>CM062819.1:675219884-675819884 GCA_031772625.1 Pinus tabuliformis
TATATATATATATATTTAGAGAGAGAGATAGAGAGAGAGAGAGTAGAGAGAGAGAGAGAGAGAGAGAGAGAGAGAGAGAGGAGAGATGTTTCAATGAAGTCCAACAAAAATGAAGTTGACGCGGCAAAAATTTACTCTTGTTATCTGTCCTCAATTTTCATGGCTACAAGGGCACTATTCTCTATGCAGTTTTGAATGTGAATTGCTTTTCAACACTAATCAGGTGTGGTGAGGTGGCCTGTGCTTTGGTGTAACCTGAAGTTTCCTAGCATATATATGACAACAACACTTCAAGAAGAAAAGAAAAAAAGAAAGAAATATATATACATATATATATATATATATATATATATATATATATATATATATATATATATATATATATATATATATAGATATATATATATCATCTAACGCTCCACTAACAATATATTAAAACTCCATCATTAATATTTACAGACGGTAAACACTTTACTTCATTGGATCGTTAATATAGCATTGACACAATTATACAATTAAAACAATCAAAAGGGATATTACCTTTCAACCTTACCAAGAGATAAGTCGTTCAATGCCAATACACAAACACACTTCAATACCACTAAGTGTATTAAATATTAAGAGGCACAATATATTTCTAACCTCATAACTTTTGGTTGGATAGATTTTCTATGAAAGGCTTGGATGAAAAAGCAATCTCCGCCTAATGGCCATTCATTCAGATGTGAAAGATGCTCTTCCAAAATAAATTGGATAAAATTCTAATTCACTTAATCACCACTCAACAAAGCATTCACGAGAAGGCCATTAATTAACACATATAGGGGCAACTCCATGAAAGGGTGGAAATAATTAAAAACCATAACTTTCATACACTTTGATCCAAGCACTATTCACCAAAACAAAAGTTGAGATGACAATTATTTCATGCATTTAAGAGATGACCATTAGTTAAGGCATATGAGACAGTTTCATGGAATGAGGGACTGGAACAATCCACATGATATGCTAAAAAATGTATCGTTGAATCACTAATGCCATAGGCATGAGAAAGGAGTAATTAAGAGAAGTTTTATAATTCCAGTGGACGATTATTTAGATGACACAAGTACCATCCATTATTTCAAGAAAATTAGAAACAAGCTTGTTGTTATACTAGAAATGTTGTCCAAGATTTTAAGTTGTAAACCATGGTTCCATATCTTCAACTGAGGTAGCATTACACTTGTTGGTATTTCATCAAAGCTAGTCTTGAGGTCCTTACAAGACATTAGTCATAAAAATCAGTGTTTTTAGATATACAAGGCTAAAGACCCTTGCTAGTGTTATAGCAAGATCTTGCACATAATTTTTTTTTGAACATTTATTTTTCAAAAAATTCTAGTGAGGAACCAAAATTAGAGGTCAAAAAATGTTTACAAGTCTTGCTCCATTCAATGTAACGTTTATCAAGAAACTAAGCTCATTTAAGATAAGTGGCAATTCCAATGTATGCTACATTCAAACCACTATTTATGCTAAGCTTAAGCTTTGTGTTCATCCATGTGATAGATTTGATTTTCCTATGGTACCTATGGGTGCATTAATTTCAAAATACCTACATTTTAACTTATTTGCTGATTCTGGAGATGCAATCATCATAGGAACCATCATCATTGACCGAATAAGATGGTTGTTGGGGTTTTTTTTTCAGTTTATTCTATTGTTTCCTAATAATCTCGTATTTGTTTCCTTATCAGGATGATGTTTACACAAAGATTTATTCACATTTTTTGGATTGAAATATGCAAAAATATATGTTTACATGTGTTTTTCTCTATATGTGTGATAGCGAAAAACTAATTTTCAACATTACCTCCTGTTGAGGGCCCCGAAGTCGGGTCACAACAAGGGGGATACCCACCGGTCCAGAACTTGGTTGGCGGCTCCTTGCCCGTTTGGAGTAGCGGGTCCGACTGGGGGTAATGGGACCAGTTTCCCAATGTGAAGGGTGTGCGTGTGTGTGTAGAGTTTGATGATATTAATCTAAAAGGTTTCTCTGAACTAGTCTTAATTCTAATAGCTAAACTACTTCTATACTAATGTGATCTAATGAAGAGAAACAATACATCTAATCTACGCTAACCCGGGGTGTTCTCTTTTGTTATGCGATCTAGAAAGATTTCTAACAACAGCTGGTAATAAAGATCATTCAACTGTTATCAGAATATAAATCGATAAAGATAAACCATTCTGCATAAGAAGTTAGGCAGAGTAGTTGTGAACAACATATCGCATAATCAGTTTTCTATATGTCAAGCATAAATAAATGACTCCATCGTACAGAAGTGCCAAATGGTAATACAGACATTCATACAGTAACATATAAAGAACTCAGCTGTATATCACTTTAGGGATACTAGCAGAATTTAGTCAAGAGATAAAAGTACCATTTATGACTGATTTCACTAATAAACTTCAAGCAATAATGATTTACTTCTACTTGTTCTAATATCTGCTAAGAGTACAGAAGTGCAACATCAGTAACAGACATTAAAATGCAAACATAAATAAATCTCGATCCATCCATTCATCAAAAACCTCCTCTGAGGGTGCAGAAGTGCATGTTCTGAGGACAAGTTTTTTGACAGATTTCCGGACCCTTCTCCAAATGCCATGAGAAGGGTTAAATACTACTAGCTAATTGATCTTAATTACACGAATTTAGGGAATCGGCTTCAAATGACCGCCCTTTACTAAAAGCAAATTTATTTCTAAAACTTTAAATCTAATTTCTGACCGTTTCTGTATATTCTCTTTAGTGCTGTCAACTGCGCAACGCTTTCCTGGGAAGAGTCGGCTGGCTGCCTTCTTCTTTTGCTCGGGAGATAAAAGTGGAAATAACAAGAGCTGGCACCTCCTTCTGACAGACCAGAAGATATTTTCGAAAACCTTTCTCTAGCTGGGTGTATTCGCCGCGTGTATACTTAGCACAACCCAGGTTCTTCTCGAACTGATTTTGCTGTTGCTATTTGGTTTTCGGTCGTGCGAATGACTGAGTGGGTTAGGAGTCGCGCTGTATGGACATCCCCCTGTTTCGAGAATTGTTTCCGTTCTTTGTTCCAGGTTTTTCTGGAGCGTCCTCCTTCTTTTGCGTTTCTCTTTTTGCTTTACCCAGTCTGAGCTTCAAGATCTTTTGTGAACACGCTGCTTTTGTGCGCCTTTGACTCTGAGTCCTGGATAGTCTAATTTCATCAGTGCCGGTTGTCTGATAGTCTGGAATCTGTGGTCCTGCTGCATGCGGCATTCGTTTGCGGAGGCATCTTCTCTCTGCTATTTGATTGGCGCTTTCCCCTTTCTCTCAGATGTTTCCTGCATATAGATTTATATCAGTTGCGTGTCTTGCAGTCTACGCAAAGAAGAAGGGAAATGAAAAGATTGACATAAAAGCATTAAACTCTAATGAATGCATAATCCTGACATGCATCATGACTTGACTCTTCGATAAATGCGATGCAATCATTCTTTGATACTCAAGCATGCGGTCATTAATTTCCTTTAAGGCGCGCGCTTGGTCTTTGGGTTTATCGTGTGATGAGTCTTTTCAAATCGCAGATCGCAGATCGCAGTTTACTGATATCGCAGATCGCAGTCATCGCAGATCGCAGTCATCGCAGATCGAGATCGCAGTCATCGCAGATCGCAGTCATCGCAGATCTTATTCAATGGTTCATGGTGCCATAGCGTGACGTTTGCGATGTGCGATGTCGCATATCGGCGATCGGCGCTTCTTGGAGGTCCTCCTTTTAGAGCGCATTTGAGATGTATGCGACGCGATGAACTTCGCGTCGCTCTTTCGCAGTTTTACTTTTCGCGCTTTAAGTAATGCTTCAACCTTTCTTTGCGATGCGATTTAAGCCTTAGGGAGAAAAATACAAAAATTTAACAAAATATTTTTTGGGATTTTTTGTTCAGGGTCCCCCCTTTGCTCGACGTTATTGCTAATATCAAGCAAAGAGGGGGGGTTGTTGGTGACCACAACAATGGCGATTCACTGTGAAGAACCAGTTATCTCTGCTTGTTCTATTGCATTTTCACTTCCAAAACAGAAAAAAATTTCTTATGTCTAAATTTTGTTATGGACGGATAGAGTATTACCCCTTATCCTGTCAATGATGTTTCGTCACAACTTTTTATTTCATTCCGATTGTTTGCTTCCTCTGGGTTATTTCTTGTATTCACACCTAGACATTACTCAGTCTTTTCAAAGACAAAATAAGGTCTTCTCTGCGTACTGGCTTTGTAAAGTATGCTCATTTGTCGTAGGTAGAGCCTCTGCTGCCCGCAAGCGTCCATAGCCTCGACAGGGTTACCATATTATCCAGCAATGATCCTTTTTCCTGCTTGAGGTTATTTACAACATTCCAGAGAAAAATCCTTTTGACACTTTTCTTTTTTTTTGATTTTTTATTCTCTAAAGAACAATGTCTTGGTTTGGTGGCCAAATTATGACACAGTCATTCACTTGATTTACACTTTTGCTGAACAAGCTGGCTCGCGATGAGACCCCTTGTCTTTTGATTGCAACAATCTTGAGTCGTTGCCCTGTTTTGATAGACAGTAGTGGCAAAGTCAGCAAGTTATAATATCTGTGATCATGATAAGCCGCTCGTGATGAGACCTCTTATTCTTTGAGATATAGTGTTTTCTTGGATTGTTTCTCTGGATGCTGCGATTTTCCTTAACAGGGAGGAAGTCATTGTTTTTCCTTAAGAAAGCTCTGGACGACAATAATAGAGTTTAAGAACAGCAGTTTTGCAGAGAATACTTATTTTGCTATTGATGATACTTTTCATTGCGTTGGCATAAAACAATTTTTTGCAAAAGTTACTTTCATCCCAGATTTCTTTGTGAAGTTGAAACTAACATCATATTCAGGCTAAAGTTAACTCTATCTGTCAATAATAAAAGTCAGATTTTTCGAAAAGTTTTACTATTTATACAAGTGAAATCAAAATCTGATAGAGAAATGGTATATTCTTCATAAATACAATTTATGATCATTCACAACCAACCTTATTTATAAAAAATAAAACTAAAATTATCCTACAAAAATTAGAAGGATAACCTTCTATGGAAAATACATTTTGAGGATTTGTCCATTTACAGGCAGAGAATCTCTTCTGCCTGTTAAGTCCTGCAACACAAAAGTCGACGGGCCTATGACCTCTACAATCTGAAAAGGACCAAGCCACAGCTTCTGGAATTTCGTATGTTTGCCCTTTTCTTCATGTGCCTTATCCCACTTCAAAACTAAATCTCCCATCTGAAAGTTTTTTCTGGTCATTATGTTCGAATCAAAAGAGGATTTTATCAGCGCTTGGTGGTGAGCATGGGTTTTCTTGGCCTGTTCTCGTTGTTCTTCTAGCTTGATTATTTCCGTTTGCCTTAGTTGTAAGGGAGAAGTGGATACTTCATCAATGTATTGTACTAAGGACAAGGAGGGAATGACTAAGTGAGTAGGAAGAACTGCTTCTCTCCCGTAAACTAAATTAAAGGGAGAAGTGCCGATAGAGGCTTTCTTTGTAATTCTGTCTGCCCATAGGGCGTTTACTAGCGCTTTATGCCAATTCTTTTGGTTTTGGTCGACTGTATTTTTTGATAATCCTGATTAGGTTCTTGTTCGTTGATTCAGCCAACCCATTACCTTGCGGATAGTAGTTGGCAGAATACTTCAGTTTGAACCCTCTTTTGAGCGCGAACTCAGTCATGGTATTTCCAGAAAAATATGAAGCATTATCGAATATTAAGGCCGTTGGCAATCCAAACCTAGTAATGATAAACTGATCTATGAATTCAATAATGTTTTCAGAATTAGCTGTCTTGAGAGGAACTGCCTCTACCCATTTAGTAAAATAGTCAGTTGCCGTGAGGATATACCTATGCTGTTTAGAGGAGTGAGGAACGATCTCACCTATTATGTCCAGGCCCCATTGGCTGAACGGCTGTTCGATGTTAACCGGCTGCAGTGGCATGGATGACTTCTTTTGTTTTCCTGCAGCAGTCTGGCAGACTTGGCATTTTCTTACGTGATTGTACGAGTCTTTGAACATCGTGGTCCAGTAGTATCCTGCACGTAAGATTTTGTGCGCGGTGGCTTCTCCAGCATAGTGTCCACCTGCTGGTCCATCGTGGAGTTCCTGCAAAACCTTTTCGGCTTCAGTTTTCTCAAGACATCTAAGAAGCACAGAATCATAATTTCTTTTAAACAGGACATCATTCACGAGTTGGTATTGTTTGGCTTTTAATCTCAGGGCTCTCTTCTTGATGTGATCCAGGTGAAATGGAGCATGCCCGTTCTTCAGGAAATAAATGATGTCAGCATATAATGATTCTGCGTCGTTTAGGCTTACCTCATACGCGTGTACCTCTTCAGACGATTTTTCGGGGATTTGCGATGCTCCAGCTAACATCTTGCAGAAGCCTTGGCCTCGAACGATGTGTGCCGGCTTGATCTCCAGGTCGTATTCTTGCAAGGCGGTGATCCAATTCGCTCTCTTTTCGCCCACATCCTTCTGTATCAGGAGATTTCTTACCGCTGGGAACGGTACTATGACCTTGGTATGGGCCTTTAGCAAGAATGGTCTGAAATATTTAATCGCTTTAAAAACGGCATATGCCTGTTTCTCTACGTCCGAATATTTCAGCTCAGCACCTTGTAAGTTTGAGCTAAAGAATGCGATCGGAGCTTCTACCTTTTCTTGATTCGCTTGAGTCAAGATTGCAGCATAAGAATTCTCTGAGGCAAACGTGTATAAGACAAAAGGCTCTGAAAAGTTTGGGGTTGCTAGAGATGGAGCGTTGATGATGGCTTGTTTGATTAAGTTAAACGCTTCGTGCTCGTCTAGACCCCATTTAAAGTTTGAATTCTTTTTTATCATTTTTTGTAAAGGAGAAATAATACGTGAAAAATCTGGGACAAATCTTTTGACAAAATTGATCTGTCCTAGGAAAGATTGCATGGTCTTTTTGTTATGGGGCATGGATATCTCGGAAATTTCTTTGATTCTGTCAGGTTCAATGTGAATGCCAGATTTGGACACTATGAATCCTAGCAATTTTCCTTCACTCAACGCAAAAAAAGATTTCTTCGGGTTAAGCGAGATCCCATACCTTAAACATCTTTGAAAGATTTGCTTCAAATCTTTGAGGTGGTCGTTTCGGTTCTTGGAGTACACAGTTATATCATCCAGGTAAATCACTACCGATTTGTTGACTAAACCTTTAAACGCGATGTCCATGGCCCTTTGAAAAGTAGCGCCGGCGTTGATCAGACCGAACGGCATTTTCCGATACGCGTAGGTACCCCATTTAGTTCGGAAGGTGGTTTTTAACTGATCATCTGGGTGTACCAACACTTGGTTATATCCTGAAAATCCGTCCAGGAAAGACATTAACTCTGAGCCTGCGACTGCCTGTAATATTTGCTCCATAGGTGGGAGGGGAAAATTGTCTTTCTGACAGGCTTTGTTGAGGTTCCGGAAGTCGATGCAGATTCTAATATCTCCGTTTTTCTTCCTAACGGGTACCATATTGGATACCCATTTGGAATGTCTGACCGGGAAGATTATTCTGGCTCTCAACAATTTATTCAGCTCAGTTTTTATCTGACTTTCCAAGTTGGGGTGGATTTTTCTGAGCTTCTGCTGGACAGGTTTCTCGTTGTCAATCATGGGGATAGTGTGTTGAATGATAGAAGTGTTGTAAGTCTTCAGCTCATCGTAATTCCAGGCGAAGACGTTTTTGTACTGTCGTAGAAGACGGATATATGCTGATTTTTCTTCAGGAGCCAGGCCTTGGCCTAGATTAACGTTTTGGTTTTCATCGGTTCCTAGGTTCACTGATTCGTAGTTCAGAGTCGAACTGTAAAGTTTGGCATTAGCTGACCTTTTGAACCGACTTTTCAAGTCGTATAAGTCTTCTAGTTTGACCACCGATTTGGGTATGGCATTATCAGTGTTATTTTGTTGTATCTGGTGATCATGACAGTCTTCGTCGATTATCTGGTTTGAGTAGGATCCTTCGGAGGTGAGGAAACTTACGATGTCTGGGTCGTCGTTGAATACTCTCCAGTTAGTGATGTTGTCAGGGATAGACGGTTTAAAAATCAATTCTATCGAAAACCTATCTGGACTAAAGTCTTCGGAGGGAATGAGTCTGGAGGCTACGTTAGCTAACAGGTCTGCGCTTGCATTGTGAAGTCTCGGGATTGACGAAATATTGAACGCTGTAAAATGTGCAGTGAGATCTTGTACTAAAGATTGATAGTGCTTTAAATGACTAGACAGGCAGTGTATGGTGTTACGTACCTGTTTGACGACGATCTCGGAATCTCCAAAGACTTGAAGATATTTGACGTTGCAGCCGATTGCTTTGTATAGGCCTTGCACCAAGGCTTCGTATTCCGCTGTGTTGTTCGTGCAATCGAACTCCAGTCTGCATGTGAGCATGGTCTTATTTCCGTCAGGGCTAATCAAAACGCATCCTGCTCCTGCTCCCTCGTTGGATTTAGAGCCATCAAAATATAATTTCCAAAATAAAGAAGTATTTACAGGGTTATCTAAGAAACTAACACATTTTGAATCATCAGTCTGGGAAAAGTTTTCTACTTGGGACAAAACTGAATTTTCTAAATATGGTGATATGTGAGCATTGAAATTTCCGAGGAAAGAGTCTACCGAGTAGTTGCCTATGATGCTGCTGTTGTATGCTATGGCTTCATTCTCTCCTTCCAAATCCGTCACTATGTATTTTTGGTGCAATTCTCGTTCAACCTTTATTTGATTTGGTTTCCCGTTGAAGGGTAACCACATGTGCGACCAGTCGGTCGAAAAGTATCCGTGGAGTTTCTCGACCAGTCCCTGCTAAGAATCAGGCCATAAAATTCAGGGATGTCAGCCACTAGGATGTCGATAACTTGGCATACCTTGGGGTTAGACGACAGTCTTATGGTCACTTGATTCAGTTCGCCTATCACTTCGACTTGTGATCGATCAAGTTGAACTATGCGCACTGCGGATTTTTGCGGTTGAACGTTGAGTTTGGCACATATTGACTTGGGTAGAATATTGGTTGAAGCACCAGAATCAACCAAGCAGTTGTGCACGTTTCTGTTAAAGATTTCATAAGTGAGGAGGAAAGGAGGGTATGAGATCTAGATCTCCCTCCAATCAAAGCGATGTCATTTGGATCGATTTTATTGATCGTGTTGATTGGAGGTCTTCCTATATTATGGGAAGCTACGGTTGTAGGTAAAGGCGTAGTAGTAGGTACGGCGTGTAACTCTTTCATCATGATTTTCTGTTGGTGTTTCAATTTGCTCAACTCGTACAGGGTGATATTAGCCCTAGTCTTTTTCATGTCATCGATGATGTTATACCCATTTCATCCGACACTATTAGTGTCTTTGATGGAGGCGTTTTCTCTGATTGGACTGGGCTAAAAGAGGTCGCTTTAGCAGTTGTTTTCTTTGGTGCGACCCTTTCTTTTGCTGCAGGGCTTGCGCCCTTCTGTTTTGGGATATTCTGGGGAGGATCAAGCTGATTTCTGCTTCGTGTGCTGACCGGAAGTGCTTCTTGATCTTCCTCTTGTGGGAGGATGAAATCCCACATTCCTTGCAGTTCCACCACTTCTTCATCGTCGGTCTGCGTTTCGATGGTGCTCTCTTCTTCTTCTTCTTCAGATTCCACGTTTGAGACCACGTTGGGTGGCTTCGTCTCCATAGGAGGATTTCTCTTAAAACTCCTAAAAGGCTTTCTTGGGGACGATTCTGCTACTTGTTTCCTTATGTCAATCATCTCATTGGACATGGCCTTTAATTCTTTTGTAATCCTTCCATGTCGAAAGGATCTTTCGTTTGCTTCTGTCCTTTGAAAAGAGAGATTTTCTTAGATTTACGCTCTTCGATTGTAGATCTCTTTTCTAGGGCTACTACGCGTCTTTCAACTGCCAACGCCTCAGCCAAATTTTCGACTAAGGTTGTCTTGCTCGCCCTATCTACGAAGATGGCCAAGTTTGAAGGTAAGGCCGTGATGTACCATTCGCATCTTACTTCCTCGCTGGGTTGAGAAGCAGCGGGGATTTTGTTGAGGATCTTGTTGAACCGTAAGTTAAAATCTTTAATGGGTTCTCTAGCCTCAGCTTTGAGATTGGATAAATCGTTGATCAGTGTCGCTGTCGATCTATCATCGCCGAATTTGGTGAGAAATTGATTTTGAAAAATGTCCCAGCTGGTGATAGATCCGGAGGGCAGCGAAAAGTACCATGACCCGGTTGTCCCTTGCATTGTATAGGGGAAAAGTCGGACCACGGCATCTTCGTTGGTAACTCCGTTGAGATTAACAGAAAGCATGAAATTATTGATATGTTCTTCAGCTAGCATTCCTGTTTCTGGATTGAATTTCGGCAGCCATTTCTCAGGATGGGCAGGTATTGGACTTAGGGGTGGAGGCATTAAAACCGCCCCAGATTGTTCCATGGAGATTGGGCCATCGCTGAGTGACTAGTTAACAAAAGTGCAGAAGATGATCTTTGATGTTGAGAAGATGGAGATGTTACGATCTTCGACGATTGCGGAGGAAGGGTTGTGGGAGATGGATGAGTGTTTTGAGGTGACGACGTGGGTGGTAGACTTCGCGGAGAGGGAGTTGAAATGGACGAAGTGGATGAAAGAGTCTCTCTGTCAGACTCTGGAAGTGCTTTCCTTGCTCTTTTCCTAGTAGGGAGAGGGGTTTCAGTTGGCTAGATGCCAAACTTTTCACTCTTCAATCGGGTCAGGGGATGAGCAGGGTTGTACTGCGAAGTCAAGCTGCCTTTAGATTTATCAGACTTCTGGGTGAAAATAGAGAATCCCTGGAGTTTACGGATCAAAGTTTGAACTTCAGGGGGATCGATAATAGGACGGTCTGATGTATCGGGGTGTATAGCAGCGGTGGATGTCCGAGCGACTTCTAGTTCCGAGTTTAGTCGTACTGGAGAAGTCGGGGAAGTTGGTGAGGGTGATTTGCTCTCAGAATGGTATTTGGATTTTGAATTATGCGCCATTCATAGCGCGTGCCCTCCTTCTAGCGCTAGAAATGTTGAGGGCCCGAAGTCGGGTCAACAACAAGGGGGATACCACCCGGTCCGGAACCTGGTTGGCGGCTCCTTGCCCGTTTGGAGTAGCGGGTCCGACTGGGGGTAATGGGACGAGTTTCCCAATGTGAAGGGTGTGCGTGTGTGTGTAGAGTTTGATGATATTAATCTAAAAGGTTTCTCTGAACTAGTCTTAATTCTAACAGCTAAATTACTTCTATACTAATGTGATCTAATGAAGAGAAACAATACATCTAATCTACGCTAACCCGGGGTGTTCTCTTTTGTTATGCGATCTAGAAAGATTTCTAACAACAGCTGGTAATAAAGATCATTCAACTGTTATCAGAATATAAATCGATAAAGATAAACCATTCTGCATAAGAAGTTAGGCAGAGTAGTTGTGAACAACATATCGCATAATCAGTTTTCTATATGTCAAGCATAAATAAATGACTCCACCGTACAGAAGTGCCAAATGGTAATACAGACATTCATACAGTAACATATAAAGAACTCAGCTGTATATCACTTTAGGGATACTAGCAGAATTTAGTCAAGAGATAAAAGTACCATTTATGACTGATTTCACTAATAAACTTCAAGAAATAATGATTTACTTCTACTTGTTCTAATATCTGCTAAGAGTACAGAAGTGCAACATCAGTAACAGACATTAAAATGCAAACATAAATAAATCTCGATCCATCCATTCATCAAAAACCTCCTCTGAGGGTGCAGAAGTGCATGTTCTGAGGACAAGTTTTTTGACAGATTTCCGGACCCCTTCTCCAAATGCCATGAGAAGGGTTAAATACTACTAGCTAATTGATCTTAATTACACGAATTTAGGGAATCGGCTTCAAATGACCGCCCTTTACTAAAAGCAAATTTATTTCTAAAACTTTAAATCTAATTTCTGACCGTTTCTGTATATTCTCTTTAGTGCTGTCAACTGCGCAACGCTTTCCTGGGAAGAGTCGGCTGGCCGCCTTCTTCTTTCGCTCGGGAGATAAAAGTGGAAATAACAAGAGCTGGCACCTCCTTCTGACAGACCAGAAGATATTTTCAAAAACCTTTCTCTAGCTGGGTGTATTCGCCGCGTGTATACTTAGCACAACCCAGGTTCTTCTCGAACTGATTTTGCTGTTGCTATTCCGGTTTCCGGTCGTGCGAATGACTGAGTGGGTTAGGAGTCGCGCTGTATGGACAATCCCCCTGTTTCGAGAATTGTTTTCGTTCTTTGTTCTAGGTTTTTCTGAAGCGTCCTCCTTCTTTTGCGTTTCTCTTTTTGCTTTACCCAGTCTGAGCTTCAAGATCTTTTGTGAACACGCTGCTTTTGTGCGCCTTTGACTCTGAGTCCTGGATAGTCTAATTTCATCAGTGCCGGTTGTCTGATAGTTTGGAATCCGCGGTCCTGCTGCATGCGGCATTCGTTTGCGGAGGCATCTTCTCTCTGCTATTTGATTGGCGCTTTCCCCTTTCTCTCAGATGTTTCCTGCATATAGATTTATATCAGTTGTGTGTCTTGCAGTCTACGCAAAGAAGAAGGGAAATGAAAAGATTGACATAAAAGCATTAAACTCTAATGAATGCATAATCCTGACATGCATCATGACTTGACTCTTCGATAAATGCGATGCAATCATTCCTTGATACTCAAGCATGCGGTCATTAATTTCCTTTAAGGCGCGCGCTTGGTCTTTGGGTTTATCGTGTGATGAGTCTTTTCAGATCGCAGATCGCAGATCGCAGATTTTATTCAATGGTTCATGGTGCCATAGCGTGACGTTTGCGATGTGCGATGTCGCATATCGGCGATCGGCGCTTCTTGGAGGTCCTCCTTTTAGAGCGCGTTTGAGATGTATGCGACGCGATGAACTTCGCGTCGCTCTTTCGCAGTTTTACTTTTCGCGCTTTAAGTAATGCTTCAACCTTTCTTTGCGATGCGATTTAAGCCTTAGGGAGAAAAATACAAAAATTTAACAAAATATTTTTTGGGATTTTTTGTTCAGGGTCCCCCCTTTGCTCGACGTTATTGCTAATATCAAGCAAAGAGGGGGGGTTGTTGGTGACCACAACACCTCCTCAAATATGTAATATGTTTAGTAGTATTTGACCTTTTGATTCAACATTATTGATTTTTTTTTTCTTAGTTCCTTTCTTTATTTTGGTCCAAAGGAATATTATTCTTCCATCTACAACATCTAATTTGGTTTCTTACTTCACTTTTATTTCTCACACATGATCTAGCATTCTGCTTTTCCTTAGATCTATTCTAGATGATGGTTTATATGACTTATTCTTTGTTATATAAAATATTAATCCATGTTGAGATTGTCATTCAAAAACCACAATATTTATCTAGGAATGGCTCAAACAAGTTTTTTTTTTAGTTATGTGTAAGAAAATATTCTTGTACTATGTAAAAGGTAAAAATGTACATTAGGATGGAGTTTTAGTGGCAACAATTCCTCTTTCCCACCCATGTTATAAGATATAGTATCTCCTGCTAGGGCTTCATGATGATTGGAAAATAGGCTTCCTAAGTAGTAGGTGCTTAGAATAAACATAATTTTCTAATTCATCCAGAAATTGAAAAAAATTCACTTACAAAACTCCATTTTAACCCATAAAAGTATCATTAAATATCAATTCCAGCATGCCTAGTTGAATTTTAATATAACCCAATATCCCATAAAATAGCTCACCTCCAATGAAAAGGTCTAGAGCAAATATTACAAAAGTTGGGCACTAGTGGAAATTGTAAGTGTCTGCAAAGCTTATAATCCTAGAATATGTGAGTACTCTTTCTCATCAAACCATACTTGGAACATTAGTGGGTCTGGTTCCAGCAAGTCTATGATTGATAGCTACTCCTTAAACTGGGAGATGCCCTTCAATTTTTCAAAAGCATGGATGCCAAAGGTGAGAACATTATTTTTCCTTGACGGTCGATTCTCAACATCCATAAACATTTGGAAATCATCTTCTCAATGGTACTGCTCTAGAGGCTAACATGGGAGAAAAAATTATTCATAGTAGATTTACTATTGGGCTGAGTTATGTCTTACCATCTTGGCTCAACTATTGGAAGAGTTATATTAAGTGTTTCTTATGTTCATTATTTGAAATAAGACATGCATATACATTTGTACTAAGATAATTTTTCGGGGATGTTCTTGAAATGTAAATAAATAAACCAAATTTAGATCAAATAGGTCATTCCATATTTCAAAACCATTGTCTTGAGAGGAACTTGCCACCTAATCGTGGAACTAAGACAAGAAACACAATAGCGATTCAAAGACACCAAAATATTAATTAAAATTGATGCTAATATCCCATGTAATGTCTGGATCACATTAGTTTCCATCATTCCATATTATAAGAAAATAAACATTTATCCATCTTCTAAATTATCTTAAATACAAAGTAACCTTGAAGGGTGAAATCAAATTCTTTGCAAATGATATCCTTCACGGAAAATAGGCCATTCATACCAAATATATTCTCAGGAAAGAGAATCCAATGTCTAATCACAAATTTCTACAACACATTCCCACTAATCGTTCTAACTCTCTACTTTGCAGCCAACACCAATCTTCATGTCTTCATTGTAAATCATGATTTTCCTTGTTTTCACATAGAGAGAGCACAAGCTCGTTCACTTTTCGAACTTCACATTTGAATAATTCTCCTCAATTTTGTTCATGGCATTGGTGGTAGCATGGTTTCTTTTATATCTTGTCTACAATTTATTCTTAACTCTTGCATTAAGCCTTTCTGGGATTAACTCTAAATTTGAATTAATCCATGTGGCTTCAAATTCTCTACAAATATGGGTTGTAATAACCTTTTTTTCTTACATTTTTCACATTTTTTTCCATCGTAATAACCCTTTTTTTCAATCCAAAAATACTTTCACCTTTTGAAATGTTGGCTTAGAATCTAGTATCAGTGCTATTAGTCTACATTTAGTAATTGACAGGTTAAAATTTAGTATCAAGCCTCTACTGCTACAAGTTGAAAGGAATATTGGTCCTAAATACAAATTGGTCTAATATATCTCTTAGAGATCATTTTTTTCCATATTTTGTTTCATTATGTCTATACACTTGAAGTCTCTAGGAAAAAGTTGAAGTTTGAAAATTATCCATAAAAATAAAGTGGTTTTGGATATTAAGAAATATGGCATTTTCACAAGTCTCACTTCATTTTTGTGACAATGATAAATTGAACTTATTTGGAAATATTGTATCCACTTGCCGGATGATTTAGGAAGGTCTACAACAAATTCTACACATTTTTCCAAATTGCTAAGTAGAGTTGCTCATGATAGTGAAATTGATCAAATAGATCCTTCTGCTAAGGCATGGCTTGGGCTTTTTCAAGATGCTTCTCTATCCCCTTTCTCTACATATGAAGTAGCAATATTTGGAGGAATGCACTCATTTCTTCAACTCTAGGTCTTGCAAGAGTCCAAGGCCTTGGCACATAATATTCACAAAAATTTGCAGCACCCATAGGTGCATCTCCTCAAAGAAATCCAACACCAAATCCTCAGCTAGTCAAAGCAGTGTTAGCTAGTCCTTTCTCAACTACAAAGTTGTGAAAGTTTGGGTTATCTGCAAAAGAAATAATTTTTAACCATGACTCATTTAATGCATTATATTCCTATTCCACAAATCTTGCTACTGCTTTGTCAGGCATTACTTTATCCTCTAATGAAACAACTTCCATTGAGGAGAAAAACCATGCTTAGTCACAAATAAAGAAGGAAAATATAGAAACTTAAAATAATCATTTTCATAAGCAATTTTCTTTAAACCAAAATCCATAGCTTTCATATCCCACAAAATCACAGGGTAAATTAGACAAGTCATGTATTTCGACAAAGGCACAATGATAGTCCTTCTCTGGCTTCAATCAAAACAATAGACTACTAGAAAACATGAACATGACCTCAATGACTTCCAAAGATCAAGTTAGAGGTTCCCACTTACATCAATAATATGCATCTATTACACCCAATTTGTATGTTTCCACATCAGCTATTGGGATTCCTAATGGGGATTGCTCTCATGTACTCCTAATTTTGGCTTGAGTGGATATCCAATTAATCCAGTTATTTTAGAACCCATGATGCCCAACTTTTCTACACCTAGTACGTTGGCTCCCACATTTGACAATATTGTTGCAGCTGCTAGCATGGATTCAATATCTACTCCTAGAAGCCTGCCTGGAGGAACATCATGAGGCACCATAGACCTACAAAATTTATATAGATTAAGTGAGAAAATAGGAGTTGGAATTTAAATGTCAATCATGGATCTAATAAGCATGCCACAATTGCAAAGAACTGCATAATATGTTGCATGAATGGCCACATGATACATTAAAGGCTTAGCCTTGATTTTATTGAGTTCTACAAATCCTACTTGACTGCTTTTCTGGCTCAAAAATGGTCACAATATGGTCTATCATATTTTGGAAAGGGTGTCAATGCTATTATAGGATGTTATGTCATTCCTTCCTTTGTCTTTTCCATGCCATATCTAGCTAGCCCAATTGGAAGTTTTGTGCTTCCTAGTTCTCATATGGCGTCTACAACTTCACCTATTCAACATAATGAATGAAACCCTGGTTATTCCTCTGGTTCAAAAAGTTCATCTGTGGGATCATGGCATTCCCTAAATCCATTAATTCAAAAAGACAATTAATATTAACCATCATAGCAAAATTTCACTGCTTCTTGATATTTCGCTTGAAATGGTTTAGAACACCTTTAGAACTTATAACAAAATAACTCTCCATGCATTCCCTAAATCCATTTATATGTAGAAATGTTATTAAAATTAACCATCATACTCTAATATTGGCCTATTGGAGATCTTGGCATAGGCACAAATGTGTTTAGCCAAGTCAGATGAGTTGTGACAAGATGCTAAAATAGAAGTGAAATTATGTGTTGAAAGTGAGTGTGAGGAGCTAGATTCAAAAGTTGAATCTCGTGTGCAGTAGGCAAAGATTAAAAAAAATGGCTCTTCTAGAGGAAAAGAAACAATAAAGAGTTGTTTCCTAGGAGATGATGGAGCATTCCCTTCTACATCAGATGTTATAGGAAGATAAAGATAAAGAGTGTACGTAAACACTTTATGCAACAATATGTCAAAGGGTTATAGTTGTAGAGGACAAGTGTTTATGTCAAAGAGTTGCACATGCAATAGTTATGTAAGAAATAAATATCTCCAATTATCTCTATATTCAGAGGGAAATGGAGATTAAAAAGTTTAAGGGGAAGTTGGAAAATTGATTGCAAAGGGTATGTGCATGGTATAATTGATTTCGATTTTCATTTTTCGTTTAGTTGCATGTAGCTCATTTGTCCCAATTTAACACTTACATAGGTAAAACACAAAAGAGAATAAATTCTAATGAAAAGAAGAAGATGTGGAGGCCCTAGTCATAATAATCACCACAAAATGTATAAGCATGGGGATTTTCTCTCAAGAAAGTTGGGCAGGTCATAGTCTAACTTATAAGGAAATTCAGATTTTGATTTTAGAAAATGCAACACTATTTTTTGTTTTATGAACCTTACTGAGTTTTTATTTGGAGGAATTCCCGAAAGTAAATACATACAACATAGCTTTATCATGGGAGTTTACTGCATGTGAAATCAATTATTCCTCTATTAATTCAACTCCTTTTGAGAAACTTGCAACTCGCATACAATCAACTTCCACGTTACATGTTATGAAAGCACTTCTAGCTCGCATTAAGAGTTAGTTTTTGGTGTCACAAGAAAGATAGTCTAATGTTGTGTATATAGATCATTAGTTTAAATGATTATCTCGAGGACACAAAAAATGTCTTCAATTGGAAATAGAGTTGCAAAGATGGTTGTTTCTCAATTGTCTATTAAAGGGACAACTAGAAGTCAAAAAGTTGAAGGAAAGGAACAGTTAAGATATATAGTATGTGTCTTTTTGTGTGCCTATATGATTTTTGGTCATCCTGAGGCTGTCCTCAGTGGTATACGAGACTTTGAAACTGCACTTACAACATAAAAATCTAGGCTTATTATGGATTTTGAATCCGTAATCACTATTATATTAGATGGGCCTTCTTCCAGCCCTCCGCCCAGAGTTTCTCCAAATGCAACAACTGATGATTGGGGTTATGAAGAACCTCAAACTTCAATTCAACAGTGGCTATTTGCAGCTTATATGGTTGCATATGATTCTTCCTGGTGATCTTACTTACATCAATGTGTTGTGGAAAGTCAAGGATGTTGAATCCCTTGAAGAGGATTTAAATAGAGTAGCATGCTAGCATGAAGTTTTAATGCTACACAAGTGGGACATATCATTAGGAGATGAGGATGGTGCTAGTCATGACTCAAAGGCCAGTAACAAGTAGCTCTGAATTAGTACTTTGTACTCACATGCATTTGATATTCCCATGTTCATAAGTGTATAGTTATAATTATTCATCTATGAGGATGTCACATGAGTGACTAAAATGTGCATAGCTTTTTAATATTAATTTTTGTACTGTTGTGCTCTAATTTTTATGATTATTTTTGTCACCTGTAACGAGATGATCTTGTCGGTGGATACATAAGGAAGATATCAACAAGCTTACTAGAAGTATTTTCAGGGTGTATTTATATATATCAATTGGTTTCCATGGATTTGGGATTGTAAAGGGCACCAACTGCTATTAGTACACCTTAGTAACTCAAGGTTGTCGGGTTGCTATAAAAGTTAATTTTGGATTGTTTGTTTGTATTTTGAGTTTAAAACTTTGGGAAAATACTGGACTTCTGAAACACACCTCTTCAGTTCGTAGTTTTTATCTTTTATCTGCCATTAATTAATCCCATTAAGATAGGCTAATATCTTTGCTTAGTATGGAATACCTACTTCAATATCAATAGGTGTTTTTTTGTTTTTTAAATTCTATAAACCTAATTTTATTATAAATTCTCATCATTACATGCATTTTATAGGTTCTAGAAGATCATCAACTTCCATGAGAAAGGGTTTTTTGTTTGAGTGGCAATGATGGAGAAACAAGGATGAAAATGACACTTTCAGATGCACAAGCTAAATTTATGGAATCAAAGGAGAATGGAGCTCTACCAATGTCACATTTTTACTCGGCATCATTTTCACCATATAAATGTCCGAAATAGTGATCATGGAAAACCAAAGAAGGTTTCCTGGTCATTATTTAAAATCACTTTAGAACTAGAAACTTCCTCAAGAACTAAGTCTAACTTCAACAATAGATTGGGAGATGCACTTGAGGAAAAATTGTTAAATGACAATGAAATTATGGTTACTGATATTCTTCATGGAAGAGATAGATCATTTGCTGATATTCTCAGTGGAATAAATAAAGGTTCTAAAAAAATTAAGGTGAGGATAATTAGAATCTGTTGAAAGGTAAGACTTGGTCTTCTTTTGTATCAAGTAAGCAGATAATTTAGTTCCTTCACATATGTTTTTCAGGCACATGTTTGATCAACAATGGATAAATATTTTTCGATGGTGTTGAAGAATCTCATGCACATGATCATCCTGATTACAGTTGGGTGGTCGAGCTTGTGGAAGAAGTCGGGGATGAGCTTCTTTCATTGATTCCTGAAAGTTGGAAACAAGAACTCCTTGAAAGCATCAATGTGTAGCTCTTATCTCAGTTTCTATTTCTTTAGAAGAGATAATTCTTTTGTGGCATTGTATTGATGTGGATTTTAATTGAATTTCATATTTTCTTTGTTCATCTAGATATTGGAGTCAGGGGGCCAAGATATTGAGTATCTCAATAAGCTTATGGGTTATTCATTAGGTGTTGTATTGAATCTTTCTATTCCAACAAATGATAATGAGTCAAAAGTAGGTCATGCAAATTTATTTCATGAATTATCTAAGATAGTGGATGGAATGGACAAAAATTCAAAACATTCCTTTGCATGTGCATTAGTGAAGGGTGTTTTCTTTCTTTTAGAACAAATACAAGTATTATTGTTGTATTACATTGATGCATATATAATATTCCAGTCTAATAACTAATTCTTTCATGTCATGATTTTTTTTTACGTACCTAATGTTACTGTCAGTATCTTCATCCCTCCATTAGTGATCAAATTCTCTTTCTGCATGCATATTAGGTGTCTCATCCGATTAGCTGCACTCCATTAGGTCATGGATCATCTGATGGTAGTGGTTCTTTGTCAAATTTCCCTCACAATTTTCATTGTTGGCCTATTTCCATATGTACAAGTCATCTGCTGTCATTTTTATTTCATTTCATTTGCAGAAGTCATTTTAGGGTTTTCAAGTCTCATTAGGTCTAGGGTTTGTCACCATAGTCATGTAAAAGCTCAATAATGGTCAGCAGGCACATGAGGAGGTCTAATAAGGTCTCAGCATCAAAATTTCAATAATGATATACTCAATAATTGATTTTTTTCCTCAAAACCCTGTTTTGAGGGAAAACATAATTTTTATGTTCTATGTATAAAATTTCATGTAATTTTAATTTTCCTATATGTAATAAGTTCAGAAATTCAGCCCTGGGTCACCTTGCAAAACTCTTGCAGTCTAGCTCCTACAAAAGAGACAAGAGAATCCAAGCATTAGTCCATAAAATGACAAAAAGATAGCCAAACTACAAAACAGAGTTTTTAAAGAGCGAAGTGAAAAGGAACTTTAGAAAAATGGGGTTTTCAAATGAAAAATTAAAATCCAAGGTGGATATAAAGTTATCTTTGGTATTTGAAAACTTCATTTGTACAAGTGAGAGAGAGCAAGAGGTAAAATTGCACTTTGAGGAGAAATAATGGAAATCACAGCAAAGTTTAAAAATTTCTCTTGGCGTGGTGCACTTAGGTATTGGAACGATGCACCTGCTTAGTGCGGTGCACCGGTGCAGAAATTACAAAGAACTTTGAACTGGTGCAGTGCACCTGTCAGGCGCGGCGCACCTGGGTGTTGGTGCGGTGCACCAGTCTACCAAGCCCAAAACTCTTGCAATCGACCTTCTAAAGCTCCAAATTTTGCTAATACCATCCCTTCAAGTAAGTAAACCCATCCATTTGCCATAAAAAGAGATTTACTCATCCTTGATGGTGTTTTGAAAGGTGAAAATTCAAACCCTAAATTGCTACACAGTTATATTGCAAAATTGCCTAGGGTTTTGCAGTTTTTGTCATTCTTGCTGTTTGTTTACTCCTTTGCATAATTTTCTCTTCACTACATTTCCTTACATTTTCTTCCCCTTTCCCTCTCTCATTGACACTTATCCTACCCTCTATCCCCAAACCCTAAAACCCTAACACCTAATTCCCACTATTCCCCAAACCCTAATCCTCATTCCTAAAACCCTATCACTCCCTAATAACCCTACAGCTAGCATCAAAACCTTCCACTCATCAGTCCCATTCATCAAATCCCAAAGAAGAAAACAACAGTCACCTATTCTTGAAATAAAATCTCTTCATACTCATCATTTTGCACCATACAGTGGAAAATATGGAAACAGATTCAACTTATGAAAGGGATGAGGAAACTGTGAGTGATTCCTCCCAAGAGATTCATGCACCAAGAAAACCACATAAGGGAGGAAAACACATTCGGGAGGAGCCCACCACACTCACAAAATTATTGGCTTGTCCCCTTGCAATAACATGTTTCAAACATCAGTCTTGCTACCAGTTTTGTGAGATGGTGGAGAGGGTGAAATACCACCATGAACTTGCTAGACTATTTTTCCTTCATCTTCACAATGGCTAGGTGAACTTAGTAGGTGTTTCCTTAACTTTAACACCTGAAACTATAGCTGAAGCAATAGGTATTCCAAATGTCAGTGAACAGTGGAACAAAGGACAGCATGTGGGCAAAGAGCATTGTGAGCCTTATATCAAGGCTAGTTATCAAAAGCAAATAAGTAGGGTCTTTCCTTTCAGATACCTACAGGACACTTATGCTCCACTCATGAAGCTCATTATCAAATACTTCAGCTGTGAAGGGAGATTTTCTCGCTTGTACACTTATCATGTTAGATTGGCGATACATTTCACTAGAGTAAGGATGATGAACCTCCCCTATTTCATATGCAGAAACATTGATAAAATGGCTACATTGGTGCAAAGAAAACCTCTTCATCAACAATTCAACATCATTTATCATTTTTCATTGATCAAGATTGTTGTTTTGCATCAGCTGAGTTTGTTGAATGTTTCATGGGATACTTTCATTTCACATGAGGTTTTCAAAAGCCCTCAAGTGACCCCATCAGTGTTTCAAGAGGAAGGAGGGCCTTCAAATCAACCAGAGGTTCATGAAACTCAAACTACAGGTGTGCCAGTATTTGTCACTTATGAAAAGGGGACAAGGAGGCTATTTGCAGCTGCAAAACGAGTACTATCTCCACCAGGGGTGGAAGGGGTCTCGTTTCCTTCACCAGACAACAGGCAAATGCTATCTTCACCTGGGGTGAAAGGGGCTTTGCCTTCTTCTTCAGCAAAGCAGGTATATGATAAAGGGAAACAACCATTGCATGAGGAAGGGCCTTTTGAAGGTCAGGAGAGAGATTTCATTTTGATTCAGGATGAGGATACTGATTTGGGCTCCCAAAGCTCAAAACTCAAGGAGATCATCAAAGAACAAGAAGCTGACATCCATGAATTATCTCTTAACCTTGAAAGGGCTAAGTGGATCATTAATTACCTTGAGCAATGGAACAAGCAGTTGGAGGATAAACAGACAATCATGGAGCTGCAAACCATAAGGGAAAACAAGCAAGCAACAAAAAGAAAGAAAGTCAAATTGACACCCCTCGAGCAAGAGATTGATGCTGACCGGGAATCATGGCTAGAGAGGGAAAATATGCACTTGGAGAAGCTGCTTGAGAATGCAAATAAGGAGAAAAATGTTTTGTGGCACATGGCTTATCACTATTTGGCACGAAACAAAATTTGCAAAACTAGGATAAGGTGCCTAAAAGCCAAGTTGAAGAAGACTTTGAGGAGCAAGAAAGAGAAAGATAAGCTCAAGATCTTGGATGAAGCTTCATTGGCCTATAATAGTACTTGATGCAGATCACTCATGCCAAATTTCAAGAAATTTGGCAAACTTTTTGGCAATTTTGAATTTTTCAAGGAAAAAACAGGTTTTTCTGGCAGGGGCGTAGCGCTACCTGGCGCTCTCTTTTGATAGGGACCTCCTCTGGAGAAAAAATTTGCATTTTTGAATTCCTCATGAAAAATTATGCATGCCTAGAAATTTATAGGAAATTTTGACAAGTTTTGGGTCACCTAAAGGGTCAAAAACACATCAAAAATGACCTCTCTGCCCCTTTTTGGCCACACGGGACGCAGTGTTGGGAGAACTGATTTTTGGAGGGGAAAATGGGCACCAAATTCAAAAATTCCACTTGCCTTATAAATTATACAGACATCCCTTTCCAACAAGCCAACTTGGAGCAAATTTGGTGAAGGGGAAGGCCTCCAAATTCAACTGGGAAAAAGCGTTACGCATAGAAAAAGTGGTGCTACACATAGGATGAAAAAGTGCCAATTTTGCTCAAAAACTTTGTTTTTCGCCTAGTTTTCTTCTAGTTTGACTTTTTCTCTCTTATGCTCAAATTCATGGGCTTACATGATGTAAATTGATGTACTATGATGTAAAAATGATAAAAATTGACTTGATAAGGTAGATACATCAGTTGTAGGTGGTTTGGAGTTGAATGAATCAGTTTCCTAGGTTTTAGAGGCAAGTTGTTCCACTGCCTATTTTTGTGTTCCTAGTTTAGATATGGTTGAAACCACCCCTATTCTCATGGATTCGACCCCTAATGGATAGCACAGGTGGTTTGGAGGTCTATATCATGTGTTTTTCGAGTCATTTTTAAAGGTTGGACTCTTGTGAAAGCTTTGAGCATCATTGTACATTCATTTATGTAGTTTGGCAAGGAAATAGACCGGGGTTTGCAGCATTTTGTGAGATTCTTGTGGTAAGGTGATTTAGTATTTTTTTTCTTCTGTGATTCAATTTATCATGTGTTTATGTGTGCCATCATCTCTCTCTTTTAAGCTTAACTAAATGAATCAAGTATAAAGGTGGAATTCATTGATGTTGCAGTGCTCTACCTTAGGGTTTATTTGGTCTTATATGTTTTCAACTATTTGAAGAGGATTCTTGATACTTTCATGCCCTCTCCAACTCCTCACCAGTCTTAAGACTTTCCATTTCACTTATTTCAAAGTACTAAAGCATTTGCCTACGTCGCCCCATAGAAAACTCTGCAAAACTGAGTTCATTCCTCAGACCCAAAACTGCCTTTCACATTTGATTAAGCAAACCAACATAAAATTCAATCAAACTATTCTGAGCATATACCTAGCCTAAAATTAGTCTTTACATCAGCCATCTCAAGCCTCATTTGCTATACTTTCCTGAGATCGACAAGGATAGAGCCCTCTCCCGACCTGGTAGGGCTAGCTACAAATTTAAGCATGGTTTGATGTTACCCTAGACCTGCCTTTCTCAACCTAAGGTAGATTTAGGCCCTAACACCTAAAAATTGGAAAATGGGATATGGACGGCATGGCTTTTTGTGGTGTTTTGAAATATGGATGTGCATAGAAATTTTTGGTTTATATTAATGGTCATTTTTTCTTAAATCTCATGCTTATTTAATTATTTTTTCTTTCGAGGAAATATCTGGGAAGATCCACCTAAAGAGATCACTTGCCCCTAGCTTTTTAGCATAACATAAGCCTGAGGGCATCGAGGAGAATTGACCGTATGACCTGCCATTAGTGAGGTCATTTTAACAATGGAAAATAAAACAATTGAGCTAACCATAAAGGATATTTAATTTTTCTTTGAAAATGTCTTATATATTTAATTACTGAATAATCTAATGTACATAAGAATGCTAATAAATTTCACAATGTTTCACCCTCTCTATAGTAGTGTAGGTTGCACATAGTTGATTTGGGTCGAAGGTTAGGAGAATATATGCTTCTTGAATGTAGCATCTTGGTTACTAGATGCATAGCCACCGCTGATCTAAAATACATTAGACCTCCTTCTTGAAAGACCTTTTACTTGAAAATATCCAAATATACAATTAGGAAATAATAAGGGATGACCTTTTTAAATCATTGATGCATTATTGGTACCATCAATGAACATGTTTTTTGTTGTTTTATTACCTAAGTTTTGAAGCAACATATTAGTGTTACATGAATTTGAGCATTGGAGCCACTAGTCCAGGGATCTGCAAGTGTTAGCTACTTGTAGCAAGCATTCACTACTTGGTATGGCTCTTCCTCAAGAGCTACAAGGTCATTGTATCAAACTATAAATGGCTTACTTTAGTGCAACAATATGTGGAGCAGCAAGGAAGTGAATTTGAAGTGATGAAACAATATTTCAATTGGTAATTCAATTCAATTGTGTAAAGTTTTGATGTGATGAAACAATATTTCATGTGTAAATTGTAGTCCAACCAATATTAAGTTGGAAACTCATATTGTAATACTTGAATTTTATTTAATATAATTTATGTGGTTGAAATTATTTATAGTTGTACTTGATGTTATTTAGTATTGTAATTAACACATGTAACTTTGCGTTTTCATATTAGATGAACATGCACATTGTATGGCATTTTTTTAATTTAGTCAAAAAATGATAGTAATTGAGTTATGTTGATTAATAATAAACACATAAAATCAATCTAAAACTACTAAATTAGTAGTTTATATTGATTAATGGTGAACACAAATAAAATGAATATACAATGACTAAAGTAGTCTTTTATAATGATTATTAGTGAAAGTAAAGGAAATGAATATAAACTATTAAATCATTCATTTACATACTGAGTATGAAACTACCAAAAAATGATAAATGACTATTGTAAATGAAAAAATTGTGATTACAAATGATGATTAAGTTTCCCATATATGTGACTATCAGTAGCTAATTTACAGTATCTTATAATATGATAGAAATTTAGTCATATATATTTGGTCGTTAATTGCTTTTCTCAGGTGATCATGTAGTAGTATATTTTGTTGTATATTTGGTAATTAATTGTGACAATTAATGACTAAATCAATGACCAAATTTATGACTAAATATACTACTAGATGATAAAATTGAGACAACCAATTAATTATTAAGATAAATATGACTAAAAGTTGGTCGCGTTATGAGATACTGTAAACTAGCCACTATTGGTCACCTACTAAAAAATGATCACTTATATGCAAATTTTAGTCATTTTTTTAGTAAATAATGAATAATTTTATAAAAGTGACACATATATGCAAAGTTGGAAAATAGACAGGATGATTACTAAGCCTCCATGATTGAAATGGAAGGTATGGTCAATAATCAGTCAGATTCAATTTTCATTGAAATAAACTCCAATTTTAGTTAAATAATTCTAAAAGTTGTAGAAAACTTTGAGTTGCAAAGCACAACCCATGAAAGCTCTTGGTTGGTTTAGAATGCCACTAATACTAAGAAACAAGTTGAGAATGTGGTGAATATATTTCCATTTGTTATGAATGGCATGCTTGCAACTACAAATCTAAACCTATTAACATTCAACTTGTATGTCATCCTAGTTGGAATGGACTGGTTAGCGGCCCATAGAAGCAAGGTAGATTGCTATAAAAAGTTGATTAAGTGTCTTAATGACAAAGGAGAAAGGACATAAATGTTTAGAAAAATAAAAAAAATATAATAATTAGGAAAATAACTATGCCATTTTTGAAAAGGTGCAATAGGTTGGTGTGCAAATTGCATGCTTTTCAAGTGACTAGTGAAATGGAGGCTAACAAAAATAGAATTGAAGAATACCTTATAATAAAACAACTTACCGATGTGTTTCTCAAGGAGATCCCAAGACATTCACCAAAGAGGGCAATAACCTTTTTAATTGGGTTATTACTAGGATTAGCCCTAGTACCCAAAGATCCATGACAAATGAATATACCAAAATTAGTAGAGTTGAAACTATAATTGAAAGAGATGTTCAACAAATGATTTATTAAACCCAAAATATTTCCCTGGGGAGCACCTGTATTATTCGTAAATAAAAAGGATGGAAGAATGAGGTTTTGTATTGGCTATAGGTAGCTCAATAAGGTCACAATCAAGAATAGATATCCCTTGCCAAGAACTGATGATCTGTTTGATGAGTTGGTAGGAGTTGTGATCTTCTCAAAGGTTGATTTGAGATCTGGGTACCACCAAGAATGAATCAAAGATGAATATATGAATAAAATGGAGTTTAAAACCAAGTATGGGCATTACGAATTTATGGTTATGCCATATGGGCTCACAAATTCCTCAACGACCTTTCGGTTCTTAATTAATAGTGTTTCAAGTTCATATTTGGACAAGTTTGTACTAGTTTTTTTAATGACATCTTGGTTTATTCAAAAAACAAGGAGGACATTCAAAACATTTAGCATCAGTATTATAGCTACTAAGAGAGCATAAGATTTGTTCTAAACTTAACAAGTGTAAATTCTTCTAGTCCCAAGTTCATAATTTTGGGACATATTATTTCCAAAGGAGGAGTAATAGTAGATCTAAAGAAGATTAAAGCCATCATGGAGTGGCCTACTCCTCAAAATGTGATGGAAGTGAGATCCTTCATGGAATTGGATGGGTATTTCTAGATGTTCATCCACAATTTCTCAAAGATTGGAAATCCAGTCACAATATTACAAAGAAAAGCAGGTAAATTCTAATGGATAGAAAAATGTGTAGCAAGATTTGAGTAGTTAAAACAAATACTCACACAAGTACAAATATGAAGAATAATAGACCCAAAGAAATATTTTTTGTTGTGCATGGTTTCCTAATGCAAGAAGGATAGGTAGTTTGTTATCAGTCACTGAAGTTGATTGAACATGAGTGGGATTATGTTACTCATGATTTAGAGTTTTCAGTAACAGTTTATGCATTGAATATGCAAAGAAATTACCTCCTTGGAAGAAAGTTCATTATGATGTCATATCATGGAGGGTTGAGGTATATACTTGATCATCCTAAGATGAATGAAAGATAGGAAATGTGGCTAGCCTTTATTAGTGAATTTGATTTTGAAATTAAATATATTAGAGGTAAGGAGAAGAACACAACATGCACACTCAGAGAAAATATACATGTAGCTCATGTGGTAGCTATCAGTACATGTGAAATTGATAATAAAGAAAAAATTAAAGAGGTAATACACTAGGATGAACACTACCAACATGTGAAAGATTGCTTGTAGCAAGAGACAATGGGGACATTGAGCAAGAATTACTCCCTTTCGATGGATGGCATGTTGAAATTTAAGAAAAAAGTATGGTATGTACCTTGCGTGAGTGAATTGAAGAAGCTCATCTCTGATGATTTTCATAAAACATAATATTACAGTCATATTATTTATTATAAAATGATAAAAACCATGAAAAAAAATGTATAATTGGCTAGGAATGAAAAAATATGTGGCTAAGTACATTTCCAAATGCTTGAAGCGCGATAAAGTGAAGGTGGAGTGCATACATCCTGTGTGGTTGTTTCAATCAATCCACATTCCTGAATCATAAGTGGGAATCCATTTCAATGGACTTCAACACTAGACTACCAGGGACAACTAGAAAATATGATTCCATAATCTTGGTGGTGGATAAGTTAAGCAACATAGCTCACTTTCTAGATATCAAATCCACTCACTAAGTAAGTGATATTTCCTAGTTTTTTTATAAAAGAAATAGTGAGATTGAATGGTGTACCTAAGAATATCATCTCGATAGGGATGCTAAGTTCACCTTGAAGTTTTGGAAAGCGTTGTTTTCTGACTTTGGGATAGCATTGGCCTTTAGCACAATGTACCATCCTCAAACAAATTGGTAGATGGAAAGATATATTAGGGTGCTAGAAGACATTTTTGTGTCATGCATTAGCTAAAGAGGTGGGAAGGGTTTCTATCTTTGGTATAATTTGCCTATAATAATGGGTACCAAGAACCATTGAAGATGAGTCCATTTAAGGCTCTTTATGTTAGAAAATTCAATTCACCTATTAGGTGGAATGATCTAGTGATGAGTCCATTTAAGGCTCTTTATGTAAGAAAATTCAATTCACCTATTAGGTGGAATGATCCAGTGAATAGCGTGCATATTAGGAAATATATGTTGAAGGAGATGGAACAAGAAGTAATTTCTATCAGGTAGTAATTGAAAACAACAATGGACATGTGAAAGAGATATGCAGATCAATAAAGAATTACGACATACAATTTTAAGTGGGGGAAAATGTTTACCTCCACATTGGACCAAGGATAAGTTGTCTAAAGATTGGATCTTTTACTAAATCGGTACCAAGAATTTGTGGCCCATTTTAGATCTTATAAATAGTGGGGTCAGTGGCATACAAATTGGCCTTTCTAGCCACAGTGAAGGAACATGATGTTTTCCATATCTCTTTATTTAAAAAGTATGTACTCATGTTAATCATGTTGATCGGTTTGTGATACAGGTGGAGATTTGGGGAAAAATTCCATCCATAGCCATTATCCATTCTAGATCAGAGGAATATTACTCTCTAGAATCAATAAATAAAGCAAGTTAAGGAATATAGGAGGCACTTATAACTAGATGAAGTCACTTGGGAGATGATTGAGAAAATAAGGTAATCATACCCACTTTTTTTGCAAGGTAAGAAATGTAAATGTAAATGTAAATGAATGTAAGGAGTTGTGTATATAAAGCTCACTATTGAATCTTTTGTTTGATACACAACATAGTTGAATTCTGTTCTAATATAGAACATCAAGGAGGATGTTCCTTTAAGGGGTTGGGTTTCTGAAAGCCCTTTTTGGATACCCGTTTTGTAATTATCATGGTGAATTTGTAATTCAGGTAAATACTATGGAAATTTAAAAACAATGACTACTTTTTGGGAGTACACATGGATTCAGAGACTGGGAAGAGGAGTTGCTTGGGAATTGGTCAACTCAAGATGTTCATTTAATGGCCACTAATTTTTATATTCGGGTTTAATGGCCTACATGGAATATGGGGAGGAGGGCTACGGGATTTCTGAATGGAGGACAAAGCCATACCACCTCTCTTTCTTCCTGGCTTGTGTTGTGTGTTCAACATGAGAGAGACTATGAGGCAATCACTAGGGAAATGAGGAACTTATGGAAAATAATAGGTAATAAGAATTAAGATAGACAATAAGAAAAATTATTCAAGGTAGAGAACATTGGGAACATGTGTGGTTGATATTGGAAAGGATCAAAAACATGGGTTATGTGTTTTTGGTGCATGTATTCTAGGCTGGTCATAAGGGATTTTCAAGTTGACCTACGGAAAAAATAATAACACTGGAAACAAATGTTAGGACTAGAGTAGGAGCACATTGGGACTGTGGTTGAAGAGGAAGAAGCAAGTGGAGACACTATGTATATGCAGCCTTTCTAGGTTAAGCATGTGGAAACTAACTATTATCTAGACTCCTAGTTACTAGGGGGAAAGCTTTGTGTGTTTGTGGTATATGTGGGATTAGGGGATTGACATCAGTGCACTCTAGAATCCTAGATGAACATGTGGAAACACTAGGGGAATATAATTTTGAACTAAGTGGGTGGAGAATGGGTAGTCTCTGGATTCCTATCTGATTCAATTAATTGGCATCAGTTTAAATTCCCTTAAGCACTTAGTTCTCGAACTCTAAATCTAGTTTAGGGGTGGTAAATTGAAAGAAATATTGTAGCGTATATGGCCTGTGGTTAGATGGATATTGGAAGTCCCTCATTAAGTTTCTAATTATTAAGCTATACAGATAAGTGTATCTACTTGTATTTTTATTACAATATAAATATTGAATGATATTATTATGAGTTATAACTATGAATGCATCAACATTTCTTATGGAGGAATGGTGTCATTCTTGTTTTCCTATGATGAGATGCATGTGTGTTTCTCTCATGATTTATAACGGACTAGTGGATCCCTATGACTACTAATATTATCCTTAGTGTGAGATGAATTTCGTAACTTGTAACATTATACGTTGAAGTTTAACTAACTGTCACTGTGTTTGATCTCTATTTTTGTTATGTCATGAAAATCATGGATACCTATTACTATGGATTGGTGAAATTTTGTTGTGATGTTGTATGTGGCATGAAAAATTAGTGTATATGACGGTTCCTATTGCATTTATTATGTTACTCATGGAATTTTATGTATATAAATTTACAATTTGGTCTCAGTTTTCATTAGTTGAGTTCTATACCTATTAATAAGCATGCTAACTATCTTATTTTCTCTCCATGTCCATGTATAAATCCTAGAAGTTCTACGTGGGAATAAGGAATTTATCCCTATTGTAACAATGGTGCTGAGCATTTCTCGCTACTAAGAATGTATTTATGATTCATTGAAGTCTTAATTACTTTTAAACCAGTTGTTACTAATCAACATGCATGCACTTAGGACTATTAATTTCATCAAAATTTTTATGGAGTCGAATACCACCGAGGTTTAGAGATTCTCATCAAGATGCAAATGCATTTATGTCCTAAGGAATTGATATATGTCTCAATGGGACAAAAATCTCATTGTATTTACAAAATCCATGAATTTACAGGAAGCGTAGAGTTACTAGGAATGTTGGATATGAAAGTTTATGTCATCTATTGTGGATATTTATGTCTCAGCGCACTAAGGTTACAAAGACAATTTGGGGCAAAGTGGGCATGGTTGAAAGAACACACTAGATGAGAAAATTGTCATCACTTTCTGTAACAAATATTCGTCACACCATGGGGAAAGGATGATGGTTCACCCCCCGTAGGTGTGTAGGCATTATTGATAAAGGGCAGAACAAAACGTTCGTTTGTTGTTAAATATGAAACACAAAGGTCAGAAACTTGGTGGGACCCCTATTTAATTTGAGGTGGAAAATACTATGTGGGGTACTGAGGATGTATAATTTTGATGTGGCAAGGTTGCTAACATAACACACTATCATCATGACATGTGGCAGACAGATATGGCATGTTTGGATTGTTAAGTTGTCAATTTTTGGATGACATGTGGCACCACTAAAGGATGTCATGTGGTAAGATGACATCACCTAGATGTTAGTACGATATAAAAAATACATAATAAAAGTTGGTGACATGGAGGGATATGCTAACATTGCACTAAATGACACGTGGCAGTGGTTCGACGTGCCACCTAGTGTAGGGTGCTACATGGTTCTAACATGTAGCACACTTGGTTGGAATCCATGTCATTGTGCATCTTGATACCATAAAAATATTTGTAGTGCATCTCTACCACAAAATCTATAGTTGAGATAGAAGTTGTGAGGTAGGTGTTGTCACTTACAGTTGATGCAAAAACGTGTGGTGCACCATAGAGTTTGTATGAGGTATTATTCTAAAGAAATGGCATGGACGTAGTGATGCTATGTTGCTATGACATGGTAGGTGCCATGTTGGACCTTAATGAGGTGGCAGTGACACATGGGTACATCTGGTAGATATTTGCTAATGTGGTAAGGGTTATGCGGCCTAAACTTCAGATAGGCATAAATTTCAATCCATAGGTTAGATTGAGGAATATTTTATATTGTCAGAAAGCCCTCGATGAGATAAACGTGATGGTTTTTTCTATAGCAAGTTCTGCACACTTTGGAAAATAAGTAAATTTGTAACCCCATCTTCATAATGAGATCATGGAGGTTGCGTTAATTAAAAGTAACACCTCCCACTAGCTTTAGGAGTTCCAAGGGGGTGGGAAGGAATGTTACATCAATTGAAAGTGTCTCTTAAACATTTAGGTGCATTTATTTTGGATATTTAGGATATAAATTGATATATTCTACCAAGGGTAGAAAATCGAGTTAAAGAAAATCCACATTGAATATCGTATGGAAACCTAGGTATGGAAAAATGCTAAGATTAAAGTCAATTTCCTAAAATTTCTCAAGTATGGTGTAAGAATCATACCATCAAGGCCATAGTTTCTTATTCAAACCACATAACATTTATTACTTCAATTATAATTGGACTTGATCCTATTGGAATGGAGGAGGAATATGACACTTTTCATGTCAAACATTATATTTTTTATTATCTTGATGTGGCATCTCTTATGCATGTTTTTAATCTCACAATCCCTATATTTGAAATTTAGTGCATTTTCAATTTCTTGTTGTTCATGATCTATAACAAAAGAAATAGTCAATTGATTGTCTAAGTGGATAGGAAATGAAGGAAAATTTCCAAAATAAATTTGAAATGGAATCTTGTTAATTGAATTTTATTCAACTCTATCATAACTATTTAGGATACATGGGAAACTCTCATCACATGTTCTATGGTGCTTGTGGTTGTACATATGAAGAAAATGTACCACCATGTGATTTGCCACTATAGTTTGCCCATATGTGTGAGGATGGAACATTGTAAACATAGATAACTGTGCATCAACTTGTTGCTAGAGCTTTTTCCAAAAGAATTTTAAAAGTATTTATTTGAAACATTCTCAAAGAAGTGTTGAGTAGTTTTCTAAGCAATTGTAGTTTTATTGTAACTAGGTATTAGGATAAATTTTTTAGGAAATTAGTTATCAACTATTAGGAATGAATCATGTTGGTTCTTGGTGGTAAGATATCTGCTCAATAAATCCATGAAAACGTTTTCATGTGGTTAATCTAGAATAGGAAAGGATGTATACAAACCATCTTGGTGGTTTGGTGTCTTAGTGATGGCACAGACCACAGATGGCTTGGTATACATATCAACATCCAACTTAAGTGTAGCCTATTGGAAACGGTTCTATCGTAACATAACCATCTTTGATATTGTAAATTGACCTACTATTTTGTTTTATTGTGCATCATAGATAGTTTTATGTTAATACTCACCTAGAAATACAAAAACTTGTCTTACATTTCAAAGAAAGTTGTCCTTCAGGGGGTAGTAGATGTCAATTGACTAACCTATCTAGATTTGTTAATAAGAAAGGAGAAATAAATATTATTTTCATTCAACTAAGGTCATGTAATGCTTTCATATCCATGCATACTTAACATTTTGAGAAAATAAATTATTGGTGGTTGACTAAGGCACTCAATTAGCACATTGGCTTTGCCTTTCCAATACTTAATTACCAACTACAATTGGTGCAGGTAACTAATTCACTTGATTTCTCATGTATTTTATAACTTAGACTATGAAGGAGTGAATTGTAGATATTTTGGGTTTGTATGCATGACCATTTATTTTCCTTGAAAGTAATATATCCATTGTTTAGGTGCTTATACAATGGATAACAATTTTGTTTCATAATTCAAGTACTTATGAAAAATATCACTAAATGTTTTTGGAAATAATTATTTTAATGCATTGGAATGAATATTAGCATGAAATCCATTTTACCAATACGACATAGATAAATACATGATCTATAATAACCTCCTTTTTTCACTATGTTATCCTTAGTTTGGCTTACATTTTCTCTTATAATCCCATCATAGTTATTGTTTCATAAAAAAATGTTATCATTTATGTACAAACACCATGCTTGAGATACAATGGTTACAACTAAATAATTCAAAGGTGATCATGTCCATCATTCTATAATTTTTTGTGCTTACTTATTGAAAACAATTAAAATTCTATGACTATAGAAACTCACATACTTTGTAGTTGCTCCTTTCTATAGAAAGATCACAGCCTACCACATCTCTAGGCATGATCCAACAAAATTAAGAATTGAGGAATGTGGAAAAAAAAATATGGTATTTCACCTATTGTCACAGTCAGAGGACATCCACATCACCAACAAGACTTGGTCAAATAATCAAGTTAACAACTTAGGCTGGATACTCAGTAATAGCTGAAGCAGTGACAAAGTTTGAGTTTAATTACACTATGTGCTTGACTAAAATACCATGAAGAAAAGATGTAAAGAGAGGCTCATTCTTCTATCATGAATGTATCAGATCATCAAATCCCTCTTTTATCTCCACACAATTTAAAATATTGTCACATATTCTTGAAGATTAAAAGTAAAATTTTCATAAAAAATTATTCTTGATTTTATAAATGCATGTTCTCCTAATGAAGAAGATAGGTTCTATGTATTGGAGACATTTCTTAGTTTAATATAGTTTTTCTATTCTATACTTATGGTGCACCCACTTTAATCCTATTCATAATTTTTTATTTGCTTTGAGTTCAAATTAAATAGCTCACAGACCAATTAGGAGGGTTGTGTTGACGGTTTTTGAAATATGTCAACCAAAGGGGTCTCCCAGATGTGAAGTCCCAATTAGACCTCACATCATTTGGAATAGGAGTGTTATCTGAAGTATGAGACTCCTTGTCATATATTCTAAAATATTTTCCTATGCTTTAGCTGTCAGTAAGAGAGAGAAGCATGTATGTGCCTTTGCGAAAAGCAAGTAAGTGTTCCTAGTGAATGTTAAGTTGTAGGTGTACAGGGAAAATTTTAAGAACCACCCTAAATTTATATGTATAATAAATGGGCGAATCTCCATGATACATAGGAAAAATGGGAGGTGATTTTATCAATAATATAATATGTATATATAATTTTTTTGGCGAATCTCTCACCAGATTATATTATCTTGTAAAGTCATGGCAAATCTTTCACTGAATTACAAAATCTTGTAGATCTTGGTAAATCTTTCACTGAATAATAAAACATTGTGAAGTCTTGGCAAATGTTTTGTTAAAGTATGAAACCATATATGGTAATAGGAAAACATATTCATTAAACTGTAATATACTAACATACATGTTTGGAAAAAAGAAACATAATTTTCTCTTCCTACAAATAATGTTGCAAGTTTTAGTGGGCGTGTCTGTAAAGGTTCTTATTGTACACTCTTTCATATCCTTCTATTAGTTTTAATAATATTCCACAACAAAGTTCTTGTAGGTATTGACCTTGACCACTAGTTCTGTCGATGTAGGAGAGATTAATATTTTCTCTACCACTTTTGTCAAGCTACCACTTTTGTCAAGCTATCAAATTTCTTTCTTATTCCATAGACTCCAACTGCGAGATAAAAACACACACACACACACACACACACACACATCAAGCTTGTTTACCCCAACACGCCAACAAGTAGCAAGCCCCAACTATATAATATAAGAAAGTAGTAGGTATCCCAAAGGCCTGAAGTGGATCTAATGAAAAGAAGTGATCGTTGTCAGAAGCCTTCCAATCAATATATAAATATATAAATGTATATTTATTATTATTTTAATTGGAAATCTTCAATTAAATAATAAAATTTAATTACGTCTCTCCCAATCTAAATTGCTTATTAGCATAATTCACTACCTTCATACGTCTTTCATTTTTTAACAGTGTTGTAACATGTGGATTAATTTCCTTTTTGGTGCACAATCCTCGCCTTTTAGGACAATATGGTGCAATGGCCCAACCCCTACAGATCATTACGAGAAACTAAGAATAACAGAGAAGATGAAAGGTTGTACAAACCAACATATTTTTCAAATAACTAATCCAACATCAATACCTTAACTTTTTCATGAAGATATCATATTAAGAACGTTTGAAAAATGGTGGGAAATCTGGGCAGTGACTATCTCTCTTCTGCGACGGTGATGCGGAAAGAGTGATATTGGTATTTTTTACTAAATTTTGTGGAGTGAATAAATGTAGCTTTAACCATTCACCTTAAGATGTTTTTTAAAATATAATTTCCTAAGTCTGTTTAATATCTTCATTACCATAAAAAGCAATCTATATCATCTTAACTCCACATCTACCACTCTTAGAGGGATGAAATCTATTTATCCCTCTCAGCACTTGGTAGATCTAGAATTAAGATGGATCTAAGCTAATAGTCTATGCTCACATGAATACCATAGTATTACCATGGGTCAATACCATGGGTTATCATAAACCTGGAGCCTAAAAACTGCTATTATTAATTTATGAAAATTAATAACTGAATTTTTATTTTTATTTTTTTAAACCAAGTTAAAATGTTTAAGTGACATTAAATTACAAGATCCATTTTTACTCTTGATCTACCAAGCCCAGAGAGGGATCAAATATTTATTCACTCTACACTAGTTTGCATATCACAATATTTGATCCCTCTCGGGGCTTAGTAGATCCATAATAAAGATGGATCTATGCTTGTTTAATTCCCCCCTTTAAATAGGCTACATTGCAGGTGAATACCATGGTTCAATACCATGTGCCATATTTATTTTTATTAATACTAATATTAGGTTTAATAATTTTTTTTGCATAGTATTAATAATAATTTGGCCCATGGCATTTGGCTTATAGTATTTGGCCCATAGGATTCACCTAAATATAACGCATTTTTTTGAGTGTTCCTTAATGTAAGGTGACTTATGGAGTAATATAAAAAAGGTTATATTTATTTACCATACCTCTCGTTTATTTATATTTTTATTAATTTACCATACCTCTTTTATCAACCTTCTTAAATAGAAAGAAGGTTATGGACTAACTATAAAAAGAGGTTTTATTTATTTACCATACTTCTAGTTTATTTATATTTTTATGTATTTACAATACCTTTTGGAGTAAGTATAAAAATAGGTTTTATTTATTTAACATACCTCCACTTTATTTTTATTTTTATTTATTTACACCCTTGCATGTTAGTAAATATAAGGTGACTTATGGAGTAAATATAAAAAAAAGTTTTATTTATTTACCATACCTCTGGTTTATTTATATTTTTATTAATTTACCATACCTCTTTTATAAATATGGTATCTGGCTCATAGGATTCACTTAAATAAAACCTCTTTTTTTAGCCTTCTTAAATAGAAATAGGGTTATGGACTAAATATAAAAAGAGGTTTTATTTATTTACCATACCTTTGGAGTAAGTATAAAAGAGGTTTTATTTATTTTCCATGCCTCCACTTTATTTATATTTTTATTTATTGGGACAAAATACAACCTCCCAAAGCAGAAATGGGCGATTGCAAATGAATTTAACATTGCAAAGCAGAAAATCAGGCGATTGTAATGGAATATAACCTCCCAAAATATAACCGCCCAAACTAGGCGAATCAGGTCAAATGAGTCTTTTCATAGTTGATCCACCCTCTTTTTTGGGCTAAAAAATAAAAATAAAAAATAGAAGTTGTGCCAAATATATGAAATGGGTGTTTTATAAAAAATTTGCCCCTCTAAAATGAAAAACCCCTTAAATTTCACCCTTGGGCTAAAATTCAACCCTAAAATTTACCATGTAGGTGTATCAAGGTTATTCTACTACAAAGGGATGAAAGGTGAGCCTCTAAGACAGAGGTAATAATACCAAATGAGTTGAGGCAGACACAAGCAAAAGAGAATAGTCTAACATCAAGCAGAGTAGTCCACAAAGATGCGATGATTGTTGAAACCATTACAGCACATTTTTAATAAGATAAGCACTAAAATAACGAAAATAGTTCAACTACTTTAGTATAGGTGTTATAGGCCATTTTGTCACATATGGTCAATAGGCTTTCAAACCAAATCAATTCACATCCTTAAACACCTTTTCATCATCCCAACACAAAGCCCTAAGCATGACTCTCCCAAACCTCTGCGTTTTTGGGCTTAACCGTTTCATTTCCATCCTTTTAAGACCCATCTCACCCTAGCCTTTAGGGACCTCCATTCAGCAGCAGGTTGACCCATTGTAGACCTGCATTGATCAACAATAAGTTGTCCCTTGCTGGGGGTGCAGTGATTCTAGAAATTTGGGAAAATAAAAAGAATCCTGAAGATTCCTCTTCCAAAAGCTTACAGAGGTTGTTTTAATCATTTACCTAGGATAAGAACTTTGAATCCTATCTTATCCTACCTTGTATATTTCATCTCTTATCCCTTAAACTCATCCTCCCATCCTAAGTGGATTTCAAGCCTAGATTAATAAATGGATAATAATTCCTAAACTACAATCCTCTCCTATATTTTTATTGTCATCCATAAGCTAGGGGTTGGATTTTGGAGATTATTTATACCCTCATGTTACTACTTTGGATCTAAGAGAGACATCATCTTCATGCATTAGGGTGACATGGAGGTGCGAATTGTGGCAAGGAAGGACAAGTCAACTTGGGGAGTTCTTTACAAGATCAACTTCTATATTTTGTTGTAACTCTCTCCATTTCTATTAATACAAAGGCTAGATTTTTTTCCAATATGTGATGTTATGTTTACAATCATATATTTTAATTCCTTGTTAGTCCTTTGAACAAAGTAACTGGATTATTCTACATAGATGTCATATATATTTCACTTATGTTGATTGAATGTGTAGGTTCTAATTATAGTGACCAAAGCTAAGATTGGATCATACAAGCCAAGAAGAGAGTGAAGCTTATGATAGATTCCAAGTAAGCCTCTTTCCATTGTTCAATTACTTTAAGGGAAACATTATATTTTGATTTCTATAGTTCTATACCCGGCCACTAGGTCTAGGGAAGATACTTATGTCTACAGTTGTATATTTTGCATAAACAAATTGGTGACTCCACTGGGAATTGATTCATTCCGTTGGTGGTTTCCTTGTCCTTAGTACTTGTTTTAACTCTTGTTTATACTTTCATTGTCTCACTCTGTTCTCAAAATACCTAGGAATACCTTTCATTTACCTTTAATTGCATTTTTTGTTTCATATCTTGGCCTTCCTTGACCAACACTACCCATGTTCTGGAGACAGAGCATTGCATCTCTCTCCAGCCTTCCGAGCACCTCTGTTGCAAAGCACTGGTTCCCCTTTAGCACCTGCGATGACCCTTGTTTCTTGCAAAGATTTCCTTTTTGTGTTTTTCTCTCTATTCAACTTTGTTTTGACTACTCTTCCTTGTGTCCCTGAGTGTCTTTTGGTCTCTCAAAATCCTCCAACTTATTTTCTTTTGGTTTTGAGTGCCTTTGATGAGATGATTTTTGGATTTTTTCTTTGTTCTTGTCATTACGTCATTAACAAACTGAATTTTTTGATCATTGAGTGCTTGAAAGAATTGATATTCCAATCATCGTTCTAAATAGTTTCTTTTATCAATGATTATACATGAGTCTTAGTGTTCTCTCATTTGAAAATTAAGCGGAATCGAAAGAAAAAATTCTTTGCATTCATTTTGTATGCTGCGTGCTCTTTGTTCTCTTCCCTCCTTTAGATAAATTTTCATTGAAAAGGAAAGTTTCATTTCATCATGCTAACTTCCATGTTTAGGATATTTAGGTGAAATTCATGATGAGCCCTGAAGCCAAAACATAATCAAAGATAAAATTTAAAATTGATTGAATCAACCTTAGGGAGAATTTGTAACATTAACACAAACATCTAGAGGTCTAGGCTAGAGATGTGTTTTGGTGTCTATAAACATAGGAGTTGTCGTTTTTTCCAGTGTTGCATCCCGGGGGCAATATACTATTCCACATACATAAGAGTATATTGGATGGTGCTCAATGCATGAAAATTATATGGAAACGCTCTCATCATGCAGTTACACATTATACAACACTAACAGGAATTGCACTTCCATGTACCATAAAGTATATTTTGGAAGTCCACCATAGGTTTCTATCCTCACCATAGGTAACCTAGTTAGTCACCTTATTTATTGTGATACACTAAATAAAACATTTCACGATATTTCATGCATGTACATAAATCCTTTGTTCTCCAAGGTGGTATATTGCAGTTCATAGTTTCTTGGTAAACCTTTATGCCTAGTTTACCCCTTTTTTATTTATTCTTTTGTTAATTTTTAAAATTTATTAATCTAACATGGAATAAAAACACTCTACCCTCCTTCGTTCACGTAGAATGAAAAATAAGCCTCTTCTTCCACCAGAGGAAACTCTTGGTCTTCGTCAGAAGAATAACAAGATGAAAACTACTAAATCAGGGACTTCGGGAACTACTTCTAGTCCTCCTTATGAAATTGATCTACCAGAATCATCCTTCCCTATGAATACTAAGCCCGAGATTACTTCTTCATTTGTTGGTGAATCTGACACAGTCGAAACAGAAGCACCTGAGACTCTATTGCATGAGGTTATTAAGCCTAACTATACTGAATTAGATACCCTATCACGTAAGGTTATAAGACCTTAGGTACCTCAACCATCTTCACCTATTACTTCATGACATTACTCTTTTCTTCCTTTGTTTGAGACATAACCACAAGCTATATATCTTGGACCCGACAATGAACTAATTCCATGTAATTTTGTGAGTATCAAGGAGCTTCCACAAGAAGAACCTTGTCCCTCTTCTCACGTTCATTTGAGACAGATTTATATTTATCAGATGTATCCTCTTCCTCATCAAACTCCATCACAAGCTCCTTTTTCTAATTCATCTACTTTCAACTTACCCATGAGTTTCTCCAGGCAATCCTCTTTGGGATAGCTAACCATGACTGAATCAACTGTGTTTTCCCATCCTCTATCTATTTTTATGGATGAGAAAACCAATTTTTCTACCTCATCCATGTTTGTGAAATCACGAGAGACACATTTTTACAGTGGCCCATCTATCCCACATGGTTATTAGTTGTTGTCTGGTACCTTCTATGGTGCAGCATCCAGTCCATGGACCTCTCCCATTTCATCTACTTCCAAAATTCCATCTAGAACTTCTTTAATGAGTGCTACACAATCTGCTCCTTCTCCTCCACCTACACCTACATTTGAATAGTGGGTTGACCCTTATGTTAGTGGGCATGGACCCCTACAACAACCCAATTATCCTTATGTTGGGTACCCTCCTCCTGGGGACCAGTTGCCTCCATCATCACCTCCTCCTTTGGTGGGGGGGAACCTATTTTCGGTATACACAAACTAGTGCTCAACGTTATTGGATTATCCATATCCTAGAATGGCTGTAATGTTTGGAAACTCACTTTTCCCATACAACCTGGTTCAACTATGGATCCATCCTTAATTTCTCAACCTATTCCATCTGCATCTCAAATTCCTACCTATAATTTTATACCTCAAAAATCTCAAATCAATGAAAGCCAACTTTTACAGGCTATATTGACTGCTCACTTTATCCCATTGGTATTTGCTACCTCCCACTTACCCTACCTCTACAGGGTATCTTACGATGTCAGTCACTTGGATATGATATTCCTCAAATTCAAGTAGGACAGACTGCATATGGTATGGAACATCCATCACCGAAGCCACCTTATGTATGGATGTGTTGTATTTTTCAGCAACCCCCCCATTTATTAATTTAATAATTAATATTGTATTAATAAAAGGGGACCCTTTTAATGCACATGAGGTGCATGATGTAATGGCTGGGGCGGATGGCTTTCACACCCCCCATCTAAGTTCGAATCTTGCGAGGTTGTAAAAAAGTGGAAAATGAGTGGGTCCTACCGAAGCTTACAAAAAAAAAAAAAGGGGACCCTTTTAAAAAAATTCTCCAAAAAACATAACAAATAAAAATGTGCCTTTAGTAAAGCATTCAGAATAAAACTTTGGATAAACTAAGATATCAAACCAAGTCATTTCATGATAACACATTCCTACTTTATCGCAAATTGTAGGATCTAATAATAACAAGGGTTAGTCTTGAGGTAGAATCTGCGAGATACGATAAGCGAAATCCCCATAAAATCCCAAAGATAACATTTAGCTTCTATAATACTTAAGGCTTAAACTATTCTTCAAATGTCTTTATAGCGGTTCTTAAAAGAGCACAAACATACAAACCATAAGGAAATGTGAAATGTGATGTAATCTGGACCCAATGGAATATTAAAACTACTATAAAACTACATTCAGGTCCAACATATTGTCATGCCACTCATCACATATCGCAAAATACTAAAGAAACTTTGAATCATTCTATTCATAATATCCGATATTGCAATTTGCAATCTTCCCGAGATTTGCGATTTGCGAGATTTACGCTTTGCGATTTGTGATATTCTGATTCATCGCAATATAAAAATCGGTATTACATGAACATTCAAACCAATTGGAAATATCAGTTTGAAACATGTGATGTGGCATTTTGACAAGACATAAAGAAAAATCGTGTGTAAGCCTTAATGCCCGCAATCCATGACACCAATATCGATAAAGTGAATCATGTCACCCAACTAGACTCAATTTTGACCTTATGACTGACCCTTTTGTTAGAAGGGATTCCTAGAATGTGTCAATGAAAGTGTACTTTCCCTCCCTACCACAAGATTCTAGGTTTGTTTTATGGTCTTTGAGTAGTTAACTTCACACTCCTATTCCAAGACCCTAGCCTAGACTAATGTCAGTGTGCTATTAGTAAATAAAAGACAAGTAGAATAAATTTTATTATAGAATTAATTTTACGAGTTTGTTGTTTGCTCAATAGGGTAACAACGTGAAACTGAGACGGTGTGAATATACTCTTGGTAGAAATACCCCAATTCAAATATATGGAAATGAAAAAAATATATTTTCAATTCAATGAAAACTAACTACAGGACAGTAAGGAGTCCTTTCCTTTTTAAAGTGAACATAATGACTTCAAACACTCTTAATAAACACTTTATTAAAATTCTCTAATTTTATAACAAATTGGACCCAAGAAAATAACCAAATAAACCACTGAAAAAGAGAGTGAAAACACCACCAAGCAAGAACATAAGACACTCAAATGCTTTAGACATTGAATTTTGCAAACAAGATTAGTCAGAAGCAATCAAAAGAACGTTAATAAAGAGAAAATAGGTTTTGTAATTAAATTAAGATGTGTAGCTCAATGCGTAAGAGAAACAATGATCTACACATGTCAAAAAACCAAAAGCCTAATTCAAGGAGAGACTATAAAGGAATGATGGAAAATTTTTTTTTTAAGTATAATGCAGAGAATATATCAAAAACACACAAAACAACCTTTCGAGTCAATATTTTCACAACCACAAAAAATTAGAGACAACTGCACCATCAAATGCAAGCAAAAGCAAGCACAAGAATTGGATAAAATATCAACAAAGAGAAAGAAACCTAATCTAACCAAAATGTACAAACCAAAAGTTTATCTATAGGTAGATGTGGACTATAGACAAAGAATCAAGAAAGATATAAAAGGTAAGACCTAGGTATTGAGGACAAAATCCCCAAAACCAAGCACAAAACTACTTCGAGGAAACCCTAAAGATTAGCAAATGAATAGATCAAACTCACAATAAAGATACAAAGTTAGATATAAGATGAATATGAGCTACTAATGGTAGGAATATACAAGTCCAAAATTCTCGGAACAAATCCAAATGATCATACTTAAAATCCAAGCAAAACAGGTCTAACAAGAAACCCTCAGACTAAAGACAAGACAAATCCAATACAAGAACTCTAAATTGAAACAAAAAGATAACCAATTTGGAATGAGACAAGTAGTGAAAGAAAATATTTGAAGGATCAAATGAAGTCTTGTAGTAGAAGCCCTCAAAAATCCAAATTTATAGTATCATCATTGGGACAAAATGAGTAACGATGTGGAGACATTCACAATGAGAAGAACTAGAACCTTGTGAAAATAACTAGTTTTCCTATATATGTTGTATCAAGCCCGTGATGATGGGAAAAAAAAGATAAAAAAAGAAAGAGATTCAAGAGAGAGAAATCCAAATACAAGGTAAATCAAACAAAAAATAGCCTAGATCAATTCATAATCACTTATAGAAGCCAATAAAAGCAATAAAAACCCAAATATGTCACAAGTAGAAGAGATCCAATAGATTCATGGCTAAATCCCTAGCTTAGTCGCTAATTCTATTAAGGGATAATTTCACTTAATAGAAGTTTAATAGTTTTAACCCAATAGATGAACTCAGAATCTACCCAGAATGGTGTGTGTATTAGTGTAGACTAATCAATATATTTGACCCTAATTCAATCCTAGATAAGCAAGCACCCTCAACATATATACATGACACTTTAAAGAGAGAGGTTGTAGGCTAGTACCAAGAACCCTCATATATTGATGACATCTTTTAGTATTGATTCATATAGTTTTTCTCATATTCAAATACATTTCCCTCAACTATCATAAACCAAATCCCTACACACATGCACCAACAAACAAGCACACAAAATCCTACTACAGAGGGCTTGTCAACCTAAAAGCAACATGTATAAATAAAGAGCACAATCAAATAAGAAGTACAAGAAGGGAAAAATATTCTATAAATCAAAAATGAAAAGTATAAATAAGTGTACCTCCAAATATGAAACCCTCTCCTCAATATTTTAGCATGGTCTCCTCCTCCAAGTGCAAGAAGGATTTTTGGTGACCTGTTGTAGCTGCTATAACCACCCTCCAAAATTTTGCCTATGCTTTGATTTTGGAACCTTCCTTCCTATCCATAGGAGCTCATTTTGCACTAATTTAGGTATTCATGATTCGATTGAGACTTATCTTTTTCATTTTTTATTTTTCTTTTTTGTTTTCACACTTAGCTGATCTTTCTAGCTCACAAGTTGATCTCTCGACTTGGTTTCACCATAGTTCTGGGCTTGCCTCTAGAAACTGCAAAATCCTTGAGGGAAAATAGCCTTCATGACTGGAATTGTGTAGTTCATACTGGGAGTCAGCCTTGAGCTCAGAAACTGCGCAGTAATGGAAGGAAGCCTAGCACTAAGCTGAGAAACTATAGAATCCCTCACTAAACTCAGAAACTGTGCAGTGTACTAAGGCAGAAAGTTGCCTAGTTCCCTGGAATTGCGCAATATTTCCCAGCAACGTGCATGGAAAGTTTCACTGGAGATGAAAGAAAACTAACGGGAAAAAATCATCCCTAAGAAGTAGGGATCTATTATTATTTTTTGAAATGTGGCACATTGTTATTTTTAGAAGTTTCTGCCAAGTATCGTTTTTCCTTCACTTTAGGCGTGCACGTCATAAACCCTCATTTTCTAAAATATAGTTAATCAAAACCTCTAGATCTCATTTCCACATATGCTATTGAAGCTCTAGCATTCCTAAGGATATCAAGGAAGCTTTGGTGAGGTCGTTGTTGATTTTCCGAGTGAGTTTCAATTTTGTCATCTTTTCTTGCTTTTTCTATCGCTTTTGTCATTTCACTTATGTTTGTGTTGTTTTACTTATTTCTCTTCATGGTTGCTGGCATTTAATCTTATTTTAACTTGTAGAAGTGGTTTTTTATGTTTTCGTTTTCCTTTCACAAGTATCGCATTAGTTTTCCTATTTTTTCACAAATGTTCACTGTTGTCGTGACTCTCCTCACATACTTGATTTTCCTTTTATTTGATTATTTGTTGCACTTGATATACATTGATTTACTTGTACTTAGTCGGTTTTTCACTCAAGCTCACATCATCACTCACTTCTTCTCATCTTTCACACTTCCACCGGGAGGATCAACACTTGCTTTGGCCAGATCTTGCCTTGTCCAGTTGGGCACTACGCAATCCTAAGGCTCAAGCCACAAGCTTGGCTTCTAAAATTGCATAGTGCATAGTACAAGTTGTCTCAAATGCATACTGCATAGTTCGTGGGCTCATCTTGTCAACTTGGCCACTGAGACTGTGCAATGTGCAGTTTCTCCCAGTCTCTGCCTAGGTTGGGACTGTGCATTGCGCAATCTCAAGCATCAAGCTTCATCATTGGTTGTTGGGACTATGCAATGCATAGTTCCCATAGTCAGCTAGTTTCCCTTGTTAATAGGAATTGCAAAATCCTTCTCTTTAGTTGCCCAACTTGCTACTTGATCATGCTTTGAAGGTAGATTTGTTGAAGCTAATGTTTTCTTCCCACAAGTACAAGAGTTTTTGAGCATCTCTCCAACAGTCACTGTTACCATGGCACCAAAGATATTTGCTTCAAAAGAGACCATTGAAAAACGTATTGGGGAAGAAGTTGAGAAAACACCTATAGACTTGCCAGTGTATGCAGACTCTCAGTTATTTATAGAAAAGGGATCACCACTGACATGGAAGTAGGTTAAATATTCTTTTGTAAATGGCTTTGAGGAAGACCTAGAGGACTGGTAGGTTTATCTTAGTATCGGTAGTCATTACTACACAAGGTTGCATGCTAATATCCAACCTTCATGTCTATATATGTCATCGGTTGCATTGTCTCACATGTTGATGAGAAGACCATGACATTGAGTAATGCCAAAAAATAGAATCTTGCCACCTTCCAGGCATAAGATTATCAATGCATGTATCACTTTCCCGAGCTAGTGCAGCTCATGGACTCATTGTTCTATGCCACCCATAGCAATGTGAACATAAGAGACATTGCCAAAGGTTGGGTGAAAGAGCCATCAAAGATGTGATAGACACCCACCCATGTATATGAGACAAAGTCCCTCAGGAAGGCCTACCAACTCTTAGTTATCTTAGCTTGCAGGATCCATGGTCAGTAGAGCACAAAAACCTCTCCTGAAGGGTGGTTATTCCTATTGAACTAGGTTGTGAACGAGGGGAAGTAGTTCAATTCATCAAATATGTTGGCTTGATAGGTTAGATCCCATGTAGCATAGGCTCAAAGTCCTCATGATGGTGATCAAGCAAGGTTCTATATGTCTGCATATGTACTGGATATATTTTTCACACAACATAAGTTTCCTAGCATGAATTAGACATGGACACCATGAGAATCTATCATGCATATTTATTGCAAGTTGTTTTGGACTGCAAATATTAAGGAGTAATGGAACAACTAACTAACCACTTCAACATCCCGCTTTACAAGCTCATCTTTGAAGAAAATCCACCTTGCATGTCACGAGGAGAAATGGAGGTGATAGAAGACATCACATATTGGTATGCCTCACCAAGTGGCACCTTCCTTAGAGTGTTCTATGGAGAGAATCCTTTGAATGTTCCTACCAAGGTATGTCATTGAAAAGATTTTCATGCAAGAAGTGTCATATAATCTCACCACAAGGTTGTCAGCCGCTTTGCATAGGAAGAAGAAAGCACCATGGCCCACTCTTCCTTTGTAAATTGGGTTATATGAGATAAATAACTTGAAATTCATGGATGTCGATGGAAAGGAAATAGTCAAGTTTTCATTCGATACTCGAGACTTTACTCCATATGATCCTTGTGGTATTTGTAAAGACCATTGTGCGATATTCTACTTTCATTGGACCGGCAAGGAATTCTAATGGCTAGAGGGGGATCCATGGAGGAATTGATACAATACCTCCATACTTCATGAGTTGGTCAGGTTAGGAGCGAATTCATAGGCTACTCCATAGATAGTAGCAATTTCGAAAGAAACAAGAGAAGAAGGAAGAAATCACATGCAGGACAAGGGAAAGAGGGAGATCATTAACAGTCCAAAGGGAGAACAAGCTGCAAGATGAAAGCAGATCCTATTCTCATGAAAGTAGCTTTAGCAACAAAAGAAAAAGGAACTACAAATACAGATAGTAGAGTGGAGAAAGAGAGAAAAGTGGAGGAAGAGAGAAAAGCGGAGGTTGCAGGAAGCAGAATTGAAGCTGCAGGAGATAGAACAAAAGCTGAAGGAAGCATAGGATTTGAAGAGGAGAGAACAAGAAGAGAATCGAAAGCAGGAGGAAGAAGAAAGGCAAGGCCCAATGACAGAAGAAACAACATAAATACAAGTTGAAGAGCAGGAACAGAAGAAACCAACAGTTGATGAGGAAGGTGAACAAACGCAGGAGCATTTTATTGAAGTAACAGGCATGGAGATGGAATAAGAGCCATCGAATGAAGATATTGATCTGATGTTGAGCACACCACAAGCCACCATTCAGTCTCCACCACCCCTAGTATCAGAGACAGCCCTGAGAGAGAAAGGGGATGTTTTCCCCCTCGATGATGATCTGAAAATGGATGTGTACAATCTATCATTCGATGAGTTCCAAATGACGATTGTACAAGCATGGAGAAAGAATTTTCTGGATGTGTTACATAGTAATTTTTCACCCTCCTATCACTCCCCATTCCTGATAACGGAGAACCCTAGTAGTAACTATTGTATTATACTTTCCCCATGAAACCTATGCTTTCGCATCCCTTGAAGTTTGAAGAAAGAGTACCCACTCCCTTCACAACATTTCCAAAGAATCCTTCTTAAAACCCAGTTTTTAATATCAGCGCTCTTTCGCAGTATCTCGCTCGTACTGATGGTAGAGTTTTACATTATGACCTGTGCCGATTGGCACTACTATTAGCCCAATACACACATCAATCTACTTCTAGACTATTTTTATAAAAGGAAATTGATTTTCACGTCTAGAAACTTCTAGTGGTGATGTGCTGGATGTTCATTTGATTGGATAATGATCGAGAACTCCATATAAGGTTCTTCCCCCCTTAAAATTGCACCTTCCCAAGGAGATAATACATTCTTCCCCCTTTAGTGGATCTCATTCTTATCCTCCTCTCCCTGTATAAACCACTTCCTCTTACCCTTTTTGGTTCAACAATACAACACATAGTGAAAGTGGTGGAGAGATAGAACAAGCTACAAAAATCTGAAATATTTAGCTTTTGATAGAAGAATACTTGTCTTAGATGACAAAACACTAGTCTTTGGTAGCTAAAGCATGAGGAGAGAGAGTTAGAGATTGGAAGCCGTTTCATGTCAAGCTAGAGCAGGAAAAGAGTGTTGCAAAGGCATGTAGTGGGACTTGGATACCACAAAGGAGATCTCCAATGTCAAGGCTTCAGTTGTATTTCTCTTTGAAGTTTATTTTAATACAAATAATGGTTTATTTCCTATATCAGGTGTAATATTACATTTGACAGCTTAGAACTCCTTGACCTTTTAAGTAGATTAGATTCGATTTTATGCTATTACGTTTGTTGTTGTTTCTTGCATGTTTGTTTCAGGTACTTGAACGAAAGGAATGAAAGTAAGTTGGATCAAGGAAGAAAGATCACCATCAAGTGGATTAGTGTTATAAGAGGTAGACCCTCTTATTCGATTCTAATATAAGGAAATTTACATTAGATTATATTTTTTGTAGCTGGACCCACTCTCTTGGGCTAGAGGGATCATCTCTGTCCGCAGAGAGGATATTCCTACACCACAAATTGGTGACTCCAATGGGGAAATACATCTCTTTTTCATCACTATGTTTTTTCTACTTGTGTGCCTAGTTTGTTTATTTATGGTCTTTCAAATCTGTAGTGACCTGTTTGAAGGCATAAATACACTAGCCCACCATCTGATGTGTTAAGTTTGGCCCTATGTGAAGTTATTTTTTATTTTTTCTGTGAATCCCTCAATCAGTGCTAGTTTCAGCCAAACAGTCGCGTCGGTCAGGCCGATCAATGCTAGTTTTAGCCTGACATTTGTGCCGATCAAGCCAATCAACGCTTGTTTCAGCCGAAAGTCATGTCGGTTTCTAAGTTAAGAAAAACCAGAGTTTCTCCCATTCCAGTGCCACTATGTCTTGACCCTCAGACTCTCTTCTTCTGCCCAGAAGTGACTAGTACGCTTTGTTTGCTATGTTTGATCCATTGATTGGATTGAAGTTTCATTGCTTGATTTTTTGAGTTTTTTGGATGGCTTCTATGACCCTAGTGCATCTAGGTCAATTACCGTTCATTTGTTTGTTTACTCATTATGTCAAGTTTATGATTTGTTGCTTCATTTAATCCATCTTTCAGTCGCAACATCTTCATTGCTTCATTTTCAATTGAATGAGTGAAAGAGTTTCATTTGTTCTCTTATTTCCAGTGTCTCTTTCCTCTTTCCAAGCATATATTACATTGCTTGGTTTTTCGATTGAAGCATTTATGTGTTTGTCTTGTTCGATTAAGGGAAGAAGTTGCTTTTAGTTTGATTTATCATGCTTTGGATTTGATTGATGCATGTTTGTTTGGAATTGTGAAATTTTTCATTAAAGTGCTTTATGTGAAAGATTCATTTCGCATTTTATGAGAAGAAGAACATCATTCTAGTTTACATAAGCGAAAATTTTGCATTAGTAGCATTATTGAGAAGTTAGAATTGCATCATCATAGGCATGAGAAATATATATATATATATATATATATATATATATAGATATATATATATATATATATATATATATATATATAAATATATATATGTATGTATATATATGTATATATATACATACATATATATATATATAGATATAGATATATATATATATATATATATATATATATATTTTTGTTAAAGGAATATTAAGTGCATTTAGGACATGTATTAGTAAAATATTTCATTCTTTGGTTGTTGTGTTGATTATGTGTTCTCTATCCCTCAATTAATGTAAACTTTGCGTCAAAGACAAAGGTTTATTTTCTCATATAGCTGCATATAGAAGTTTTAAGATGACAGCAGTAGGGCCTTGAAATTGAAACCTAATTCAAGGTAAACCATCAAAATTTATTGAATTAACCTAAGGAAGCATTGAAACTTAATGCTCACATTTAGTGGCTAGAGAAGTGTTCCGGCATCTTTAAACCTAGCCGTTGTCGTTTACAACGATCTTGCATTAGATAGCACTAGCATAGAATTGTGCTCCCCATACCATCGTGTATATAAAAGGAGATGCCTATAGGTTCAAATCATTTATCCATAGGAAGTCGATTATGTCGCCTTGTAAACGTGATACACCGAACACAGCATTCGGGGAGATTGCAAGCTAGTACTTTTCAGTTTGTCGGGAGGTATTTTGTAGCTCACGATTACCTAGTAGTCCTTTATGCCTAGAGTACCCTGAGTAGTCATTTTTTATCTTTACTAACTCTTTAAATTTGAAAATATCATTGATCACTTGTTCTTTTGATCTCATTAAATCTAAAAGCGACTAGAGTCACCTTTCATCCTTTTCTTGACTCTTAAAACATGAAAAGGAAAAGTTTTATTTCAGTGTCTTAAAATTAACTACCCATGAAATATTCCTAGTTAAAATTATCTTCCTTAGTAATTCTTTAGTATCGATTCCAATGGCAACATTTCTAGAGTTTACCAGTCAAGAATTCCCAACCGATGAGAGTCCTAGTCCTTTTCCTTCTTTTGGAAACATTGGCGTTCCTTATATGGAAATGTTTTTCCTTCCTGGGTTAACTATTGGTTTACTTGTCTGGTTATTTTTTACCTCGATTGTCCTGAGTGTCCCAAATTTTTTCCAATCATAGCCTTCATCTAAACAACACCATGTTGATTCTAAGGTTGACCTCTCACCTTCTTCACCTTGTTCTTCTACGTCGCCTGGTGAAAGTTTGAAATCCCATAAATAGGAGGCTAAGAATAAGAAGAAGACAATGAAGAAGAAGAAATCAGATAAGTGAGAGGCCATCCTTACAGCTATTTCTCCAAATGCACTTCCCATCGACAAACCTTCCGATCCTTTGCGGAAGGTAAAATTCCCTTGCATGTTATGTAAGGGTGACCATATCCTTAGAGACTATCCTAGTATTCCCAGAGTCTTAAAGGTATGGTCTCAAAATCTGGATTGACCACCCTGTTGTGGTAAAAACACAACACCCCCCATTATTGATGCATCCGCTTCGAATAATGGAGACCCTTTCTATAAAAATTTTGGCTAAGCACCTTTTTGATTTTTATTTTTATTAATTACCCTACGCTTTCATTAATTTTTAGTTTTCTTTGGATTCTTGTTTTGATTGCTTTGTTAGAATCGATTTTTTATAAACTTCCCATCGACGCTTGTTTCGCCTCATTTGGTCAAATGGTTTGAAAATGGCACTCCTTTGAAGTCTCATCATTTATCTAGCCTGGGTTAAAAATGCATAAAATGTACCATATTGCATTTTGTAAATAAATTAGTCCAATAACGCATTCAGTTTAAATATTAACTCGTAGAGGGTTTTACTAACATTTTTCATTATGCAGCCAAATAATTAAGCATCGGGACTTAAGAAATTCACTCCAATTTTCTAATCAAATCTTAATCTCGAAAAACCAAACATTCAAGTGGCTGTAGTTTATTTTTATTATTTTTCATTTATTTTCTAAGTGGCTGTAGTTTTATTTTTAGCTATAGTTTAGAAACTTATATTCATAAAAATAAAACAAAAATAAAAATTTATGTTTAAAATTAAATTTTAAATTAATTATATTAATTTATATATTAAATATAATTAATATAATTAAATTAAAATTTAAAACAAAAAAAAAACATATAACAAAATAAAAGATCGCATCGGGAGTTTTATTTTGAACATATTCTAAAAAATCCCGACACCACACTCTCCCCGATTGCCGATACTCCATACCCCCGATCACCGATTAAACAAAATTCTTTTATATCACATGGCAAATAAGTTGGTTATCGCATCGGGGGCCAACTTGGTTATCGCATCGGGAGGCTTTTAAACAAGCACATATCTTACGACCCCGATATCCCCTCCTCCCGATTGCCGAATAGCGAAAAGGCATTCATTTGTTTTGGGTTAATATAGTTTAATATATTTACTCATACGTATGAGTAATATGGAATAGGTAAGTAAGTAAAGTAGTGGTGTAGGTTAGTTAATATATATTAATTAGTTTATATTAATATGTAATATGTAATTTATTATGTTATTTAAAATAGTATGTAATATATTATATTATATTAATTAAATTAATTAATATGTAATATATTCTAATCTGTAATATATTATATTAATTAAATTAATTAATTATATGTAATATTCAATTAATTTAAATATTGTTTAAATTAGTATTAATTAGTTTATAATATTTAATTAGATTAATGTGTTAATTATATTAGTTAATTATAAATAGTTAGTTAGATATTAATTAATAAATAGTCTACTAATAATTAGATATTAGTTAGTTAGATTAATGATTAGCAATTAAATTAGAATTAATTAGGGACTAATTTAGGATTTAATTTTTAATTTAAAATTCTCATTTTTTAGCCCAGCAACAGAATTTCCAGATTTACATCAGATTTGACCCATCAACTTTGGAAGCTCATAAATTGAGTTCTACTTGGCCAAATGAGGCCCAGGACGGCTCATTGGAAAGAGAAAATCAAGGAGAACATTTTGAAGGAGGTTTCACCAACAGATTTGATCATTTATTGGGCCAAAAATCAGGCAGAAGATCAGGCTCCGAATTTTGAAAACAAAATCAATTTTCTGAGTTATTGTTTCGAATTTCATTTGTCCAAAGCCTCTTCTAATTGCAGATCCATTGGTCAATGATGTCATTTACCAATCGAACCATTCCAAGCATCGATACAAAGTTTATATTTTGTTTTCAGTTATTTATTTAAATAAAATTTGATTGGATTTGATTTAAATGCCAGCAATGCCATGATTGATTTTGTTGTTGCATTTTAATTTATTTTGATTTCTTTTTGCAGGAAAACAGTGGGAAGAATATGGAGAAAAAAGATCTCAATCAATGAGAAGGCTCCAGCAATTGAAGATCAGGAATTTTGAGCAAATAGAATTGGATTTGGCAGATTTCTCTTCACCAAACTTTCCTCTCAAGAATTCCTTCACAAACAGTATAAATAACAGATTGCAGAATGTAAAATGGGCTGCTCTCCTCTGCAATTTTAGACTACTGAAAGCACTATTGTAATTGGAATTTAGAGTTGTAGGAGGGAGGAGTGAAAAATCTCAGATCTGGGGATTATTGGGGATTTTCCCTTTGTATATTGAATTATGCATGAAGAACAAAGCTTGCACTATTGTGGCTCTAGTTTTGAAGACAGAAATTCAAGCAATGTAAAGGGCTGTTGAAGACCAAGGATAGAGAAATGGATGCAATAAATTGGTATTTCTAATACTACTGTTTTAAATATCAGTTTCATTTTTATGGTAACAGTAATGTGTCATTTTATTCATGTTTGTGCACTATTGTCAATATGGGTGGTTTGTCTCAATATTGTTATCATGTATCTCTGTTCTTATGGATTAATTTTTGATTCCTGAGTAACTATTTACTCAGAAATCTGCCTTATTAAAACTGATTTATTGAGTGGTAATATGTTGTGAACTATTTCCACATATCATTATTCAATTATTGGATTTGCTGATTTGATAATCAATATCATTTTGTGAACTACTTCCTGAATGTTGTTGGTTTATTATTTCAGTTTTAAGGTCTCAATAGAATGTGTTTTGGTAACCATAATATCAGTTAATTGAACTACTTCATTAACAAGATATTCATTATAAACAAGACATATTTAAATCCCAATATTTTGATTATCTTGCTCTTAGTTGGGTTAGATCTATATCTGCCTAATTAAGATAGGATTTAGGTTAGTTTCTTTTGCTTGCATCATAGAATAAGCTTGCATTTAGAGTAATTTTACATTCTTTTAAGTCCTCTTCTCAAAGAGGCAAAACTTTAGTTGTGGCTTGGCTGAGCCCAAATCAGCTTAAGGGTCATTCTCTTGCCTGATCAGCAAGGAGAAGTGATCTGATGTCCCTGTTTATTGGTAGTTAAAGATACATTATAAACCAATAGCAATAGGGAGAAGGTAACTGGACCTAGATGAACAGTCGGAGCCACCACACCAAACGGAAAAGGAGCTGCTTTTAAGGTCCGGACCGGGTGGTTATCCCCCAATGTTGTTGCAGCGATTTTCGAGGCATCAACATTTTTGGCGCTAGAAGGAGGGCCTGAGATTTTTGTCTATTGGAGTCTTTTCAATTTTAACATTTTGTTTATGGCTCCTCTTAAACTTCCAATATGGAGTTGTATCCATGGACGTGCATCCTCCAATACTCCACCCGAAGTGGTAAGACTCTTGTCTCAGGTAAAATTCAATGGTAAGAGGAATTCTTCTGCTTTTAACCATGTCTTTCAATTTATTCAAAATGTTTCAAATTACAATTTTCAAGGAATTGATGAAGGCATTTTATGCAGAATTTTTACTCTCACATTTGCGGCAAAAGCCAGAAACTGGTGCAAAACTCTTCCAGTTGCCTCAATCCATAGCTGGGATCAATTTGTTACAATTTTCATTGGTAAATTTGACGGCTACGATTATGAACAGGTATGTCAAGAAATTGAATATCTACGAAGGTTTAAAAATAAATCTGTTAATGATTTTCATATTCGATTTCACTTGAATTGTTTAAGATTTAGCGACGAAGATAAACCTACGGAAGAAGAATCATTAGATTGGTTTAAATATATTAGTTCCCTTCCAACCATTCCCAATCCATATGAAATTGGTTCAAGCTTTGTTCCATCCCCTTCCAATACAAATGAGAATCCCAATTTGGATGTGCAAATAAATTGTGATAAAGTGGTTTCACAAAGCTTGGAAAATATTTCCATTCAAATGCAAGAAGACAACAAAAACAATTTTGGAGAAAGAGCTGCCTTGGAATCTGAAAGCTACTGTGAAGAAAATTCGGAAAATCAAATCGCAAATGAGCAAGTACAAGCAACAATTAAAATGCAAACTGCTGTACAAATTTCTGAATTTCTCCATGATGAACAAATGCCGAAATTAGAGCAGCAAAGCAGCGTTCTTCAAAAAAGCATATGCACGCAAAGGAATGATCTGCAATCTGAAATTTACAATGAGCATAATGCACAAGAGCTCTCAAACAGAGACAGTTTTAAATGCATTGTTTCAGGTTCACATTTTTCCCTTTATCCTGATATTTTCAATAATGGTAATATTTTTCCTCTTGATGTTAATGATATTCCAGAAATTAAAGAGGCTGATTTAAATGAATTACCATTAAGTTTTTATCAAGATAAAGAAACAATAATTGATCATTCTTTTGCCATTAATGAACATGAAATTCTTGTCCCTCCTTGTTTTGATATATTGGATGAGATAGAAGGGAATTGTAGAAAATCGTGTGAAGTCATTTATGATAATTACTCTGACATTGAGGATGTTGATTTCTATTCCTCTCAAGAGAATCCTCATGAGAAAATTCAAATAACATCTGAAAATGAGGAACGCTTCAATTTTGGAATTGTCCCAACTAATCCTCATTTTAGAGCAGCAAATTATCTTCATGATTTCGCCATTCAAGAAATCATTCCAATTTATGATTCATATGAGGATCAAACTCCCATTCCTATTCATAATCATAATTCGTTTTCTATTTCACAAGTTGGAATTCGAAATCACCCAAATTCCATAATTCTGGCCATTCCTTGTGAAAATGAAATCATTTCAAAACGATCCCAAATGTGCTGTAACATTAGTTGTACAAATAGTGACTTCATTTTAGTTTTTCTTTCACAGCTATTTTGTTTAAACTTAGATTTATTTTCTGATTTTATTTTGCAAAATTTCCACACTTTTCACTGGCATATTGAACACCTTACTGATGCCTTGCCCGATTGGGAAATTGAAGTTTCATATTATAACCATGAACATCAAGCGCTGTTAACATATCAATGTCAATTGATGCTCATTACTTATCAAAAGCTTCTATCTTCTCAAAGGAAATATCAACAAGAGAATGTATTTTTAGAAATCTGCCAGCAATTCAATTCAATTAATAAATTGCCATTTTATTTGAAAAGCTTCCATCCATTTTTCATTGACTCGTTTGAAAATTGTTTGGAAATTTTTCCTTCAAGTAAAATTGACAATGATTTAACATTTGTACATAACACTAACAATTTTTTCCAGGCCTTTGAATTTAAAAGCTCATCTTCACAATCTGGCCTGTTATCTCTTCCTTTGAACATTTCTCAATCCTTAATAGAAATCCATCCAGATTTTTATGATCCAATTGGTAGTCAATTGGAAAGGAAATTTCAGGAGAGAGAGATTTTAATTAAGTTCCTAACAATAACTGTACATTCTGATTTCATATTTATTTTCCTTAGCTTAGTCAAATCTGTATTTTTATTACTAACATTTGAACTGGACATAAACGCGGGAATAAAAATGAGAAAATGGCTACACTGGAAATATGACTATACCTAGTCATTTTCATGTATATGGTTAGAATAGGAGTAGAATTAATTTAGTTAGCTTGTTTTATGTAGTTAATTTATTTGCAATAGTTCTGTAGATTAAAAAATAAAACAAAGCAATCAGCCTTCTCATACATGTTCAGTGGAAACATTTTTCCTTATCAAAAAATTTTAATTCTTGCTTTCCTTTTTGAAATTTCTTATAGCGATTTCTCTACTCTGCCTATTTTGAATAATGTCTTGATCAAAGTCAATTAAAATTGCACTTGGCATCGATTGCCTCAAAGCCACTTTTCTTCATTTCGGGATTTCCTTCTAAGATTTTCTTTTGAAATTTATATGGTAAGGATTTGAGGATATAAAAGCTTCATGATCCCATTATCGTATGAGATGTATGATTGACTATGATAAGCCTAACTCTAATTCAATCATTATCAGTCAATCTAACCTATCACAGCAATCATATGAAGTTCATATTATATTCCTCAAAATTTGCCAAAAGCTGATCTTAAGGATGCCCATTTTGCCAAGTGCACACATTTAAATCTGTTTTGACATTTCTCTACAATTAGTGGCTTAATCTCATTCTAATCTTTAGTTTATTATCTGATGCTGTAAAAACGCATCATGTCTATTTACTAAAGGCATTATTAAAAAGCCACTATAACAATACAGATTTTTCTCGAGATTAATTCGGAATGAGCAGAGGTAATAAATTGTTACTTCACTTCGAAAGGGAAGCATAGTTTCATATTTATTTCTGGTAAATTTTATATCCCATGAACATGAATGATTGATTTCATTTAGGCTGATTGCGCACTTAGATTTAAAATAAATAATGAGATGATTTTAATCAAAGGAAGAATTTGAAGATTTGTCAGGTAAAATTTACAGACAAATTCCTTTCAGGTACGCATTTATAAGTTCGTTCTCATCTCTTATTAGTTTCTATTTTTCTTAGTTTATTTTTGATTCGTGTTCTGTTTTATTTGCAGGTTTTCATTTGTTTTCAAAACATGAAGTAAGCAACAAACTCATTCCAAATTTGCAAACAGGTTCAGGGGAATTCAATTCTGATTCATTAGAATTTAAGCATTTTTTTAGCTTTGCTTTCATTCATTAGAAAACCCATTCGCATCATAAGATTTCATCGGAAGTAGTTCTTACTGTTTCTTTTGATAAAAAATTGTTCATCAAAGACCTCCGATGTATTATCTTACTCATATGCCATATTGCATTTCACATATCGGAGTTTTCCAAGTAAAGTATACTTCCATGAACATGAATCTCCGATAATCGACTTTACCGATATTGCGATAAACACATAATTCCGGACCCGATATGAAATTCAAATCAAATTCATAAAATATCGCGTCCGTTCAATCGCAATAATGGTAGGAGTATAACTTTAAAGGAGGCCGATGTTTCGGATCCGATATGTTATCAAATTTTCAACATAAAATTATCGGGTCCACTCTTCATCACATATCGGCATATTGAGAATTTTTAAATCGTGCGCATAACATTGCCGATCGCGATCGCCAATTAGCCACGTCATTCATCGCATATCGGCATCGCAACAATCATATTGTGTTACATCGGGTGCTTAAGATTGCCGATCGCCGATTTACGTCATCCATCGCATCGCCGATATCGCAATCTCTTTCTTGCAGTTTTATTTATGGCCGATATCTCGGATCCGATATGTTATTAAAATCCCATCATAAAAAGTTATCGGGTCCGCTCTTCATCGCATATCGGCATCGCAAGAAATTATACTGTGCTACAGCGGGTACCCAAAGTTTGCCGATTGCCGATTAGCTACGTCATCCATCGCATCGCTGATATTGCAATCATTTCATCACATTTTTACGCTCACATCACCTCTCTGAATCTACAATGTGTATTTTGCAATATGGGAAGCATGATGCAATTTATTCTCTGATCCCCCATATAATATTTCTTTAATGATGCGATCGTTTCATTTCATTGCACATGTTCTTATCGGCAATTTGCCATTACAATCTCCGATGCAATAGCTTCCAATGCATGACTATCAGCCATTAACATTTAATCGATATATGGCATAGCAATAAAGGTGAAGTTCTGCAGATTAAATTTGAAACATGGTGAAGAAACATGTTATGTGAATCATCCGATACGACAATGAGTTATTTTAAAAGCGAGCTTGGGTAACCACTATGGTAAGAAAGTAGTTAATGACCAATTTGCAGCATATCCAAATTATTTCAATTTCTCATACATTTTAGTTTAAATATATAATTCCATAATTAAAAATGGAGTTCAAGACCTTTATCTTCATATTTAAATTTTTATTATCATAGAATTGGTCTTGATTCTGGACAATTTATAAAATCATGGAATTTATATAAAACTTGTGATATTTTGAGAAACACTCATTGCTACAAATTCTCATTCTCATTTTTGATGCATTTGCTTTAATTTCAACTCCCTTGAACACTAGGCATTTCATTTTTACGTTTTACTGCTTGCTTTAGTTTAAATAAAATAAATAATGATTTTGGGTTATAGGATTTTGATTAGTGGGATTTCTTCATGTTTTTAATATTAATTAAAATAAGAAGTCAGTTAGTTTGGAGAAATTGATACCTTTCAGGTAAGATCAAAAGCAATGATCCAATGGTAAGATTCATGTACCCACTTTCATTAATTTCCATTTCATCACTCTAGTTTCATTTTTGTTTTTAAATTATGCTGATATAAAACTCTGTTTTGCAGCTCTTCACAAAATTTTTCAATCTTCTGCTGAATCATATTCTCAAAGTCCATACTCTTCTCCTGGCTTTATTTCAAGAAGCAGCGATAATCCTCATTGAAACAACCACACCAGGAAGTTTCTGAACCTTTAGTTTATTTCTTTAAGCATTCATTTTATTAGAAAATGATTAAGATGATGCTTGGGAATAAGAAGACTCTTATCAAACAGAAATTATTCATTGTGGCTGAATTTTTCGATCACTGTTATCTAAAAGCCTAAAGCATTCACAACTCTGCAAGGTAAGTTTTTCTAAATCTCAACATGAGAAGAAATGATTACATGCTTATTTTCTTTTTCTTCATATTGTTTGAGACATTGGTATAAACATTCTTGTTTGAGTTTATCTTGCGAGACTTGGATTTTTCTTTCCATTTTTAGAGATTTCTTTGTTTTAATTTTTGCTTGCTGATTTCTTTTCTCACTTTAGCATAAGACTTCTTTTCTTTTAGTTTTCAGTTTTGATTTTAGTGACTTTGCCGTGATTTATATGGAAGGCCTATTGGTTACCTAACAATGGTCAAGATACGTGGAGAAAAATTGTTAATAGTCACCTATTAGCTTTTTCTTAAAATCTCTTAGTAAAGTTTGATTTTCTTATTATTAAAGTAGATATACTTAAGGAAGAGATTATCAATCAAGAGAAGTTGGCAAAGTATCGTAAAATCTGCAAAAAATCATTTTTCATCAAATTGTAATCATTTTGAGATTTCAAAATTTTATTAAGATCTTTCAGAGTTCTATTATCAGTCAAGAAAAGTTATTTATAACCAAGTAAAGACACTTTACAGCAAAGCACCTTTAACTCTGAAATTGTCATTCTTAACTCTTAAGGAGTCAATGATTCTCCCTATCTCAAAGAGTCTTATTTTTCTAGAGAATAATCCAGAAATATATTTAAACTTAAAAGATAAGAGGTCTCATCGTGAGCCTGCTTACCATGATCATAGGGGAAAAATAGGCTGACATTACCACCACTGCTAAACAAACCAGGGTAATGGCTTATGATTGCAAACAATTATAAGACGAGGGGTCTCATCACGAGCCAGCTTGTTCAGTCCAATTTTAACCAGTGAATGGCATTGTCAACTATCTGGCTACCATACTAGGACAATGGCTTTTAAGATTTAATAAAAAATAAAAAGTAATAAAAAATAAAAGTAATACATATATAAATGGATTTATCTCTAGGTCAATAATTCTTGGAAAGATGAGATTCTGAATCATTTATGATTAAAAGGTAACCCTGTCGAAACTATAGATGTTTGCTGGCAGCAGTGGCTCTACCTGTGACAAACGAGTATATTTTGAAAGCTAAGCTGTAAAGTGACCCCTGCTTTATCCCTTCAGCTAATTAATGACTGATATAGAGTTTTGAAATATTTTAATTTATGAGGAATTTTAAGAAAAATTACAGTTAGATGATTTTGGTTTTTATTCAGACTAATGAACCTATGTCAAGCATTTCAAGCATAATTCTCTCTTCTTTAAATTATTTTACTTTAATTTTTGGAAAATCTTATTCATGTCAAAAAAAGAGATAACTGGTTCTTCTCCCGTGTGTCGCCAATTGTTGTGGTAAAAACACAACACCCCCCATTATTGATGCATCCGCTTCGAATAATGGAGACCCTTTCTATAAAAATTTTGGCTAAGCACCTTTTTGATTTTTATTTTTATTAATTACCCTACGCTTTCATTAATTTTTAGTTTTCTTTGGATTCTTGTTTTGATTGCTTTGTTAGAATCGATTTTTTATAAACTTCCCATCGACGCTTGTTTCGCCTCATTTGGTCAAATGGTTTGAAAATGGCACTCCTTTGAAGTCTCATCATTTATCTAGCCTGGGTTAAAAATGCATAAAATGTACCATATTGCATTTTGTAAATAAATTAGTCCAATAACGCATTCAGTTTAAATATTAACTCGTAGAGGGTTTTACTAACATTTTTCATTATGCAGCCAAATAATTAAGCATCGGGACTTAAGAAATTCACTCCAATTTTCTAATCAAATCTTAATCTCGAAAAACCAAACATTCAAGTGGCTGTAGTTTATTTTTATCATTTTTCATTTATTTTCTAAGTGGCTGTAGTTTTATTTTTAGCTATAGTTTAGAAACTTATCTTCATAAAAATAAAACAAAAATAAAAATTTATGTTTAAAATTAAATTTTAAATTAATTATATTAATTTATATATTAAATATAATTAATATAATTAAATTAAAATTTAAAACAACAAAAAAAAAACATATAACAAAATAAAAGATCGCATCGGGAGTTTTATTTTGAACATATTCTAAAAAATCCCGACACCACACTCTCCCCGATTGCCGATACTCCATACCCCCGATCACCGATTAAACAAAATTCTTTTATATCACATGGCAAATAAGTTGGTTATCGCATCGGGGGCCAACTTGGTTATCGCATCGGGAGGCTTTTAAACAAACACATATCTTACGACCCCGATATCCCCTCCTCCCGATTGTCGAATAGCGAAAAGGCATTCATTTGTTTTGGGTTAATATAGTTTAATATATTTACTCATACGTATGAGTAATATGGAATAGGTAAGTAAGTAAAGTAGTGGTGTAGGTTAGTTAATATATATTAATTAGTTTATATTAATATGTAATATGTAATTTATTATGTTATTTAAAATAGTATGTAATATATTATATTATATTAATTAAATTAATTAATATGTAATATATTCTAATCTGTAATATATTATATTAATTAAATTAATTAATTATATGTAATATTCAATTAATTTAAATATTGTTTAAATTAGTATTAATTAGTTTATAATATTTAATTAGATTAATGTGTTAATTATATTAGTTAATTATAAATAGTTAGTTAGATATTAATTAATAAATAGTCTACTAATAATTAGATATTAGTTAGTTAGATTAATGATTAGCAATTAAATTAGAATTAATTAGGGACTAATTTAGGATTTAATTTTTAATTTAAAATTCTCATTTTTTAGCCCAGCAACAGAATTTCCAGATTTACATCAGATTTGACCCATCAACTTTGGAAGCTCATAAATTGAGTTCTACTTGGCCAAATGAGGCCCAGGACGGCTCATTGGAAAGAGAAAATCAAGGAGAACATTTTGAAGGAGGTTTCACCAACAGATTTGATCATTTATTGGGCCAAAAATCAGGCAGAAGATCAGGCTCCGAATTTTGAAAACAAAATCAATTTTCTGAGTTATTGTTTCGAATTTCATTTGTCCAAAGCCTCTTCTAATTGCAGATCCATTGGTCAATGATGTCATTTACCAATCGAACCATTCCAAGCATCGATACAAAGTTTATATTTTGTTTTCAGTTATTTATTTAAATAAAATTTGATTGGATTTGATTTAAATGCCAGCAATGCCATGATTGATTTTGTTGTTGCATTTTAATTTATTTTGATTTCTTTTTGCAGGAAAACAGTGGGAAGAATATGGAGAAAAAAGATCTCAATCAATGAGAAGGCTCCAGCAATTGAAGATCAGGAATTTTGAGCAAATAGAATTGGATTTGGCAGATTTCTCTTCACCAAACTTTCCTCTCAAGAATTCCTTCACAAACAGTATAAATAACAGATTGCAGAATGTAAAATGGGCTGCTCTCCTCTGCAATTTTAGACTACTGAAAGCACTATTGTAATTGGAATTTAGAGTTGTAGGAGGGAGGAGTGAAAAATCTCAGATCTGGGGATTATTGGGGATTTTCCCTTTGTATATTGAATTATGCATGAAGAACAAAGCTTGCACTATTGTGGCTCTAGTTTTGAAGACAGAAATTCAAGCAATGTAAAGGGCTGTTGAAGACCAAGGATAGAGAAATGGACGCAATAAATTGGTATTTCTAATACTACTGTTTTAAATATCAGTTTCATTTTTATGGTAACAGTAATGTGTCATTTTATTCATGTTTGTGCACTATTGTCAATATGGGTGGTTTGTCTCAATATTGTTATCATGTATCTCTGTTCTTATGGATTAATTTTTGATTCCTGAGTAACTATTTACTCAGAAATCTGCCTTATTAAAACTGATTTATTGAGTGGTAATATGTTGTGAACTATTTCCACATATCATTATTCAATTATTGGATTTATTGATTTGATAATCAATTTCATTTTGTGAACTACTTCCTGAATGTTGTTGGTTTATTATTTCAGTTTTAAGGTCTCAATAGAATGTGTTTTGGTAACCATAATATCAGTTAATTGAACTACTTCATTAACAAGATATTCATTATAAACAAGACATATTTAAATCCCAATATTTTGATTATCTTGCTCTTAGTTGGGTTAGATCTATATCTGCCTAATTAAGATAGGATTTAGGTTAGTTTCTTTTGCTTGCATCATAGAATAAGCTTGCATTTAGAGTAATTTTACATTCTTTTAAGTCCTCTTCTCAAAGAGGCAAAACTTTAGTTGTGGCTTGGCTGAGCCCAAATCAGCTTAAGGGTCATTCTCTTGCCTGATCAGCAAGGAGAAGTGATCTGATGTCCCTGTTTATTGGTAGTTAAAGATACATTATAAACCAATAGCAATAGGGAGAAGGTAACTGGACCTAGATGAACAGTCGGAGCCACCACACCAAACGGAAAAGGAGCTGCTTTTAAGGTCCGGACCGGGTGGTTATCCCCCAATGTTGTTGCAGCGATTTTCGAGGCATCAACACACCCCCATCGACCTCTAAAGATCATGTCGATGCTACACCCTTGACTAGCGATGGTAAGAAGAAGGGAAAAATTAAATTCCCCAGTAGGTTATGTGAAGGAGAGAATCTTCTTCACCTTTGTCCTCTTATGGATAAATATTCAAAAGTTTTGGAAAACCTTATAGCTCCTCAACTCCAAATTCCTGTCGATTATCAAAGGCTTTCTTCTAACCGTCTACTAGTTTGTAAAGAGATTGACTTGGATTCATTTCTTGCCCATCCTGCTCTTCCTGAGCATGACTCTCTTATGTCTGTTCCCAACCAACCATTGGTCAAAAAGAGTGTTGATTTGGCTTCGCCTTTAGTTGTTCACTCTAATCCCGAAGAGAGTAGTGACATACTACTCATGTTCTTCTCGTCTCCTCAGATTCTCATGATTCAAAAAGTGGACCTCCTGTCCCAGTTGTTTAGGAGAGTCCTTCTCCTATTCCTATAAAGCATGGGGGAAATCCTATGATACCCCCACCAAGTAGTTCTATTTTTTCTTTTGATTGGAGTTAATTGACTAAATTCCGCCTTCTATCTTATGTGCCTTTCCATATTATGGTACAAGCCTATAATATGGTAGTGCATGGCACTCTCTTAGATGAAGGCTCGTGTGTTAATGTCATGTCTTCTACTACTTGGAAATCTTTGGGATCTCCACAACTTGTGCCTATCACCCAAAATCTATTGGCTTTCAACAGAGGAGTGAGTTTTAGGGATCGTTCTAAAGTTCCCTATTACTTTGGGAGGAAAGACTGTCTATATATACATGATGGTAGTCCAAGGTCCCTTAGACTTTGATCTTATCCTTGGGCGTGACTATGTTTATGTCATGGGAGCTCATGTTTCTTCGCTCTTCTCTTTGGTTTGTTTTCCAAAAGAAGGGGAATAGTGACAATTGATCAATTATCATTCCTCAGTCATAAGATGGCTCCAATCCTACTGTCATCCCCTATTGGTTATCATTTGTAAGCAATACCATCCCCGCCATAGGTCAATTATGTGGCTACCCGTTTCGTCTCCACATCTGTTGATGATCAAGCAGATGGCATGGTACATTATGTATTGGGGGCATTGGACTCTGATTTGTCATTTGTACCAGTTTACATGTGTTCTTCCCATAACATAGTTCACCCATCCTGTGAGGACCTCTTGGGGACCACGTTCTCGTATGGTCCATGATCAGATGTCATGAGGATAGTTCTTTTTATGTGTCAACCTCATTAAAAAATGAAACAATGCACCAGGATAGTTCTTTTTCTATGTCAACCTAGTTAAAAAATGAAACAGCGTGCAAGGATAGTTTGTTCCTGTATCAACCTCATTAAAAAATGAAACAAAATGCAAGGATAGTTTGTTCCTATATCAACCTTGTTAAAAAATGAAACAGATTTCGAGGATAGTTTGGTCTTGTGTCAAGCTCCTTAAAAAATGAAACAAGGAGTCAGGAGGATAGTTCCTGGTCTTGTGTCAACCTCGCTCAAAAATGAAACAAAGTGTCGGAGCATGTTTCCTGGTCTTGTTTCAAGCTCCTTAAAAAGTGAAACAAGGAGTCTTCAAGATAGTTATTTTACTGTGTGAACCTCATTAAAAAATGAAACAACTCCCTTTTCCAAATCGAGTATTTGATTAAGATCTCGTCGAATAATAATCGAGTCTTTCCTTGATCTTGAAAGTGAAACTTCTCTCCATCCACCTTTTAGCAACCTGATGTCTACTTCGGTTAATGAAATGATGTTTGGAGGGCATGTGCCTTGGCTCTTATCATGTTGGGGGCCTGCCATTTTTTCATCCAGGCATAGCTTTCCTTTTCAATCTTGTGTAAACATGAAACTGAATCCAAGCATAGTTCTTCATTTCAAGCTTATGTAAACATGAAACCAAATCGAAGCATAGTTCCCTGTGGTTTAGGCTTGTATAAAAATGAACCCATATCCATTTTAACCCTTGTGATTGCCATTTTTATCAGACTCTCCCATAAGATAAATCCTTGGTTTTTTCTCCATTCCATCGCCAACATCTCTTTGGCCAATCATCCACTTTCACTGGGTTGTTTAACCCTTTCTTGAGGAACCACAACAATGAGTGGTTTTACTAGCTAGCCTCTTGACCTCACAATTCCACCATAACTAGAACCAGTTGTTACCCTTTATACGACTCATTCTTCCAGGATGAGTCACCTTTAAGCTCTTTTCTAACTCATAAAAATTGAAAAGATTGTCGAGTATTTTTTCCTTTTAGACTCGTTAAAGAAAATAAAAGCAGGGAGTCATCTTTGAGTTCTTTTCTAACTTTCACCTTTGTTGGACTCGTTAAAAGATTAAATGACATAGGACATGTCATTATGACGAGACCAAGCTTATCCTTCCTAGGGCTCATTAAAATTTACTAGGTAGGATCCATCCAAAGGATGGGCTTATATTACAAGAATATGCTATCCCCTTCAAGATTGTGTTTTAAAATAACTTGGGTACTCGCTAGAAATGGTGGGGGGAAATTAGAAGTATTCATCAGTTGTATTCTTCACTTGAGGTAGTATGTCGCTCTTGAACATTGACACTCATTTGTTGTTTGTGTCGGGTTTTCGGACATCCTCACTCTGTCACTTTCCTTTCTAGGTTTGGGTTATACTCTGTAACCTTCATCTAATCTCTGTCATGTCACCATCACCTTTGATCCTATGATGTAAAATGTTTCCAAACTCTGGAGTTGTGTCATCCACATGTTCAAGACAAGTCTTCTTGCTTGTACATTGTCTAATCATCTATCACATTCTTGGATTACTCTCATTCATTTTGTTTCTTGTTTCATGCCGATGATGAAGGATCCATTATGACCTTCCTTCGACGGATCACTTCCTATCAACTTTAGATCATTATCTAGGAAGTTGATCTAGAAACTCCTTTCCAGTACCTTAGAGCTTGCATGCCTCAATGGCAAGTTCTTCTCACTTGACGATAGGTTCTCATCATTGGCCCTCGATCGAGTGATTTCACAGGTGTTCGACATCAGTTCCTTATTCACACTTCATGAACTATATTGATAGTATGTTGAGAGACATTGACATTATGGGTGGTTTCTCTCATGCTTGTTAATGGCTCACATATTTGGCCAGTAATCAAATGATTTTATAGCATGTTTGAGTTCAGCACATCTATTCACATGTTAGAATTTGTACTTTGATTAGGTCATGTTGGAGCATAAGACCCCGGGCTTAGATCACAAAAGTCCAGTTTGCGAGGAGTGATGAGTCATTCATGATTATATACATGATTCTTTTGACGGATGGCTCTGACCAGACCATGGGTCTTTTCATTTTGATCCACTCTATGTGGATGGTTGTGCCCATGTCGTGGATCTATTTCATATGATCCCTTCAGTTGGATGGCTGCATCCATGCCGAGGATCCATTCATATGATCCTTTTCTTGATGGATAGTTGCGCCTATACCATGGATTCATGTATTTTTATATGCCTCTCATGCTTATCAGGCATGACTATCAGATTTTAGATATGTACATGTATGTTTGAGTTGCACGTCTTCCAATGCTGGTATTCTAAGTCCTCGCTCCATCTTAAAGCATTTCATCCATCTCTTTGAACACTAACTTCATGCTTTAGGGAGCATCTATTACACAATAATTTGTCACCCTCCTATCACTTCGTGTTCTTGATCTCAGAGAACCCCAGTAGTGACTACTTTGTTATACTTTCACCATGAAACTTGTTGTCCCTTAAGAAACCAATTTCCTGGCTGTGTAGAAATTATGCTTAAGACATTAATGTTTATTGTTTATGTCACTTAGTGGTCACTTAATTGTATGTTATACTTTCTAATGAAGAACCTGAAACACCTGATTTTTAATCCTCAATACCTAGCTGACATGAAAGTCTCAGAATTCCATTTGATTGCTGAATATAAATGTTGAATGAAGAATGCTTTGAGAAGTTAGAGACAATATGTTGCTTTTCACAAAAACTATTATCTGTAAATTATAAGAAATGTAGAAGTAAGAACTTTAAGTATAGGAGTGCACTTTTAAGGGATTTTAACTTCATTCACATAAGTAAACAAATACCTGCAACTTCATTACCTTATTTAAAGAAAGGAAGACACATGATGACACATAACAGAGAAATTACAAAATCATACCCAAAAATGTGTGGAAAACTCCTAATTCTTTCATTAATCATCAATTCATATCAAAAATACAATAGTATATGGCAGGTCCTTCAAAATTTGAAGCCTTTTTCTATCATTTTGCCTCTTTTTATACATCATGAAACAGTTGGTAACCATCAAAACTGCCAAATTGTTTAACTATCTTCCTAACTATCTTAAGGTAAAGGGTCATTACAAAATATTACATGGAGGGTAAAAGACACCTCATTCTTCTTAAGAAAACAAGAAAATAAGAAGTGACATAAATCATAGTATGATTGTTGATTGTTTCTCGTTGTTCGGATCTGTGGCCTGAGTATGTGGTCTTGCTGATGCATCTTTGTTCTTCTCTATCATCCATTCCTTACACTTCCTCCATAGTGGTACATTTGACTTTGTTGCTTTCTCTAACTTGTCGAGTGCTATTCTGCAGCCTGTAAACCTACCATAAGTAGGTTTGTCAGAAAATAGAGTCTTCACCATCTAGAGAAGTTTAAAATCTTTGTTCAGGAAATTCACAATGGTGGCTCCTTTTAATACTGTTGTCCTTTCATGAGTGTTATCAACTTTTCTTTTTGCCTCAACCAGCAAAGTCTCATATGTTTTCCATGGAAACAAGATTCCCTGAAGATCCCAGCAAGAAGGAAGTCCAAGCCTAACCCTTTTGTCAAACACGATGTTAAACTTTGAAATTGCTTCCTTTATCTCCTTTATCTTCTTGTCAGCAGTAATCTTGTAGATGTTTCTGACAATACTTTTATTGAAATCAATTGCACATGTTATTATGTCTGGCATGTCATGCTCCTTCAACTCTGTAATAGACTTAGAGTTAATTAAGTCTATCATCTTCTTTGCAAACTTTGATCTGTCTAGATCGTTTTGCTTATTATTAATAACCAACTCCTCCATATCCCTCATTAGTGTTTTTTCTTCAGATATAATCACCAAAAACTCCCAAATACCTCTGACAACCTCAATAACTTCATCCCATAGGATTTATATGGGTTGAGTTAAGGACATGTTGCCCTTAATTTTCTCCTTTAACCTTTTGATTTCATCTTCAGCCCTCAGGAGATCTTTCCTGTATTCCTTGGCATTGCCTCTTTCTCTTATTGTTTCTTCTTCACATAAATTTACTAATTTACAAGCTGTTTCTAACTCTCTTTGACCTTTATTCACATCATGCTCAACCATTTTAAGCTCTGTTCACAATTGTAGAACCTGTGCTGCTGGATCATCTATGTTGGCTGGCATTACCACTGTACAAACATGAGTGTCTACCTGTCTTTCTAGCTTATCCAGAGTTTCTTTAAGTTAAGAAACTTCTTGAGTCTTCTGCAACACATCTTGTAGGAGCTTTTCTTTTTCATTTTCTACTTCGGCTATCCCTGCAGCTAAGGGATGCTCACCTGTAGGTAGATTCAACTTCTTTTTCAAAACTCCAATCTCTGATTTAGTAAATTGAAACAACTTTTGAACAACAGGTTGGTCATTAGGATTGACCCCTATTTTAATGATAATCTTCTTTAGCTCATCAACTTGAGCATTCAAAGCTCTGAAGTTATCTTTCTCCAACTTCAACTGCTGAATCACTTTGTTTAGCATTTTCTCGGCCTTGGCAATTGTTGCATTTATCTTATATAGATCATTTACAATCAACTGCCCAATTTGCATATGTAGATTGACCTTGTCAAGCATTGGAAGCTTGTGAGTGTCAACAGTCAAATTTGCAGTCTTGAAATTGCTAGAAGATCCCACTGATATTTCTATAGGATGAGAAAAAGAAATTTTGAGTCGACTCTTCTTCAAATACATGGCAGATAGTAATCTTGTTTGTTCATGGGTTACCTGAGACTCAGCCTAAGCTTCCATCTTTAACTTCATCTTCTTATTTTTCTCAACTATTTGATCAAACATACTTTGAATTAAAGGAACCTGATCATGAACAGGTTTTCTAGAGGATGGTGAAGTAGGGGCACCCTCTGTCTCTCCTAACTAAATAATCAAACCTGGTTGGGCCAAAGACATTGCATCCTGAAGCTTGATTCTTTTTGCTGTTTCATATTGTTCCTCATCTAAATCAATAATTTCCTCTCTAACCCTCTTGACCCCTTTTTCAGTAATTCTATGTGTTTCAATCTATGTTTCTTGAGTGCTTTGCAAGCCTCCATTTTCCAATTTTTCTTCTTTAGGTCTACTTTCATGCACAAACGTTGAACAGCCATTCTCCATTCTTCTCTTTGAAATAATTGGGTGAGGGTCATAATCCCACTCAATCTTCTGTAAAAGACACATATCATTCAATAATCCTTCAACTTCCTCGACAGCCTGTCTGGTATTTACATTGAAGGATCCCATTGCTTCAGTTTGAAGAAGAAGCCTTTCTTCACAGGGAAAAAATGAACTTGATCAACATTTAAGCTCTGCCTTATAAATTCTAGGGAAAATAGCCTCATTGGCACAAACTTAGGTAATCTATAAGGCTTGAAAGAGGCTCTATAAAGGCTAATCTCTGCATGCTCTTCAAAGATGAACCAATCCCCACATCTCACATCCTTACTCAATTTAAGACACTCTTGAGATTTAGGAAAGAAAGTTGGGGGTAGGCTTCCATTCAGAATTTTATAAGCGACTAGGAGAAATAAGGATGTAAACTAAAATAAACCACTATCTCCTGGATCATTCCTTATTAGGTCTGTTACACTAAAATTTGTCGCCATGACTATTTGCAGTCAGTATGGCTCCATCAATAACCATATTGTCCTCCTTGGCAAGTCTTATACCTCTGCTCCTCATGTCAACCTCCAAAAAAGAGAGAAAGCCTTTAAAAAATCAATATAACTCTGGTTCCACACTTTCTCTTACTCTTACCTGCGGGCACGCACCTCAAGTACATAATACCTGCGTACTTGTACGCTCTGTCTGTAAAGGGGTGGGTGTGTACCCCTGTAAAAGTCAAAAGGCGCAAGTTTTACTTCAAAAAACTTACTTGCGGTCGATTCTAGAGCATTCTAGAAGATGGTTTGACGTGGATTGGGCGCCTCCAGATGGTTCATGCATCCCAATGAAAGAGGAACTTATCCCATGAAGAGGGGAGCTATCCCTTTGAAAGAGGGGCTTATCCCATTGATGATGGACATGTTTAACTTCCTCCAAAGCATTATAAATACAGGCATTGGGCCAGAGGCAAAGGAGGTTGAAAGTTGAACATTCCTAAGGGTAGATGCTGCTGAAATTAGGACTCCCTTATAGAGCTTGAAAGGATAGATTCAATTCCTTTATTAGCTTCGTTTGGAAGTGGGTGAGCTTATCAAACTAGAGGAGAACTCTTGCTGGACCCTGGGAGGGACCTGCACAACACCAAGGCACTGGTTGTAAGGTTTCCTTTGTTTCCAATTAATACAATTAAGTTCATTTTTCTCAACAAGTTGTTATATATAATTTGTTTCATAAACTCCTTGGTCTTTATTATGAATATGTTTTATTATATGAGTTATTCAGGTGCTATGTAATCGTTTGCTTGTTAGTGAATGCATGCTTCAAGGAGAAGGAGCTCATCTGGATCGGAGAGGCTTGGCTGCTACAAACAGCGTTGGACTAGAGGTAAGCCTTAAACACCTGGTTTCTTTTATTTTAAATGCATATTTAGGGAAAGATAGTGCTTGATTGTTTTGTTTGTCACTAGAAAAGCCTTGTTTTCTAGGGAGGTCGGTTTTGTTCGCAAAATTGACTCTTTCCGCATGACAAAATGGCGACCATACTGGGGACTTGATTGTTTTCTTTGTCTATACTTTGACCAGAGAAACTGTATTTTCTGTTTCTGTTTTTGACTTGATGATTGTGGGATTGGGTGAATTTAGTTAATTTTGAGTTAGTTTTTATTTTTCATAGTTTTGGGAGAGGTACGCACCCTCTGAGTTAAGCACAGTGCGTACCTGTACGCACTTTTTCTTTGTGCACAGAGTGTGGACGCACCTGTGTAAACAGGTTGCCTGCGTACCCTGTCAAAAATTTGAAAATTTTAAATTTTTCTCTTTTTAATCAGTTTAGAATTTGTTTATAGGTTTTAGCCATTGCCCAGACCTGCTTGTTCCCTGTCAAAAAACTTTCCTTGGTTAATTTCATTGGCATTCCTACTTTAAGCTTTTATCAATTGGGTGTTTTGAGTCTCTTTTTTAAGAAATTCTAAATTTTATTTCCTTTGGTCATTACTTGGAGGTTTTTCTCAGCCTTTTCACAATTTCGCATCTTTTTGCTTTTGTTTTTGCAAAAAAAATCCCCCCTCATTCGCCCGGGGGGGGGCTAAATTGCGTATGAGTGTTAATCGCCTTTGAGTGTTTTTATTTTTTGATATTTGGAACTCTCACCCAATTTTCTCGACTTGCACTTGATTGGTTCTTAGATTACATTAGAATCATCTTGTGTTTGAGAATTCTCTTGCATAGATCACATTTGCATAATTAGAATTCTCATTTTCAGAATATGAATGAAAAATGTGCATAGATTACATTTGCATACTTTTCAAGTGAATTGTGCATAGATTACAATTGCATAGTTTACATTCTGAAAAATCAATCGTAGATTTAGATCAGTTTTCTTTGATTTGAATTTACACAAAAAAAAAAAAAAAACTATATTGGAATTGATTTGCATTAGTTTTTCTTGATGAAATTAGTGCATTAGAGAATTTGTTATATTTTCTCTTAGTGATCAATTTTTGCATTGTTGGAAGTGAATGGAAACTCTCTCCTTACTTTAGTTAGTATTCATCGAATTTAAAGGATTACATTATCATATTCGATTGCATTCAGTTTTGAGTCGGGTCATAACACCATTGGTTTCATATCCATTTACCCCTTTCAGTAATAACAGCCTAAATAACACAGCGCTTAATTAAAATTCATCTAGTAATTTTTACATTTCTAGGGCTCTTATACACCAACATAGCTTAGGCTAGTGTCTTGGAGTAGGAGAGTAATTAACTCTCCAAGACAGTAAAAACAAACAAGTAGCTGTATCTTGTGGTAGGAAGAAATCCAATTGTTGCATTTATGCTCTGGAAAAGCTCCTCTTAAAGGAGAAGCACGAGATCGTGTCCGAACCAGTGTGGGAATCAACCCTTCCTCATTGGGAACAACGCCAGATATTCACGTATTAAAAATGGTAAACCTCGGATTAACCATTGTCGAGGAGCATGGGGTCACTTGTTGGTAAACCTTGGATTATGTCAAGGAGCCTTCAAGGGGATTGAGCTTGCTACTCTGCCCTTGCGTACGTATCGGATCGTAGACTGTTCCCCCAGGTATACTTGTTTCAGTTGGTAACCTTAGTGACCATATTCTTTAGGATTCTTCCTAAGGTGACAGTGGTGGGAAGATCCCACTATACCTGGAGGAGACGTCGGCTAGACTCACTTGGATTTTCTGGGGGGTTCTCTTCACTCGAGACGGTTTAGTGGAGGAACTTGTGCCAGTCTATTCATTAAGCAGGTTGCCAGGGTAACTGTTCCAACCGCCATTTCTGTATTGAACTCTACGACATTGGATTTCATCACCAACTAGTGTTTTCGGTACGGAAAGTTACTGTTTGTGTGTGGTTTGACTCCTAGATTTGATAGCGCGTGTTAATTTGTTTGTTTTTACTTTTAGGGACCATAGGTGTGAATTGTGAATTTTAATTGTTAGGTGTGAATTGTGAATTGTTAATTTTAGTTTTAAAATTATTAATAAAATTCACTGAAGTTGAATATAATGGAAAATGTTCCAGAATTTACCAACCAAGGAATCCCTCTTGACGAGAATCCTAGTACTTTTCCTTACTTTGGAAATGTTGGTCTGCCTTACATGGCTACTTTGTCATTACCTGGATTTACAATAGGTTTACCGATATGGTTATTTTCAACTTCGTTGGCCCCAAATACTCCAATTGTTCCACCTCAACCGAATGCTTCACCTCAACAGAGTTCACCATCTCAACATCACCAACCTTCTGTTGACCCTTTACCTTCTTCGCCTAATTTTTCTTCCTCCATTTCTTCCTCTTCGCTTGGTAAAAGCCTTGATGCTAGTAACCAGGAGGCTAAGAAGAAGAAGAAAGGGAAGAAGAAAAAGCAGAAGAAGAAAGGGAAGAAGAAAAAGAAGAAGAAGAAGCAAGATAAGAAAGAAGTCAACCAACCAACCACGACTGTAAGTGTTAGTTGTGTTGAGGAAAACTCCAACATGCATCGTAAACCCAAATACCCTTGTAGGCTTTGTAAGGGTGACCACTTCCTTGTCAATTGTCCTGGTATTGCAAAGGTCTTAGAAGTATGGTCACAAAAATCTCATCAACTTTCCATTGATCCATCAATCAGTGATAGTTAGGTTCTTGGGAAAAAGGGTAAAGTTAGGTTTCCTTGTAAGTTATGCAAAGGGAGTCATCAAACTCAAATTTGCCCTCACATGGATGAAGCCTCGAAATTGTTGGAAAACCTTACTGTTCCACAACAAGAATTTCCAACTGGTTACCGTAAACTTTCTCCCAACCTACCGTTAACTGACGGAGTGATTGATCTAATTTCAAGTACAGTCGATCACACTCTTCCATTGGAGAGTGAAACTCATGTCACTCAGGTTGATGATCCATTAGTTGATCAAGTGGTCGATTCAATTTCACATTCGGTCGATCCCACTTTCCCTTTAGAGAGTGAACTTCATATCGCTTAGGTTCTTTTTGTTACATCAGATTCCTCTACGTCGGGGGGCATTTCACCTGTTTCTATGGAACCCCCTCCAAGTACTGAGGTCTTTTCCTTTGATTGGAATAGACTGACAGAAACTCGTCTTCCTTCCTCCATCCCTTTCCAAATCATTGTCAAGGCTGGTGGTAGGGACATGCATCGCACACCGGTAGATGAAGGTGCTTCTGTTAGTATTTTATCCTCAACTGCTTGGAAAGCTTTGGGTTCCCCTCAGCTTGTGCCTATTACGCAGAATCTAAAAGCTTTTAACATAACCATTAGTGAACCTTTAGGGATCCTTCCTAATTTTTCCATTACCTTGGAAGGTAAAACTGTCTGTATTGATCTTATGGTAGTTCGAGGTCCCTTGGATTTCAATTTACTCCTTGGGCGAGACTATGTTTATGCAATGAAAGCTGTCGTATCGACACTCTTTCGCGTGATGTCTTTCCCGCATAATGGAAATATTGTGACTGTAGACCAGCTTTCGTTCCCTAGTCTTGCTTCAACTACCAATAATATGACAGCCCTAAATGTTCCTGATTCTAAAGTGGTATCTACCCCGCCATGGGTTAATTATGTGGCAACTGGTCCCATGTTTTCAGTTACCGATGTACGTGAGCCTCCCACTGTTTGCTCATCTTCCTATGATTTAGATCCGGTAATTGACATGGAAAACTCTATGGGATTATTTGAACCCGATGTTCTTATCTCTTTTGAGTCCCTTGACATGTGTTCCTTCTAGAGAACTATTCTTCCTTCTGATGAAGACCTCTTGGAAGCCATGATCAAGGTGTGTCCATTGACATGTCTTTCTTCCAGTCGGAAGCCATGATCAGTGAGATACGAGGATAGTTTGTTCCTCTCTCAACCTCGTTAAAAAATGAAATTGGATGTTTCGAGGAAAATTCCTGTTACTAAGTCAACCTCGTTAAAAAATGAATCAGGTTCGAGGATAGTTCCTTGTCTTGTGTCAACCTCGTTAAAAAATGAAACAAGGATAGGTTATATAAGTAGATATGAGGATGGTTTGTTCCTGTCTCAACCTCGTTAAAAAATGAAACCAGATGTCTTGAGCACAGTTCCTTGTCTTGTGTCAAGCTCGTTAAAAAATGAAACAAGCAGTCATGAGCATAGTTCCTTGTCTTGAGTCAGCCTAGTTAAAAAATGAATCAAGGATTTTAGAGCATAGTTCCTTGTCTTGTGTCAAGCTCGTTAAAAAAAGAAACAAGGCATCATGAGCATAGTTCCTTGTCTTGTGTCAAGCTCGTTAAAAAATGAATCAAGGTTTTTAGAGTAGAGTTTTTGTTAGGTAGATTGTAGAGAGTAGAAACGAGGATAGTTTGTTCCTCTCTCAACCTCGTTAAAAAATTAAAATTGGATGTTTCGAGGAAAGTTCCTGTTACTGAGTCAACCTCGTTAAAAAATGAATCAAGTTCGAGGATAGTTCCTTGTCTTGTGTCAACCTCGTTAAAAAGTGAAACAAGGATAGGTTATATAGGTAGATTGTAGAAAGTAGTATTTCGAGGAAAGTTCCTTTTACTGTGTCGAACTCATTAAAAAATGAATCAGTGAGTTTGAGGATAGTTCTTTTTCTGTGTCAACCTCACTAAAAAATGAAACAACTCCCACTAGTCTTTCCAATATTTCGAAAGTAAACCTTCATTTCATCCACCTGGTTGAATGCAATGAAGCTTGGGGGGCATGTACCTTGATTTGCGTCATTATGCTGGGGGCATGCAAACTTATAACAAGCATATTTTTTTGTTTCAAGCTTGCGTAAACATGAAACCGAATCCGAGCATAGTTCTTTTCCTGTGTCAAGCTCGTTAAAAAATGAAACAAATCCTCCTCTTTTTGAGTCGAGAGTTTGACTAGATCTCATAAATGTTAAGTCATATTTTTAGGTTAGTTATTTCAGTTTTTTTCATAATTTTCTTGCAGTTTTAGGTCGAGTCTTACAAATGATCTTGTAACTGAACCTTCATTCCATCCAACTTGTACTTAGTTGAATGAAATGAAGCTGGGGGGCATGCGTTCTAGCAGTTATGCTTAGGGGGCATCAAGCACAGTTTTCTCTCTATTTCAAGCTTGTGTAAAAATGAAATTACTTTGAAGCATAGTTTTTCTCTGTTTCAAGCTTTTGTAAAAATGAAGCCTATGTCGAGTCAATTTCAGTTATTTTCAAGACTCGTTAAACTCATGAAAATCTCGAGAATATTTTGCTATCTTTCATTCTCGTAAAACAAATGAAAATGCCGAGTTCTTTCCGTCTTTTCCTGCTCGTAAATTAAATTGAAAGTCGGCCATATGAGTACATTTTTGTCATTTTTTCGAACTCATTAAAACTTACGAAAAAATGAAAACCATGAGTACATTTTTATCATTTTTTCGAACTCGTTAAAACTTATGAAAAAGTGAAACCTTAGAGTCATCTTTAAGCCCTTTTCCGACTCCTAAAACATGAAAAGATTGCCGGATTTTTGTCGTTTCGAATTCGATATTGGTTATAAAACGACGTGTCATTGATCGCTTTTTTACTTTTTCGGATCAGTGACACTAATAACGAAAAGTACTCCTTGGTCGTAAAAGATCAAGCGGTTCTCTCAAGTATTATTTTATACTCTTTCAGACTCGGGAGACACAAATTTACGAAAAAGGTCAACCCTGGAGTCTTCTTAAAGTTTTTCAGACTCTCTAAAATTGAAAAACGCCGAGTTTCTCCTATACTGGACTCGTTAAAATTTCACAGTAAAGGACCTGTTCAATTACAAATAGGAACGGACCACTCCTTCTTAGGGTTGGAATCTAAACTAAGTTGGACTCATCCGAAGGATGAGCTTATAATCAAGCAAATGTTATCCTCCTCAAGCTTGTAAAAAATAAAGAGGTACTTGCCAGAAATGGTGGGGGAAAAGAGAGGAAAATGAGCCTATTTGTTATACTTTGTCTCGGAAAAACCTTATCACCACTCTTGAACACGACACTTTTCATTCACCTGGGTTGGGAAATCCTTTGCCTAACAGTTGATCAAACCACATCGAAAGTCTTCAGCCGGTTTCTGGGTATTAACTTTGGGTCAATTGTCACCAAGCCATCTGTTTTTTCATTATGTGTTCAAGAGGTCACTGCAAATATGCCATTCATTTGCAAAATATCTGTCATTCATCTTGACCATCCCCGAGTCATTCCTTACAGCTACATTTCGTCAACTTGATCTATGATTTCGTGTTGTGGGTTTGCCTACGACAGATCGCTTTCTATCGACATCAGCTCATTATCTAGAAAGATGATCTAGAAATTGTTAGTACCTTGAGATCTGCATGCCTCAATGGCAGGTTTCTCGCCTTTGACGACAGTTTACATCATGGACTTTCGATCGAAGGATTCCGTGATATGTTCGACATCAACACATTTACTCACATCTCATGGATTGTACTGGGTACTTTGAGAGCCATTGACATCACTGGTGGTTTCTCTCACACTTGTTAACAGTTTACATCATTGACTGGTAATAAAGTGGTTTCTACCATGTTCGACATCAACTCATTTATTCGCATGGATAGAATCGTACTATTTTGGGAAGCAGAAATGAAGACCTTGGATCTAGTTTCCGCCATCCAGGCTGTGAGGAGTTTTGTATTCATTATACAGTAGACTAATTATAAACAGATGGCTGCGTCCATACTGTGTCTACATGTGTCTATGATTATGATGTATTGCGAAATAATTCCTATATCATAGCAGTAGTTAGTTTGTTAGTTAAGTTTTTGATCTGAGTATTGGAATGCCTACCTCAGCGATGATATGATCTCATATATGTATTTTGTGTTGAATATTTGCAGGTTCCAATTGGGCTCTCCACAAGATAATCCTCGAAATGATAAAGTGCTTCACCCTTCCTAGATGATATAAAACCCTGATCTACTACAGACCTCGCACTTTAGGGGGCAATCTGTTACACTAAAATTTGTCACCATGACTATTTGCAGTCAGTATGGCTCCATCAATAACCATACTGTCCTCCTTGGCAAGTCTTATACCTCTGCTCCTCATGTCAAACTCCAAAAAAGAGAGAAAGCCTTTAAAAAATCAATATAACTCTGGTTCCGCACTTTCTCTTACTCTTACCTGCGGGCACGCACCTAAAGTACATAATACCTGCGTACTTGTACGCTCTGTCTATAAAGGGGTGGGTGCGTACCCCTGTAAAAGTCAAAAGGCACAAGTTTTACTTCAAAAAACTTACTTGCGGTCGATTCTAGAGCATTCTAGAAGATGGTTTGACGTGGATTGGGCGCCTCCAGATGGTTCATGCATCCCAATGAAAGAGGAACTTATCCCATGAAGAGGGGAGCTATCCCTTTGAAAGAGGGGCTTATCCCATTGATGGTGGACCCATTTAACTTCCTCCAAAGCATTATAAATACAGGCATTGGGCCAGAGGCAAAGGAGGTTGAAAGTTGAACATTCCTAAGGGAAGATGCTGCTGAAATTAGGACTCCCTTATAGAGCTTGAGAGGATAGATTCCATTCCTTTCTTAGCTTCATTTGGAAGTGGGTGAGCTGATCAAAGTAGAGGAGAACTCTTGCTGGACCCTGGGAGGGACCTGCACAACACCAAGGCACTGGTTGTAAGGTTTCCTTTGTTTCCAATTAATACAATTAAGTTCATTTTTCTCAACAAGTTGTTATATATAATTTGTTTCATAAACTCCTTGGTCTTTATGATGAATATGTTTTATTATATGAGTTATTCAGGTGCTATGTAATTGTTTGCTTGTTAGTGAATGCAGGCTTCAAGGAGAAGGAGCTCATCTGGATCGTAGAGGCTTGGCTGCTACAAACAACGTTGGACTAGAGGTAAGCCTTAAACACCTGGTTGCTTTTATTTTAAATGCATATTTAGGGAAAGATAGTGCTTGATTGTTTTGTTTGTCACTGGAAAAGCCTTGTTTTCTAGGGAGGTCGGTTTTTTCCGCAAAATTGACTCTTTCCGCATGACAAGGTCTGTCCAGAAAACCACTGATTTCTTCTTTTTATTGATATCAACAACATTTAACCCCAAACTAGAGAAATGTTCAGCATTCTGGTACAAAAATAAATAAGTAATGACTGAAAAAAACTTGAAAGAGCCAGTGAGAGGCAAAGTCATGAGTTGAGTATTGATGGCATCTACGCAGAATGTTGGGATGTCTAGTACAACCTCAGGCTTCATCATTAAGGAGAAAAATCCCAAGACAACTTTATCTACCTGCTTGGAGTTTCTTTCCCTAGAATCTTAGCAATTACTTGCAACAAAGGTCTTATATCCACTGCAAACATTTCTAAAGAGAAAAGATTACCATCTAAGGAGAATTGGGAAGATTTAGGAGCTAAGAAAGAGGTGACATGAGAAAGCTCCTGAGGAGACATGCTATCATAATAAGAAATCAGGGATTACTCAGTAAAGGTGGTGTAAGTTCCTGACACAGGATAGTTCAAAGCTTGGTGTATTAACTGTGAAGTCACTTGAAAAACATTTTCCCTAGATTGATTCTTTACAAAAAAATTCTTGGATTACATTGTTGAGGCTAGCCATTAAATAAATTTAGGAAATAAATGAGTTCTGGGAACAAAAGAAGCTAGAACACCTGACCTAACCATTGCCATGAATATAGGAGACTTCTTATGATTCAGAATGACCTCTTGATATATTGGAAGATGTTTAATTGTACAAAGGTTATCGAAAATATCTCTTTCAACATCCATTAAGGGGGTATGAATAAATAATAAGGAACTTATTTGTTGGGCCATGGTGACTATAGGTGACATATACTGATGACAATTACTAGCATGGTTGCTGACTTGGATTCACTAAACTAGCTGCAAGACTGCTTAATATTAAAACAAGGTTAAAACAACGGGGTTTTGCTGATCTCTTATATATAAAATAAGCGAAAGGGAGAAACAAAATTGTAATTAATGAACTTAATTAATGGAATGACAGGTGAAGTGATGGGGAACAGTGGATGAAGCAGTTGATCTCTTATATATAAAATAAGCGAACGGGAGAAACAAAACTGTAATTAATGAACTTAATTAATGGAATGACAGGTGAAGTGATGGGGAACAGTGGATGAAGCGGTTGATAAAGAATGAGGGTGGAAGATGATGTGGAGGGGATTAGATGGAGTGAAGCGATGAGGGTGGCTCGCTGTGGGGGTAGGGAGTGTACATGATATTCATCAAGCTTGAACCCCCGCAGTAATCTTGGGCTGTAGATCTCAGTCAACCAACTTGATGTCATGGTCAACTGCGGGGGTTGAGCCCGAGTTAAAGCTCATGCTTGTTGCTCCCCTGTAGAGCACTTTATCTGTCTCTTGATCCCATTCTCACTTATATTTTATGATATCGCTCATTCTTTAATATGGGTCGGGGCCCACCTTTTCTCGACTTTGAATGATGTCATCAATAAATAACTGCTTTGGACTTTTTCACTTTTATTTAATTTTTATAATATAATATTTGATTTTTATTTTTGTTCATTTTTTATAAAATTAAAGAATGAATTTTAAATAAGAATAGATGCTACAACATCTGGCTCCACCTGGGGATAGTTCTTTTGCCACAGAAGCACTAAGAACCGCAGATTAGTGCCTTCACCTCGAGCATGGAGTCACATATTTCTTATCCAATTAAAATTCTATGGAATTTGTACAATGAATTCACTTCGGTATCTACAATGATAGGATGCTTGTGCTTCAAAACTAAAAATAATCTTTGAGGTACTGCCCATAAACAGGTAGCTGTAAAGGTTCACCATCAAGATTCTCTAGGAAGAATGTATTATTTGCCCTGGCTTCTATAATTCTGAATGGGCCATACCAGATAGGATCAAACTTACCATGTTTACCTTTATCTTCTCTTCTAGTATCCCATCTTAATACCAGATCTCCAACTTTAAAATTAATCTCCTTAGCTTTTTTGTCAAAAATATTATTCATCTTTGATTGATACATAACCAAGTTGTCTCATACCTTATCCCTATTTTCAGTTAACTCTACTACCTTATTCATTCTTCTCATCGAGGCATTGGGTTCTTCTTTTGCCTCCTGAATCATTTCAATCACAAGCTTCACTAGCTGACTTGGGAACAAAGCCTAGGTCCCATACACTAACTCAAAAGGTGATTTACCTGTAGACCTTCTTGTAATTACTCTAGCAACCCATAGAGCAAATTTTAACTTGGAATCCTAGTCTTTCTGGTTCTCTGCAATAGTTTTCTTAAGGATCTTCATTAATTTTTTGTTCATGGATTCAACCAATCCATTTCCCTATGGATGATAGGCTGTTGAATGGGATATAATAACATTATACTTTTGAAAAAAAGCACTAAACTTACTTGAACTAAAGACTTGAGCATTGTCTGTTATAATTTTGACAGTGCATCCAAATCTTCTGAAAATATTTTCCTCTAAGAACTTCATCACCACTTGGTTATTTTCCCTTTTAGTAGGTATAGCTTCTACCGACTTAGTGAAATAATCAGTAGCTGTAAGAACCCAGTTGTGCTTCCCACTTGAAGGTGGGTTAATCTCTCCAACAAAATCTAATCCCCGTTGTCTGAATGGTTCTTCTATGAAGACTAGGATCAAAGGCAAGGAAGCTAGCCTTTTCTTCTCCGCAAAAAGCTAACACTTCTGACAGCTTCTGACAAACTTATATGTATCACCAAATAGAGTGGGCCAATAAAACCCTAACTGGAGGATTTTATGTGCAGTATCATTCCAACTATAATGTCCTCCACATAACTTCTCATGATAATATTTGATGGTTTCTGTGAATTCATCCTCTATTAAACATAACAACAAAATTCCTACAAGATCCTTCCATTACAATCTTCCCTTAACAATCACATATGGTTGTGCTTTGATATTTAATGCTCTATTTTTTGTTCTATCCAAGGATTGAGGACAAGAAAGAAAACACAAATAATGAACTATATGCTTGTACCATTCTAAACATAAAAATTTATACCTGATCTTCATACATGGATCTGGTTTTTCTTCACCTTCTTCAATTGTTCCTTCATTCACAAGTGTCAGCAAGTTGATTCCCAATGCCTGAAAGTTCAACTCTGTCAACATCTTTGCTAATCCTTATCCTTTCACCAACTTTGTGGGCTTTATGTCCAAGTCATTCTCTTGGATCTTGGCTATCCATTTTCCTCTTTTTCCCTCTACATCACTCTGTACTAATACATCCTTTACTACAACATTTGGCACATAAGCAATGATCTGTGACTGCATCACATAAGTTCTGAAGGCCTTTAGGGCTTTTACCAAATCATATACCTGTTTTTCAAGAATATTGTACTTTAGTTCAACATCCCTGAGAATCTTGCTAAAGAAAGAAACTGGTTGCTCCTTCTCTTCATCATTTTTCTGCAACAAGACAACTGGTATTGAATTAGGTTATGCGAATGAAAAAACTTGGAAAGGCTTTTGATAATCAGGGCTGATTAGGAATGGAGTTACTTGTAATGCTTCTTTAATCCTGGAGAGTGACTCTCTGGCTCCCTTGTCCAATGTACTTCATTCTCCTTCTTCGACATATTTGTAATTTCCTTTACAATTTCTGCATAGTTGGACACGAACCTCCTTAAAAAAAAAGAATTCCTAGAAATCTTTGAATGTCTTTCTTACTCCTGGGCAGGGGTATTTTCTGCAAAGTTTACACTCTTGCTGGATCTATCTTCACCCCATCCCTAGAAACAATGTACCCCAGCAGTTTGCCCTCTTCAAGAGAAAAAAATAGACTTCTTAGGATTCAAGGAAGGCCCAAACTTGCTACATTTCTCAAAAGTCTTCTTAAGATGGTTTAGGTGCTCCTCATCAAACTTGGAGAAGATAGTAATGTCATCCAAATATATCACTACAAACTTGTCACCCACAAAAGCAATGTCCATAGCCCTCTGGAATATAGCACCTGCATTCATCAGCCCAAAATGCATTCGACCATTCATAAAAGTTCCCCAAGGAGTTGTGAATGCAGTATTTTTCTGATATTCTTTATCCACAGCAACCTGATTATACCCAAAGAACCCATCCAGAATTGACATCCTGAATGATCCTATTACCTTCTGCAATACATGATCCATTTTAGGTAATGGGTAGTTATCTTTTAAGGAAGCCCTATTGAGGATTTTAAAGTCCACACATAGCATTATCTCTCCATTTTTCTTCCTTATAGGCACTAAATTGGCCACCCAGTCAAAGTACCTGAGTGGAACTATTATTCTGGCATCAAGCAACTTTTTGACCTCTTTCTCAATTGATGTTAAAATTAGTGGATTTATCTATCTAAGTTTTTGCTTAAATGGATTTATCCCCTCTTTCAAGGGAATATTTTGTTGAAAAATAATTGTATCATATGTTTTGAGATCCTCATAGAACCAAGTAAAAACATCAATATAGTCCTTAAAAAGCTTAAGATATATTTCCTTATAATTAAGTGGAACTCCATCAAATAATTTGATTAACCTGGGCTCCTCCCGAGTTCCAATATTATAATATTGAATGTGCTCATCCTGTGCAATTTTTTTTGATCTGAAAACTACATCATTAGAGTTAAAAATTATTTCAAGAGGGACAAGTCCCCTTGGCAGAATATTAATTTTCAATTGAAAAACTTTTTTATTAACAATAGAGTTTTTCAAACCACTTATTTTTGCACCTTCTGTTGCTTCATCTTCATCTTGATCAATCTCGGTATCCTGAAAATCTTCAATCATAGCCAAAAATTCCGTAATCTGTTGATCATCTTCAAATATCTTCCAATGCTTTATATTATCAGGGACAGAAGACCTATGCCTCATTTCAACTTCATATCTTAGGTTTGGATTAATAGGAGGCCTACAAGTACTAGTAGCCACAACTAATGAGTCTGTTAATCTGTTTCCATCCCTTGGAAGGAACTAAATGTTGAAAGCTTCAAAGAAGTTCTCAACCAAATCCCACACTTCATTTCTGTATGCCCTAAGCCTAGGGTGTTTTTTCTGGTAATGGTTTTTAATTTGTTTTATAAACAGATCTAAATACCCAAAAACAGAAATTGACTTGACTCCCATTTCTTTATTTGTTTGCAGAGCAATGATCAAGGATTCATATTCTGCCACATTGTTTGCTGCTTCAAACTCCAATTTAAAAGAAAAAGGAAACATATTACCTCTGGGTGCAATTATAAGGAAACCAACACCTATTCCTTCCTTGGAATAGGCTCCATCAAAGAAGCACTTCCACATCCCTTCTATTTGCAGCTCTGTATTTACACTGGCTGAAGTAAGCTACTTCTAGTTATATTCAGCCAATTTTGCATTATCATGCAGCATGAAGCAAGCAAGGTCATCTTTCTCCTGGCTATATATAGGTGAATTTATTGCTCCATTTTTTGTAATTGTTTTTACAAATCTAGTTTCTCTGTACAACCTCCTTTCGTCCCCACCAAAATTTGGTATGATAGCATATGTAAAATCTAGCTTCAAAACACCACCCAATTTAGCCCCCCATGACCTAGATAGTAATATTCCAAACCTAGTAGGGATATCGGCTACCACTACGTCCATTACAAAGCTCCTAGCTGGGATCTAGGCTAGTGACACCACCATATCTTTAATGACCCCTAGACACTTAACTTTATTTGAATCAAAAGAGAACAGGTCTCTATAGGGTTTAGTAACTTGTAGGTTTAGTTGTTTCAGTACTAACAATGGCATGAGGTTATGTGAAGCTCCTAAATCAACATACAATTATGCAAGAGGAAATCATGGATCAATAAGGAAATATAGAAAGGAGGTGTTGAAAGATCTACCTCCTCCACATGTGGACCAAAAATCACTACTGGTTTATCATCCTGCAGATTCACAGTGTCATTTACATTCACATTCTCTTTTAGATTAACAAACTCAGCAATCTCTCTTTGATAGACTGGTGTTTTGACCAAGTCTATGAGGGGAACTTGAATTCTGATTTTTTCCAATTCTTTGGTAAGACTAAACACCTGACCTTATTTAGTATTCTTTTCATTTTCATCTTCACCTCTCTTTGTGACTGAAATCTCTTGTGGAATGGAAACAAGCTTTTCTAAAGGGATTTTTTCACTTTTGTCTTGAGAAGACTCACCTTGAATTATTTGATTCTTGCTATTTGTATTTTGTTGTTGCTTTCCTTTATTTATTTCTTTTGCAGGTTGGGGTTCTTATGGAGTCGCCTTTGGTAAGGGAGCTGGGGCTTTCTGCTCACCTTCCTCTTCTTGACTTCTAGACCTTTTCGGTGATCTCAAATCATATTTATTATGTAATTCTGCCTGCATAAAATCAGTAAACTATTTCCAAAAATCATCAATTTCATTTTCATCATAAATTACATCTGTTTCAGCATATTCATATTCTTCTCCCTCAACACCTAGTTCATCTTCATCTACTACATACAACGTGGAAATATGATCATCATGGTCTGTTATAGAAATTTTTGGGCACTACAACCCCAAGCATGAAATTTCCATAAACCAAGGGCTCCCAAGTACCTAAAAGTGTTGTTCTAACCCCTAAAGGAACAAGGTCAACTGATTACAGCTTCTCCCAGAAGTTCTCCATGAAAACTGCTCAGAACTGGTCAAAACAGGATCATTTCAGCTGCTCCATAGGCAAAGTGCGTTGCATCTCACCTAAATACACTGTGTGGGTGTGTTGCATTTCAAAAAGCCCTTCTATGGGGTGCGATGGGTGAGAAGTGACAAATGGCAGTGTCATTCCGCGAGGTGGAGAGGCATGGAAACTTCCAGAAACTTCTCCCGTGACACTTGCCTCTCTGAATTCAACCAAGGATGAGTAAGAGATCATCAATCTCCAAGTGGAAGCAAGAACTATCAGAGGGAAGACACTAATCAAATCACAAGCTGACTCATCTCCCTTACAGATATCTATATATGGATCCCTCATCCCAGAGATCCAGGGGCTGGAATTTTGCATATTGTAAGGAATTGCTATTGGTTTCTTGAGACAACATCAGATTGTTGGGTAATCTAAGCTTTGTATGAGGTGAAGAGGGGCTTCCTTGCTGAGAGGATGATGCTGGGTCAGAACAACTGGTTGTAACTCCCTTGGCTCTTTCTTGTTTATCAATAAAAGCTATTCAAGTTTTCCTCCATGCTCTTGTGTCATTTCTGCATTTGTATGGTCAACTTACATCTGATCCTAGATTTTTTATGATTATAGATCCATGTTCTTGTATAGTGCTATGCTACTGTGATCTTACAGGTGCTCTGTGAAGTTGGGCGTGCAAGAGAACAAGTAGCGAAAGACTATCAAGAGAGAGAGGAATCGAACTAGGAGATTAGAGCAAGACAGAGGTTGGTCTTCTTTGTTCTTCTCTCATCTATACTTCATAAAGGAAAAACGAAAGTAGATTTACTTTGTTTGTTTCTAAGGTAGCTATCACACCTCAGTGGGATAAGCAGTTCTGTGTAGACACTTTTCCCTGTAACAAAATGGCGACTCCACTGGGGACGAATTAGTTTGTTTGTTTATCTTCCTTGTTGTCTATTTTATAAACTTATAGACAGAGCCTGAAGTCGAGCCAGGTAGCTTTCGAACTGCATTTGCAAAGTAGATAAATGCCGCTTCAGTCAATCTTTGGGATTTGTTTATAACTTAAACAACTAATTCACAAACTCTCTGATTGCCCCTTGTGATAGCTCTTAGATCCTCCTTAGATCTACCCCTGATTGTTGCATTACTGATTACCATTTGCTCGGCCAAAACCCATGAACTGAACTGCAAACTGTGACCCAGAACCCAAGCAAAGTCTCGTCTGTGGCCCAACGCAGGTACTGTTCTGTGAATCTGAAATTCAGCGCACTTCTCGAGTGTAGTAGGTGCGCTGCATTTCAAATTACCTGTGTTACAGGTGCGCTAATCAGACTAGGAATTGTTCAGTTTTGGTTTCTGTGATTCATTCTTTCCAGTTCTATTCATGAATTTTGCTGCCTGTGATCAGTATATCTCTGTTTGAAACCCCTTTTCCTTGCTGTTATTCCGCCTCCTTTGTACAAAATAACTGTAAATATTTTTGTGTATTTGTTGAGTCATTTTCAGTTCTCCTTTGCAAAAAGTAACGTAATCGTACTGTCGTCCTTTGATTTGAAATTGTCGCAAGTGTCATTTTCAATCATAGGAAAGAGCTTGGTTGCTGTAGATAGTAGATTATTCTGTTACTATTGTATTTGGTTTGAATTTGTAATTTTTCTAGTGTCGAAAGCAAGTATTCATTTCCAAATCGTAAAGTGTTGTGATTGTCTCCATTTTTTATTTCGAAAAGAAACTTGTTAGTAATTGTCGCTTGAAAAGAAATTCAGATTTGTGCATCAACTTTCTTTTTACCATTCACATACTAAGAAAGCCGAAAACAAATACATGCATGTGCATTTGCATTTAGATTGTTTGATTGGTTTGATTTAGGACAGTGCATTTAGAGTGTGCTCTTTGCTCTTTGTGAAAGAATATTGTCTCTCTTTCCTTAGTAGATAGGATTTTCATTGCACATAGAAGATAAAAGACTTTTATTGAATTTTAGGAATTATACATCTACATCTCACAGTGAACCTGAAAGGCAAACTTCATAAACAAGATCAACTATAAAATAAATTCAATGAATCTAACAACGCTTTGGAACCTAACACACAACATTTAGAAGTCTAGGCTAGAGACGTATTTCGGCGTCATAAAGCCTGGTAACTGTTGTTCTCACTGATGGTTGGGTGATTCCTCCACTTTGAGACGATAAGTGCCAGTACGGACTTGTGCTCCCACGTACCATCGAGTATATTTTGGGATACCACAATAGGCTTAATCCTTTATCCATAGGAAGCCATGTTTGCCACCCTATCGATCGCAATGCACTAAACACAGCATTCGGGAAGATTGAATGCTGTACCGTAAAAAGTATTCTGCAGTTTTGCAATTGGTTTGGTAATCCCTCTACCTAGATTTCCAGAGCAGTCCCTTTCGTTCCTTTTCAGACTCCTTAACGGAAAAGGTCCATCTAAGCACTTGTCACTTCAGGCTCATTAAACATCGAAGGCGACTAGAGTCATCTTTTGTTTTTTCTCGAATCTTTAAAATTGAAAAAACAAGTTGTGTCAAAGCGTCTAAAATTTATTTTAAATGGAATAATCATCACCCTTTCCTACGTTGATCTTAGGTTGAGAAAATGGAACCCACCAACCAAGGAATTCCCCTTGGAGGAAATCCTAGTCCCTTCTCCTCTTGGAGAGATGTTGGTGCACCCCATATGGCCACATTGTCGCTTCCAGGATTGAAAATCGGCTTGCTCGTATGGCTCTTCTCAACCTTTGTTGTTCAGAGCACTGTAATTCCTGAATAATCAAGTCATCAACTAGACGAATCCAGAGTTACCCACCAATTTTCTACTTCCTCCAATTCTTCCTCTCCTCCTTCTTCTTCGCTTGATGGGGTTGGTAAAGCCAAAAATCAAGTACCTGAGAAGAAGAAGGAAAAGAAGAAGAAAGAGAAGAAGAAGGATACAAAAGCAAAAGGGGGCAACCAAGCGTCGTCTAGCGAAAATCCACACACTGCATCGACCAGGCCTAAATTTCCATGTGTCATTTGCAAAGGAGACCACTATCATAGAGATTTTCCTTGCATCCCTTGGATCTTAAGGGACTGGTCTCCTCGTTTGCACAACCTAGTGTCGTCAACCTCTGATGATCATGTTGAAAGCACACCGTCGACTAGTGAAAGTGAAGCCCCAGGACAAAAAGGAAAATATAGATTTCCTTGTAAACTGTACGAAGGCGACCATGCCATCCACCGTTGTCCCTTCTTAGACGAGGCTAAAAGAGTTTTGGATGATCGCCCGGTTTCACCGTTACAACTTCCTCCTGGATATAAAAAAACTCTTGCCGAGTCCGTCATTAGTTGAAAAGCCAGCTGACCCACCCAGGTGGTCGGCCGAAGCATCTATCATTGAAGACAAACCATCTGAACCCATACCAGAAGAAAGTCAAAAGGTCGATGTGGCAGTTGACCCGGTCTTGCCTTCAGAGGTTCCATCTTCAGATGATACAATCACAGAAGAGAATAAGGATGACAACGTCCAAATTCTTTTCATAAGCACAGAATTCGATGAACATGGGGGCAATTTACCTGTTCCTTTACCACAGGAAGGAAGTTCATCAGAGTCATACCCGGCCGTCTATTCGATCCCACCTCCAAGCAACCTAGTTGACTCCTTCGACTGGAATCAACTAGGCAGACCCCGTTTACCGGCTAGTGTACCATTCCAAATTATTGCTCAAGTATATAGAATGGTTATGGCTGGTACCATCATAGATGAAGGGGCTTCTATGAGTATCCTTTCCTCGACTGCTTGGAAAGCGCTTGGTTCGCCATCGCTTTTGCCTGAGATGAGAAATCTAACAGGCTTTGACAAAGGAACCAGTCGACCATTAGGGATCCTTCCCAATGTGCCCATAACATTGAGAGGGAAAAACGTTCACATGAACGTAATGGTAGCTCAAGGACCCCTGGATTATAATATACTCCTTGGACGAGACTATATTTATTGCATGGGAGCGATTGTCTCCTCACTCTTTAGAGTAATGTGTTTTCCACATGAAGGAAGAGTGGTCAAGCTCGTAGACCAGCTTTCATTTCCCGAATCACACAGATAAAATAGTCATATGCCATCCCTGAATGGTCTTTTCACACAATTAATGTCTCATCAATCCCCAATCCGTCCACCTGATGAGCGCGAGTGATTCGGGGGACATGACTGAAACCCAGGGGGCATGCACCCTGGTCTGCTTCGGCAGGAAAACTTCGGGTATAGGGTAGGTTTCCGCGAGAGATATATGACTGGTCTTCACTCCCGTCCGTGATTGGAAGAGGGAGTTATTCTGGAACAATATTCCCTCGTCAAAGTTATGTGAATGGAGTAGCGTCCTCCACTCGCCTTTGTCTATTTCGGTAGACATCGTCGAGGAAATGTTTTGTTTGCGCTGTGAACAAAACAATCTTTGGTGACCTGAAAGCGGATTTCCTCTCCTTTTAAAACAAATGTTTTGTTGGTGATTTGAAGGGTGACCTTGAAACTTTGTTTTATACCTGGGGGCATGCAAACCTTTTGGCATGCAAGCAAAGAGCGATCATTTATCTGTTTTTTGGATTGGTCGTTTCCTAACTTGCATAAAGAAAGGATGTGGGGCAAACCTCTAAAAATTTTCGTTTTAAATGGGACATTCTTATTATAGGACTGGATTAATCGAGTAGTGTTACCGCAAGGTTCAAACTCGTTAAAAAATAAACCCGCATCGAGCAGTTTTAGCGCATAGTTCAAGCTCGTTAAAAAATAAACATAAGCCATGAGCAAATGTTTCCCCCCGCGTTTAAGCTCATTAAAAAATGAACTATTTCCCGGTAAATAACCATCGTGAATGTAGTACTTCAGCCTTTGAAAGCCTTGGTCGTGTTCTCATCATCACCTCCACTCTGTATTGGCCGATCATTCACCTCCATTTGATTGTTTACCCCTTTTGAGGAACAGCTGCGAAGAGTGATCTCACTAGCCATCCTTGTAACATTGCCGTGATTGGAACATTCCAAACCTTACATGGAATCAGCTGCTACCCAATTTTATCACTCGTTCCTCAAAAGACAAGTCTCCTTTAAGCTCTTTTCAACTAACTCGTAAAATATGAAAAGATTGCCGAGCCATTGGCCTCTCCAGCTCGTTAAAGGGACCGGAAGTGCTATCCCTCCTCTAAATTTTAATCTTTTTGGACCTGAGGGATTATTACACAAAAAGATCGAGTGCTTGTTTTTTTCAGCTCGTTAAAAGTATCGAAAATTCATCCCTTCTGTATTGTTTTATACTTTTTCAGACTTAACGGATTAGATGACGAAAAAGGAATTTTGGAGTTTCCTTTACGTTCCTTTTCAGACTCTCTAAAATTGAAAAGGACCGAGTTATCTTTGTCGTTAAACTCGTTAAAACTTAATAGCGACAAACTTGTCCATAGCAGACAAGAACGAGTTTCACTATCGCTAGGCTCGTTAAAACATAGCGATGGGTTTGCCCGAAGGGAAAATTATAAAACAAGCATATGTTATCCTCCTCAAGATTGACAAAAATAAAGAGGTACTGGTCAGCAATGACTGGGGAAAATTGGGAAGAAAACTTGAAGAAACTTTGCTGGTAGCAAGTCGCTCTTGAACATGACACTTTCACTCCGCATCCAAGTCGGGTTGGGTTGTTTCATTCACCGGTCACATCACCATGGTCCCATCACGCCATCCACATTTGGGGTAATGCTACCAATCCATCATGTCAGTGTCACCGATATGTTCAAGAGAAGTCATTCAGAGAATTCACCTGGGTCTCACCTGCTACAATACATTTACACTCCATTCTTTCATGACCGCCACCCTGAACCGTATGTCATCAGATCGCTTTCACCTCTATTAAAATCATTTGCTCCGTTCCGTGTCATTGATGTGGGATTCATTAAGGCCCTCCTGTGACGGATCGCTTCTTGTCGACATCAGCTCATTATCCAAGAAGTCAATCTAGGAACACCCCGTTCAGTACTTTGAAGCTTGCATGCCTCAATGGCAAGTTTCTCACTTCCGGCGATAGGTTTACATCAATGGCCTTCGACCGAAATATTTTGCGTGGTGTTTGATGCCAAGTCCTTTATTCACACCACGTGAATTGTACTGTAGTACCTTGAGGGTCATTATCATTATCAGTGATTCCTCTCGCGCCTGTTAACAACTTATATCATTGGCTGGTAATCAGGCGATGTCTTTCCATGTTCGACTCCAAAACATCTCTCACATGGATAGACTTGTACTTCGAGTGAAGATCGAACGAGATTGAAGACCCCGGATCTAGTTTCGTCCATCCGGGATGCGATATATATTCAGGGAAATAAAGACATCAAATGTACATCATTGATGCACAAATAATCATCCAATCAAAGGGATGATGACTCTACCAGAATCATCAGTCTACACTCAGACAATTGTCTGTCCTATGTACATGAAAATGAATTTATAAAGCTGAGCATGGGAATGCCCACCTCAGCTAGATCATGAAAATATTATGAACATAATGTATTGTATTGTATCTTATTACAGGCCTCCTCCTAGCTTGAAAGCACTTCGGATCCACATAATAAAGCATTTCACCAGACATCAAAAGATTAACGACCTCATGCTTTAGGAGGCAACTATTATAGAAATTTTTGGGCACTACAACCCCAAGCATGAAATGTCCATAAACCAAGGGCTCCTAAGTCCCTAAAAGTGTTTCTTCTAACCCCTAAAGGAACAAGGTCAACTAATTATAGCTTCTCCCAGAAGTTCTCCATGAAAAACTGCTCAGAACTGGTCAAAACAGGATCATTTCAGATGCTCCATAGGCAAAGTGCATTGCATCTCACCTAAATACACTGTGTGGGTGCGTTGCATTTCAAAAAGCCCTTCTATGGGGTGCAATGGGTGAGAAGTGACAAATGGCAGTGTCATTCCGCGAGGTGGAGAGGCATGGAAACTTCCAGAAACTTCTCCTGTGACACTTGCCTCTCTGAATTTGACCAAGGATGAGTAAGAGATCATCAATCTCCAAGTGGAAGCAAGAACTATTAGAGGGAAGACACTAATCAAATCACAAGCTGACTCATCTCCCTTACAGATATCTATATATGGATCCCTCATCCTAGAGATCCAGGGGTTGGAATTTTGCATATTGTAAGGAATTGTTGTTGGTTTCTTGAGACAACATCATATTATTGGGTGATCTAAGCTTTGTATGAGGTGAAGAGGGGCTTCCTTGCTGAGAGGATGATGTTGGGTCAGAACAACTGGTTGTAACTCCCTTGGCTCTTTCTTGTTTATCAATAAAAGCTATTCAAGTTTTCCTCCATACTCTTGTGTCATTTCTGCATTTGTATGGTCAATTTACATCTGATCCTAGATTGTTTATGATTATAGATCCATGTTCTTGTATAGTGCTATGCTACTGTGCTCTTACAGGTACTCTGTGAAGCTGGGCGTGCAAGAGAACAAGTAGCGAAAGACTATCAAGAGAGAGAGGAATCGAACTAGGAGATTAGTGCAAGACAGAGGTTTGTCTTCTTTGTTCTTCTCTCATCTATACTTCATAAAGGAAAAATGAAAGTAGCTTTACTTTGTTTGTTTCTAAGGTAGCTATCACACCTTAGTGGGGTAAGAAGTTCTGTGTAGACACTTTTCCCTGTAACATGGTCCCTAGAATTCTCTGGTACTTCATCAGGATCTGCCTCTATATATAGTGGTGCTTGAATCTGATCTTGATCTTTTCTCTCCTTCTACAGGATTTGCAGAGGTTGTCTTCTATACTGAGGATTAAAGTTCCTACTCTGTTGAACTTGCCTATGAGAATTCTTACTTTCCAACTCTAATTTAATCAATTTATTTGACAAAGTTTTAATCACATTACTCATCCCTTCTAATGTTTGGCTTTGAGAGGATTCCACTTTAGACTTTCCCTTATCTTGGATAGGTTGTGTCTCTGGTGTCTTACCAATAACCACCAGATTTACTTCTATCTCTAAGGCATCAGTTTGGATCTGATCAAGGGTTGGGGATCTTCTCTCCCTCAATGTAAATCCAAAATTGGACTCAAAAGCCCCTGCAAAATTTATTTTTGCACCAACAGGAGGGGGTTTAATTTCTACTAGAAGACTATTGTACAATTTATTAAACCTTCTGATGAATTCTACAACACTTTCATTAGGCTTCTTCTTAATTGCATTGAACTCTGTGGGTGAATACCTATGGTCTCTTTTCTCCCCCCATCTCTGAATGAACAAATGCTCCATCTCTTCCCAAGTAGGAATAGAGTTATTAGGAAGTCCTTTAAACCATTTTCTTGCTTCGCCATCCAAGGATTGCACAAAAAGCCTCAGAACAACATAGAAATGTTCAACATTTAGGTTTTCTGCAAAACTACAAATAACTGCTATATGATTCTCTGTTGTTTGTTCATCCTCTCCTGTGAAACGAGGAAGAATATTCAAATATTCTTTTGGCATTTGATTCAACTGTTGTGGCAACTGAATAAGTGCATACCTATTCATCAAGAATGCAGGTACTGCCATATTTTCTCCTGAAGTTACTGAACCCTGATTTCCAGCAGATATGGAAACTAAATGAGGCGTAAATGGAGTATGAGAAGGTGGAAATGTATTTATAGGTTCAGGTTGAATAATTATAGCAGGTACTAAAAAAGAAACTGACTCTAGAGATTGTTCTTGACAGTTGGGTTCTTGAAATGAGTTGACTATAAAAGATGTCTCTTGGTCAATACAAGATGAAATTTTGAAAGTAAAATGTTATATATCTAGGGGGGATAATATGGTGTACCAAGGGAGGTACCCAAGGTAATAATGCAATAATGGGATGGGCCACAGTAGTAAATAAGGTGGTTAACAGATATCATGTAAGGAACCACAAGTAGTTAGTAATAATGTAATGGGCCCATGGTATTAGTTGATGGTATGAGGGAACCATGGTAATGACCCATGGTATTATATGTATGAGGCCTATATAGAGGCTAGAGACTCCATGTCAAGGAATATTTTCAAGGATTATTGTATGAACACACACATGGCTTGTGGATTGTTCTCCTTCCTTAAGGAGTGAATGTATGGTGTTGCCCTACCTTAAGGGTTTGATCAATAAAGTGAATAATTCTATCTATTTATATCTTGTACTTCTGGGTTTATCTCTATTTTCTTATAATTTCATATCAGAGCTATAACAAGTGGTTTCATAGCTATAACAAGTGGTATCAGAGCACTTTCTTGGGCAAAATTGAAAAAAAAAATTTCTCTACTTTTGCCCAAGAAAGTGCTCCGATACCACTTGTTATAGATCTAACCCAGAAATATTATAGATCTGATATAAAAATATAAGACAATGCAAATAAACCCAGAAATAATATGAAATGATTCTTTATTGATCAAACCCTTAAGGTAGGGCAACACCATATATTCACTCCTTAAGGAAGGAGAACACTCCACAAGCCATATGCCTGTTCATACAATAATCCTTGACACAATTCCTTGACATGGAGTCTCTAGCCTCTATATAGGCCTCATACATACAATACCATGGGTCATTACCATGGTTCGCTCATACCATCAACTAATACCATGGGCCCATTACATTATTACTATCTACTTGTGGTCCCTTACTTGATATGGGTTAACCACCTTATTTTTTTTCCAAAGGAAAAAACAGTAACTTTTTATTAAAAAATAATAAAGAGTTACACTAGCAGATGCTTTGAAGCAATTTTGAAAAGATGCCCATTGGGCTCCAGTGCTTTCGCACCACATGCAACATTACACAGTAACTGTATTAGAGAAAGAGAAAGAGATAGAGAGGAGGGAAGATAAGGAGGGGAGAAAACTGCATTCTGATGGTGAGTAAGGACTCACCCATCAGGTTTTTCTCCCCTTTTTCTTTTCGACCTTGCGCCACTCTCCTTGAGTGGGCTCAATCGATGCTATGACCAGCTGTGTTTCTGCTTTCTGAGAGGCAGTTTCCTTATCTGAATCTGAAGTATCTGAGTGGTGATGCCTTTTGATCCCTCCCATAATCATACCCTCGCTTGACTTCTCTGTGTGAATCTGTGTATCCTTGTTGTCTGATGTGGTTCCTTCCTGGTTCTCCATTTCTTGAGAAACCTCGGTCTTTTCTGCGGGGATCTCTTCCTCCTCTGCTTCTGATGCTTCGTCCTCTGAATCTGGGGGTGAAAATCGCCATCCTTTCCTCTGCTTCCCTTTCTGCTTCTTTTTACTGTTAACTTTCTTGGCTTCTGGGCATGAGCTTTGCAAGTGTCCTGTTTGCCTACAGAGCCTACATCTGAAAGTGGTGTTTTCATAATCTAGGACTTGCAACCAATTTTGTTGTTTGTAGATCAGCCTTATACTGTCCGGCAGCCCTTTACTTAGATCTACTTCCACACATATACGTGCAAAAGTGTAGATTCTTTCATCGACCCTTTCCAGATCTGTTTTGATATATTTCCCTATGTTGTTCCCAATGCTTTCCAAAACTCGTTCATTCCAAAAATGAAGAGGAAGATTGTATAGTCTCACCCAGACCGGCATTTTGGATACAGTCATTTTGTTTGGATCAAAATCTGGAAACCATGGGGTCATAAACAGCCCCGCTGTTCCCCAAAACCATGGACCAGTACTGATGACTGTATCTCTGACTTCCTTGGATGTAAATTTTACTATAAAGAACCCCTTTGAACATAGATGAATATTGCATTCCATGGTCCAGCTGGTGAAGATCCAATGGAAGAGATCCAGAGGTTTAGGCCAAAAACTGTTGAAATGGCATATTAGGGCTTGCGTTTCATAGGACTTAACGAAATCATCAAGCCCTGAAGTATCTACATTTAGGGCTGGGGTTTGCTCTGATTGATCTACTATGTATGGCCTGGGTATGTGTCCGCCTTGGTCTGGAGAGGACCCTGAACCTCTGCTGCCCTGTAAAATGTTTTTGTAGGATAAGCCTCCCTTGGGTTGTTGCTGGGGTACTGGTTTTTTCCCCTTGTCTCCCCCTGAGGAGCTTGGCTATCCCTGAGGCAGAGCCCCTCCTTTCAATCTAAAGTTTAAAGTGATGATTGATCCTGGGCCAATCTCATAGTTTTCCATCGATCTACAGTCCTGGAGGGACCGTCTACCACTGACCAGGTGTTGGATCTGGACTGGGTAACCCATTTCTGCCCATATTTGCTGTTTCAGCTGCAAGGAGGTGCTTCCTGCGTGTACCCATACTAAACGAGTTTTCCCCTGAGGGGGTTTAATCAGAATCTGAAAACAATTAGATGTTACCTGCTCTGGCTGTAAGCAAACTTCCAGCTCTGGCCCCGTTTTTAAGCATTTGTCCTTTTGCATGTCTGGATCTGCGAAAGCTCTGCACGATCTATTATTTATGCCTTCGATCTTCTTCCTGGACTCTGGCTGTGCACGGATATAGGCTAGACCATGTAGATCCAAGCCCGATCTACAGAGTTTAGGCCCCTGCGTTGAAGGGTGGAGCGGATCTGCATCATGCATCCCCCCTGTCATTTCTCCATACATTCTGGGTTTTGCTGGACCTGACCTCTAAACGCCTTACGACACGAAGGCAACTTTGTTCTAAAACGTATTTTATGACCTCGATCCGCCGCAAGAAGAAACCCTCCTCGTGTACCCACGCCAGAAGGTGAGATTCCGTTGTTGCCCTCGCCTCGTGGTCACGTTGGAAATTTGTATATCGTTCCCAAACCAGGATCGCATGAAATCTTTTGACAGAAAACCCCACAGGTGCGTCGGCACACAGATCTGGGTGTATTTGAGGCGTTTGGCTGCGGCAGAAAAGCCATTCCTCTACATGCTCTTTCACTAAAGAGAACCTTACAACAACGATCACCGTCACCCCAAAGCATGGATCGCCTTCGGCCCTTGAGGCGGCCTTAGGAACCGTTACGGTAGCAACCAGAGCTCTGCTCGAGCAAACCTTAACAAGCGCCATTCTTCTCCCTAACACCGTCCTTCCTTTTTAGTGGGTTAAAAATCAATCTCGTTAACCACCTTATTTATTACTATGGCCCATCCCATTATTACATTATTACCTTGGGTACCTCCCTTGGTACCCCATATTATCCCCCCTAGATATATAACATTCCACCCCGCTTAGCATGTTTCGTCTCCGAAACATGGGAAGAACACAAATAATAAGATCTACTCAAAAGAGTAGCCCACTGGTACCATGCACATGCATCTAGCTATCCAAGAGAGAGGTGAACCCTCGGTCTCGCTGGTGCCTCGCTCGCTTGAGATGGAAGTTGACCGTGGTAGCTCTTCTGTGTGGATATGTAGTAGGTGGACCTTCGCTCCTCTCTATCTGTCCTGCGGGGGTTGTTGTCCATGTGGCTAATTGGTTGCCATCTTGATGGTTGTCTTGCGGGGTGATGTGGGTGATGATATGTTGAAGTTTTAACCCATGGTGTCTTTTTCTTTAATTCACCCTGCTGTGGTGCCTATTGTGGTGTCTCTTTTTCCAATATCACTTCAACCACTAAGCCCTCATCTGATGGACCTGTAACCTTTTCTGCTTCAGCCTCAGTTTGTGTTTGATTGTCAATCATCAAAGGCTCATCATCTGATATGTCAGTCCCTGGAACATCTTCTGCTTCAGCCTCCATGTACTCTACCTATTTATTGATGGAAATATCCTGTAATGTAATTTTCTTCCTTTTATACCAGAGCTTCAGGAATTTCTTCTGCACATTAAAATTGATAGTACCCACTGATTCCATCCAAGGGTATCCCAAAACAACATCCATGTTATCCATATCTGAAGCATAAAAATCACCATGCAACACATACTTGTCCATAGAAAGATTCAAATCCTTATAAATTTGAACATCCTCATTATCAACCTGTGTATTTTTAATGTGTTTTGCTGGAACTTGTAATTTTTTTGCCAAGTTGACATTTATGAGATTTTGCTTGCAACTCGGATTTATAGACACAATGATTTTCTCCTTCTGAACCAATCCATGAACCTGCAATAAGGAGATACCAGCCAAAAATAACCCTTTTGATTCCTTGGTTTCCTTCTTTTCTGTAAAAATAAAATCTTTGCTAGGCTGTGTGTCTGTCTGTGTGAGCTTATCCACAAGATTAGTTTTACGGTCAAAGTGGTCCATAAGAGCTTTTGTGAATATGTCTCAAGTCAAGGGCCTTCGATAGTAACGATGATGCCATTGCCACCATTGCCGTCTTTCATTGTCCAAATACATTGTTCCCACACTCAGCTGAGTCTCATCATCCATGATGTAATGCAATCTAAAAAAATTCTCCATTCGTGCTAGCCATTTGGCTAGATGAGAGCCATCAAATTTATACAAGTCCCTCAAATTTTGATCTGGGCCCGCCATCACAAAAAAATTGGCGAAAATTTGAAATGGTCACAATTCCGTCAATATTGCTCAGAATCTCTATTATAACCTGTTTTTGGAAATGAAACAACCATTCTGCATCTGCACATATGATAAAAATCCTAATTCAAGCACTATAATTTTATATCTGCACTGCTACTCTCCCGCCGTCACCAAAATTTCTGAAAAGAGCGCTGATTTTAAATCAGTGATATCTCCCTCATCTGGACTTTGTTTCGACTGATTTTTTTTTTTTAATTGAGTATTTTTTCACAAAAATCCAGATCTACAATTAGATTTTGCAGATCTTGCACCAAGGCGTCCAGATCTGCACCACAAATTTGCTGCCCCGAAAAATTGACTACAACCCCACTGATTTTTAAATCAGCGATATCTCCATCCGGACTCTGATTCGACTGATTTTTTTTTTAAATTGAGTATTTTTTCACAAATAATCCAGATCTACAATTATATTTTTCAGATCTTACACCAAGGCATCCAGATCTGCGCCACAAATTTGCTGCCCCGAAAAATTGCCTGCAACCCCACTGATTTTTAAATCAACGATATCTCCTTCATCCGGACTCCGATTCAACCAGTTTTTTTTTTGAAATCGGTTATGTTTTCACAAAGAATCCAGATATGTAATTAGATTTTGTAGATATTGCACCAAAACATACAAATATGATCTGCAAACTCGCCGCCCCTAAAATCCTGCAAAAAAAATTCTCCACTTTTGCCCAAGAAAGTGCTCTGATAGCACTTGTTATAGCTCTGATACCACTTGTTATAGATCTAAAACAGAAATATATGAAAATATAAATAAACCCAAGAATAACAAGATCACAATAGATAGAAATGCTTATTTATTAATCAAAACCCTTAAGGTAGGGCAACACCATACATTCACTCCTTAAGGAAGGAGAACACTCCACAAGCCATATGCCTGTTCATACAATAATCCTTAACACTCTTCCTTGACATCTCTCCATGTGGAGTCTCTAGCCTCTATATAGGCCTCATACATACAATACCATGGGTCATTACCATGGTTCCCTCATATCATCAACTAATACCATGGGCCCATTACATTATTACTAACTACTTGTAGTCCCTTACATGATATGGGTTAACCACCTTATTTATTACTATGGCCCATCTCATTATTACATTATTACCTTGGGTACCTCCCTTGGTACCCCATATTATCCCCCTAGATATATCACAGAAAATGAGTCAAAATGTTGCCATGTGTAGATAGTGTAGGACTTGGTGTAAGTAGAGTTTTTGGCCTTCCAACCCTCTTGGAAACTAGCCTATCAGGGTCTAAAAGGGCTTGGAGTTTCTACTGTGAGGTGTCTGACCTTGTATGAGGCCTTTTTGGAGCCAGAATTATTAATTTTGTTTTCACTGCAGCATAAAATTTCCTCCTCACTGAACAACCAGAGGAAAATATTGAAAACCCAGGGAAAAGTGTTTTTTTCTTCTCTCCCCGACAACGTCGCAAATTAATGTTGTCCCTTAAGAAACCAATTTCCTAGCTGTGTAGAAATTGTGCTTAAGACATTAATGTTTTTTATTTATGTCACTTAGTGTTCACTTAATTGTATGTTATAATTTCAAATGAAGAACCTGAAACACCTTATTTTTAATCCTCAATACTTAAGTGACATGAAAGTCTTATAATGCCATTTGATTGCTGAATATAAATGTTGGATGAAGAATGCTTTGAGAAGTTAGAGACAATATGCTACCTTTCACAGATACTATTATCTGTAATTATACGAAATGTAGAAGTAACAATTTTAAATATAGGAGTTCTCTTTTAAGGGATTTTAACTTCATTCACATAAGTAAACAAAGACCTGCAACTTCATTACCATATTTAAAAAAAGGAAGACACATGATAACACATAACAGAGAAATTACAAAATCATACCCAACAATGTGTGGAAAAATCCTGATTCTTTCATTAATCATCAATTCATATAAAAAATACAATAGTATATGCCAGGTCCTTCAAAATTCGAACCCTTTTCTATAATTTTGCCTCTTTTTATACATCATGAAATAGTTGGTAACCATCAAAACTATCAAATTGTTTAACTATTTTCCTAACGGTCTTAAGGTAAAGGGTCATTACAAAATATTATGTGGAGGGTAAAAGACACCTCATTCTTCTTAAGAAAACAAAAAAATAAGAAGTGACAAAAATCAGAGTATGATTGGTGATTGCTGCTCATTGTTCGGATTTGTGGCCTGTGTATGTGGTCCTGCTGATGCATCTTTGTTCTTATCTATCATCCATTCCTTACACTTCCTCCATAGTGGTACATTTTACTTTGGTGCTTCCTCTAACTTGTCGAGTGCTATTTTGCAACCTGTAATCCTACAATAAGTAGGTTTGTCATAAAATCGAGTCTTCACCATCCAGAGAAATTTAAAATCTTTGTTCAACAAATTCACAATGGTGGCTCCTTTTAATACTATTGTCCTTTCATGAGTGTTATCAACTTTGCTTTTTGCCTCAACCAGCAAAGTCTCATATGTTTTCCATGGCAACAAGTTTCCCTGAAGATGCCAACAAGAAGGAAGTCCAATCGTAACCCTTTTGTCAAACAAGATGTTAAACTTTGAAATTTCTTCCTTTATTTCCTTTATCTTCTTCTCAACAGTAATCCTATAGATGTTTCTGATAATAATTTTATTGAAACCAATTAAACATGTTATTCTGTCTAGCATGTCATGCTCCTTCAACTCTACAATAAACTTAGAGTTAATGAAGTCTATCATCCTCTTTGCAAACTTTGATATGTATAGATCTTTTTACTTGTTTTTAATAACCACCTCCTCCATATCCCTAATTAGTGTTTTTACTTCAGATATAATCACCAAAAACTCCCAAATAATCTGACAACCTCAATAACTTCATCCCATAGGATTTCTCTGGCTTGAATTAAGGACATGTTGCCCTTCATTTTCTCCTTTTGCCTTTTGATTTCATCTTCAGCCCTCAGGAGTTCTTCCCTGTATTTCTTTGCATTGTCTCTTTCTATTATTGTTTCTTCTTCACTTAAATTCAATAATTTGCAAGTTGTTTCTAACTCTCTTTGAAGTTTCTTCACATCATTCTCAGCCATTTTAAGCTTTGCTCCCAATTGTAGAACCTATGCTACTGGATCATCTGTGTTGGCTGGCATTACCACTGTACAAACATGAGTGTCTACCTGTCTTTGTAGCTTGTCCAGAGTTTCTTTAAGTAAAGAAACTTCTTCAATCTTCTGCAACACATCGTGTAGGAGATTTTCTTTTTCATTTTCTACTTCAGTTATCCCTGTAGCTAAGGGATGCTCACCTGTAGGTAGATTCAACTTCTTTTTCAAAGCTCCAATATCTAATTTAGCAGATTGCAACAACTTTTGAACAACAGGTTGGTCATCAGGATTGACCCCTATTTTAATGATAATCTTCTTTAGCTCGTCAACTTGAGCATTCAAAGCTCTGGAGTTAGCTTTCTCCAACTTCAGCTGTTGAATCACTTTGTTTAGCATTTTCTCGACCTTAGTAGCTGTTGCATTTGTCTTATATAGATCATTTACAATCAACTGCCCAGTTTGCATATGTAGATTGACCTTGTCAAGCATTGGAAGCTTGTGATTGTTAACAGTCAAATTTACAGTCTTGAAATTACTAGAAGATCCCACTGATATTTCTGTAGGATGAGAAAAAGAAATTTTGAGTTGACTCTTCTCCAAATCCATGGTAGATAGTAATCTTGTTTGTTCAGGGGTTACTTGAGACTCAACCTGAGCTTCCATATTTAACTTCATCTTCTGATTTTTCTCAACTATTTGAGAAAACATACTTTAAATTAAAGGAACCTGATCATGAACAGGTTCTCTGGAGGATGGTGAAGCAGGGGCACCCTCTGTCTCTCCTAATTGGATAATCAAACCAAGTTGGGCCAAAGACATTGCATCCTGAAGCTTGATTCTTTTTGCTGCTTCAGATTCTTCCTCATCTAGATTAATAATTTCCTCTCTAACCCTCTTGACACCTTTTCAGTAATGCTAGGGGTTTCAATCTCTTTTTCCTGAGTGCTTTGCAAGCCTCCATTTGCTAATTCTTTTGCTTCAGGTCTACTTTCATGCACAAAGGCTGAATAGCCATTCTCCACTCTTCTGTTTGAAATAATTTGGTGAGGGTCATAAGCCCACTCAACCTCCTGTAAAAGACACATACCATTCAATAATATTTCAACTTCCTGGGCAACCTGTCTGGTATTTACAATGAAGGGTCCCATTGCTTTAGATAGATTGAATAAGAAGCCTTTCTTCATAGGGACAAAATGAACTTGATCAACATTTAAGCTTTGCCTTATAAATTCCAGGGCTAATAGCCTCATTGGCACAAACATAGGTAATCTATAAGGCTTGAAAGAGGCTCCATAAAGCCTAATCCCTGCATGCGCTTCAATTATGAACCAATCCCCACATCTCACATCCTTACTCAATTGAAGACACTCTTGAGCTTTAGGAAGGAAAGTTGGGGGTAAGCTTCCATTCAGAATTTTATAAGCCACTGGAAGAAATAAGGATGTAAACTCAAATATACCACTATCTCCAGGATCATTCCTTATTAGGTTTGTCCAGGAAACCACTGATTGATTCTTTTTATTGATATCAACAAAATTTAACCCCAAACCAGAGAAATGTTCAGCCTTCTGGTACAAAAATAAATAAGTAATGACTGAAGGAAACTTGAAAGAACCAGTGAGAGGCAAAGTCATAAATTGAGTATTGATGGCATCTACCCAGAACGCTAAGATGTCTAGTACAACCTCAGGCTTCATCATTAAGGAGAAAAATCCCAGAACAACTTTATCTACCTGCTTGGAGTCTTCTTTCCCTAGAATCTTTTACTTGCAACATAGGTCTTATATCCACCGCAAACATTTCTAAAGAGAGAAGATTGCCATCTAAGGAGAATTGGCTAGATTTGGGAGCTAAGAAAGAAGTGACATGAGAAAGTGCCTAAGGAGACATGCTATCATAATAAGAAATTAGGGATTACTCAATAAAGGTGGTGTAAGTTCCTGAAACAGGATAGTTCAAAGCTTGGTGTATTAATTGTGAAGTCACTTGAAAAACATTTTCCCCAGACTGATTCATTGCAAAAAATTTCTTGGGGTACATTGTTAAGGCTAGCCATTGAATAAATTCGAGAAATAAATGAGATCTGGGAACAAAAGCGGCTAGAACACCTGACCTAACCATCGCCATGAATATAGGAGACTTCTTATGATTCAGAATGACCTCTTGATATAATGAAAGATGTTTAACTGTATAGAGGGTATCAGAAATATCTCTTTCAACATTCATTAAGGGGGTATGAATCACTGATGAGGAACTTACTTGTTGGGCCATGGTGACTGTAGGTGACAAATACTGATGACAATTACTGGCACGGTTGCTGACTTGGATTCGCTGAACTCGTTGCAATACTTCTTAATATTAAACCAAGGCTAAAACAACGAGGTTTTGTTGATATCTTATATATAAAAGAATTGAATGAGGGAAACAAAAATTGTAATTAATGAACTTAATTAATGGAATGACAGATGAAGTGATGAGGAACAATGGATGAAGTGGTTGATAATGAATGAGGGTGGCAGATGACGTGGAGGGGATGAGACGGAGTGAAGCGATGAGGGTGGCCCACTGCGGGGGTAGGGAGTGTACAGGATATTCAGTGAGCTTGAACCCCCACAGTAATCTTGGGTCGTAGATCTCTGTCAACCAGCTTGATGTCATGGTTAACTGCGGGGGTTGAGCCTAAGTCAAAACTCATGCTTGTTGCTTCCTCGCAGAGCACTTTGTCTACCTCCCGATCCCATGCTCACTTATATTTTATGATACCATGCGTTCTTTAATATGGGTCGGGGCCCACCTTATCTTGGCTTTGAATGTTGTGACCAATAAATAACTTCTTTGGACATTTTCACTTTTATTTAATTTTTAGAATACAATATTTGCTTTTTATTTTTGTTCATTTTTTATAAAAATAAACAATGAATTTTAAATAACAATACATGCTACAATAAAACCTATGCTCTCGCATCCCTTTAAGTTTGAGTAAAGTAGTCCCCACTCCCTTCAGAACATTTCTAGAGAATCCTTCTTAAAACCTAGTTTTTAAGATCAACGCTCTTTCCAATGTCTCACCCACACCGATGACAGAGTTTTACACTATGACCCACGCCGATCAGTGCTACTGTTAGCCCAATACCTGCACCAGTTTACTTTTGGATTGTTTTTATAAAATGAAACAGAGTTTCACGTCTAGAAACTTCTAGTGGCGATGTGTTGGATGTTCGTTTGGTTGGATAAGGGTCAAGAACTCCATATAAGGTTATTTCCCCCTTAAAAGTAGACCTTCCCAATGAGATAAGACCTTCTTCCCCCTTGAGTGGATCTCATTCTTATCCTCCTCTCCCTATATAAACCACTTCCTCTTACCCTTTTTGGTTAGACAATACAACACATAGTGAAAGTGGTGGAGAGATAGAACCAGCTGCAAAATTCTGAAATCTTTAGCTTTTGATAGAAGAAGATTAGTATTAGATGACAAAAGACTATGATTTTGTAGCTAAAACATGAGGAGAGAGAGTTATAGCTTGGAAGCAATTTCATGTCAAGCTAGAGAAGGAAAAGAGTGTTGAAAAGGCGTATAATGGGACTTGGATATTGCAAAGGAGATCTCCAACGTCAAGGCTTCGGTTGTATTTCTCTTTGAAGTTTATTTTAATACAACTAATGGTTTATTTCCTATATCGGGTGTAATATTACATTTTATATCTTAGAACTCCCTGACATTTTAAGTGAATTGGATTTGATTTTATGCTATCACGTTTGTTGTTGTTTATTGCATGTTTGTTTCAGGTACTTGAATGAAAGGAATGAAAGGAATCTGGAGCAAGAAAGCAAGATCACCATCAAGTGGATTAGCATTATAAGAGATAGGCCCTATTATCCGATTATAATCTAAGGAAATTTACATTAGATAGTCTTGTTTGTGGCTAGACCCACTCTCTTGGGCTAGAGGGATCATCTCTGTCCACAGAGAGGATATTTCTACACCACGGGATGATCACGCATCACCTGCATTATTTAGAGAAAGGGTGATATTGGCGGACACCAAGAAGCATCCAAATGCCATTTTCGAAGCCAAATTGGCATTTGTAGGAGCAAGAAGATCGAACATTCAGTATTTGATAGTTGAGAATGAGCAATTGGAACAGAACTTGCAGGCTTCCAGGCAAGAGGCACAACAACTTCGTACCCTAGCACAAAACGTAGTTTTTGATACTTGTTGAGGTACCAACACTCAGAGAAACCATGCAAAAGATCTATGAGGGGGTTGTAACCGCACATAAATCAGTTGTTTGTTTGCATGGCCTACAATCGCAGAGAAGAGAGTTTGTTAAAACTCTCAAGAATATGCAAGCTGCCATCACTTATGTGCAAGAGTGTAAAATGTGATGCAAAGGGTCACCACTCGACTTAGTGAAGAAAATGAAGCCACAGACAGAGCTGGAGAAAGAGAGAGTTTGAATGTTGATTCAGAACAAAAGGCAACCCACCTCATTTATATGGTTGTTCGGTAGTTTGGATGTCTTGGTGAAAACACACAAGATCCCATCTATCGGTTCACTCACCAAAGCCAAACCAAGGAACCAAGTTCGGCAAGAGATCGAAGAGTACCTAGAGCAGATGAGATAGATTTCCACCAAGGAGGATTTAGAGTTAAATAGACAGAACATGCATAACTACATTGGTGGTCCTGTCCAAATCAAAACAATGTTTCTCATGCTTGTTGGGTTGTGTTATATTCTTTCCATGACTAGCCAACATAGTTTACGAGGGGGCTAGAGGGGGGGCAGAGCCCCCCCTTTGTTGCACCGACTATGCAGCGGGGGGGTCACAGGGGGGGCTTGAAGGGGATGGTTAGCCCCACTCTACAGGGTCTAGGGCAGTGCCCAGGGAAAAAGTTTTTTGGACCCTATATTAGGTTGGGCAAACCTACCTATGGTTTTGTGCATGGTTTTCGCACATGGTTTTAGACACAATGGTTTTTAGTACATGGTTTTGGATGCGATGGTTTTCGGTCCATGGTATTGAATGCTTCAACATGTATAAATATGTATTATAACATTGAAAGGAATATAATGAAAAATCAAACTACTAGTCCTGGTTTTGGGATCCAAGGGAAAATCTCTGTGTATATGTGTTTTATGTGTTATGCTCTCGCATTATTTATTTTTTGTTATTAGAATTTGTATGCAGGTAATTTCTGTATGGGGTTAAAACCTACATTTGGTATCAAAGTTGTTTTGGCTTCAAGGGGATGCCTTTGTTGCTGAGGGATTTACTCGGGCATGTGGTAGACCTTGTTCAGTGGGAGATCTGTAGGATCGATTCTAGTGGTGAAAGAAGATGGCGAGCAGTGGAAAGATAGAGATCGAGAAATTTAATGGTCAGAGTTTTGAGTTGTGGAAACTCAAGATGGAGGATCTGTTGGTGGATAAAGATCAATGGATCGTGGTAGATCCGAGTACTAAACCAATGAGATTGTCCGATGAAGAATTGAAGAAGTTGGATCGGAAGGCAAAGGGCACAATATGATTATGTGTCTCAGATTTAGTATTGTTGAATGTATCAGGGGAAGCTACAACTAAGGCTTTGTGGGACAAGTTAGGGACTTTGTATCAATCTATGTCTCCAGTGAATAAACTGTTCCTAAGGGAAAAGCTATATAACCTGAGGATGAAATATGGAGACTCGGTGATAGAGCATCTGAACGCATTTAATACTGTGGCAAGTCAGTTATTATTTGTTGATATTAAAATTTTATATGAGGATAAGTGCATGAGTTTGTTGTGTTCTCTACTAGATTCAAGATAGTCTGGTTATTGCAATAGGTAGCAATGCAACTGCCTTGCAATTTGATGAAATAATCTCATCCTTGCTGATAGAGGAGATGAGACAGAAAAATATGGAGATTTAGAATGGTGATGCCTTGTCTATATGAGGATGGTCCCAGAACAAAAACAAAAATAAGTCATCAATTGGGAGATCTAAATCTAGAGGGAGACCTAAATCTTCACGAAAACCTGTAAAGGTGGTGTGCTGGAAATGCGGAAAGGAAGGGCACTATAAAAGGGACTGTAAATCTAAAGCTCCTGACAAAGGAAAGGGATCTCATGATGCTCCTTCTGCAAAGGCGAAAACCACCTTAGATGAAGGTGGGAATGTGTACTTGGCTTCTTCAAGTACACATGCAAATCATGAGGCATGGTTGATTGACTCAGGTACATCTTTTCATTTCACTCCCCGTAGAGAGTGGTTCTGCGAGTATGAGAAATATGATGGTGGTGATGTCTTCTTGGGGGATGATAGGAAGGCTAAAATCATTGGTCATGGAAAAGTAAAGTTGAAGTTGCAAGGTGGAAGGGTTAGAACACTTCTGGGTGTTCTACATATTCCTACATTGGCCAGAAATCGGATTTCCATAAGCAAGCTAGATGATGCATGTGTAAAAACAGTGTTCGAGAAGGGATTGGAACTCTATACAAGCTATAAGCTAGCACTGTTATTGATGGGTGCAACAGTTCTATGGTTCTTAAAAGTGGAGCAGAAAATGTAGTGGTCTCTGGAGAGAAGACCATGATGTGGCATCAAAGGCTACGACATATTGGAGAGAAGGGCCTTCGAATACTTCATGGTAGAAGGTATGAGTAATAGCTCTCCGGATTTTGATTTCAGTGAAAATTGTGTATATGGGAAGCAGAATCGGGTGAGTTTCCCCTTTGGTGGTAAGAGGGTGGAACATATATTAGAGCTTATGGACAGTGATGTGTTTGGATCTATAAAGCTTCCATCACTGGGTAAGTCTGTGTATTATGTATCATTTATAAATGACTTCTCAAGGAATACATGGATATATTTCCTTAAGAAGAAATCTGAAGTCTTTGACAGGTTTAAAGAATTTAAGGCTCTAGTGGAAAACCAGACAGAGAAGAAGATAAAGGCGTTAAGCTCAGATAACGGTGGAGAATTTTGCAGCAATGAGTTTGAAGAATTCTGTAAGAAGTGTGGTATAGCACGACAAATTACTACTCCATACACACCTAAGAAAAATGGAGTTTCATAAATAATGAACAAGACGTTGATGGAAAGGGCAAGAAGCATGCTCAGTGGTGCCAGGTTAGGATAGGAATTCTGGGCAAAGGCAGTGGAGATAGCATGTTACTTGGTCAACGAATCACCTTCATCAGGGTTGGAGGATAAGACTCCAAAAGAGGTATGGACTGGTAAGAAACCCTCTCTTTCACATCTGAGGGTATTTGGATGCAATGCATATGTACATGTTCCAAAGGAGAAAAGAACCAAGTTGGATAGTAAATCTAAAAAGTGCATCTTTATTGGGTATAAGGATGGTTTAAAGCGTTATAAGCTTTGGAACCCAGTAATAAGGAAGGTTGTGTATAGCCGAGATGTGGTGTTCAGAGAGGTGAAATATGTTATTAAACATGAATTCCAACCAAAGGAACCTAAGAAGATAGATTTTGAGCTTAAGGAGGAAGAATCAAACTCTACTGCAGAGGAGGAATCAGAAGACGAAGAGCCACAAACTTCAGGTGTGAGAAGATCAGTTGGAGAAAGAAGGCAGCCAGAAAGGTATAGTCCATCTGCTTTCTGTACAAATTTTTCTTTATCTGCTACTGATGATGATCCCAAAACTGTGAAGGAAGAAGTAGATTCAGGGGATGGAAAACTCTGGAAAGAGGCCATGGTTGATGAAATGGCATCTTTGCATAAAAATGAGGCTTGGGATCTGGTGGAGTTTCTGGCTGGAAGGAAACCCATTGGCAGCAAATGGGTGTTTAAGAAGAAGGAAAATGCAGAAGGAAAGGTGGAGAAATACAAAACTTGGTTGGTAGCAAAAGGTTATTCCCAGGTGGCGGGAATTTATTTTGGTGATATTTTTTCTCCTGTTGCCAAGGTAGCTTCTATTAGATTACTTTTAACTGTTGTTGTTGCTTTTGATTTTGAGGTAGAATAGATGGATGTGAAGACAACATTTCTTCACAAGGATCTCGAAGAGGAGATCTACATGAAGCAACCTGAAGACTTTGTGGTGAAGGGTAAGAAAGAACTAGTATGCAAGTTAAATTATTCTTTGTATGGATTAAAATAGTCACTAAGGATGCGGTATAAAAAATTTGATACATTTATACGAGGACTTGGCTTCACCAGAAGCAAAGCATATCACTGTGTGTATTTTAAATTAATTTATGACCGTGTTATTTATCTGGTCTTGTATGTGGATGATATGTTGCTGGTTGGAAATGACAAAGAAATTATCCAGGATTTGAAGACCTAATTGTCCTCCAAATTTGACATGAAAGGTCTTGGTGCTGCAAACTATATTTTGGGCATGGAAATTAAAAGAGATCAGGAAAAGAGGAAGCTCCGGTTAAACCAAAGGAGGTATGTCGAGACAATACTGCAAAGGTTTAATATGCAGGATAGTAAAATGGTGAAGGTTCCTATTCATGTAGGTGTGAAGTTATCTGCTGAAAAGTGTCCCAAGACACAATAAGAGGAAGAGGAGATGTCCCGTGTTCCATAGGCAAGTGCAGTCGGTAGCCTAATGTATGCAATGGTCTGTGCTAGACCAGGCATTGCACATGTAGTGGGAGTATTGAGCAGATTTATGTCAAAACCAAGGAAGGATCACTGGACAACAGTGAAGCGGGTTTTTAGGTATTTGCATGGCACTAGTATTATGGTTTGTGCTACCAAGGAAGACTAGGATTGGATAAAGTTTTGGATATCCATGGCTTTGTTGATGCAGAATGGGTTGGAGATCTGGATCAGAGGAAATCTACAAGTGGGTATGTGTTTAACCTATTTGGAGGTGCAATCAGTTGGATGAGTAAGAAACAATCTGTAGTGGCATTATCAACTACAGAGGCAGAATACATGGCATCCACTCATGCAAGCAAGGAAGTAGTTTAGTTGCAGAGATTGTGCTCAAGTATGGGGTTAGTATAGTGAGCTATAAGGACAAACTGTGACAGCCAAAGTGCAATTTTCTTAGCAAAGAACCCTGCTTACCATTCAAAAACAAAGCACATTGATGTTCAGTATCACTTTGTGAGGGATATGATAGAAGACAAAAAGGTGTTGTTGGTAAAGGTGGACACCTTGAAGAATACTGCAAATGCATTGAAAAAATCTGTGAGCTCTGAGAAGTTCTCTTGGTGTAGAGAAAAAATGGGCATTTCAGGGGGTGGATAAATGACTAAGCTCTCATATGGGCCCCTATGGAAAGAAAACAACAAGTGGGAGAATGTTGGGTTGTGTTATATTCTTTCCACGACTAACCGATGTAGAGGGGGGGCGGAGCCCACCCTTCATTGTGCCGGCTGCACAACTGGGGGGGTTTGAGGGGGGCGTTAACCCCCTTCTACGGGGTCTAGGGCAACAACCAAAGAATTTTTTTTTGGACCCTATATTAGATTGGGGACCTACCTATGGTTTTGTGCATGGTTTTCGCACATGGTTTTGGATGCGATGGTTTTCGATCCATGGTATTGGATGCTTCGGCATGTATAAATATGTATTATAACATTGAAATGAATATAATGAAAAATCAAGCTAGTAGTCCTGGCTTTTGGATCCAGGGGAAAATATCTCTGTATATGTGTTTTATGTGTTATTCTCTCACATTATTTATTTTCTATTGTTAGAATTCGTATGCAAGTAATTTCTATACAGGGCTTTAACCTACAATGTTTCAGAATGAACTTGAAACTAGTTCCAAGACATTGTACCTGGATGCCATGGAGGCTAAAGTTCGCTTCCAGCTAGACACCATCATGCAGTTTAGGGATATCATCACACAGCACTGAGCTTGGCACCAATATGTGACTGAGAAGCAGCAAATAGAGGTTGTTGAGCTAGATTTCTCCCAAACTCAAGCATCATAGTGTTGTGTCTTGTTAAGTTGTCAAGTTGTCTCAACCTATTTTGTCTTATATGGGTGAAAGTGTAAAATGTAATATTATTTGTAATTATGTTGTACCTGAAGAGTCATGGTGTAATGTAATGAGTCATTTTGTAAATAATTTGAAGAGTCATGAGGGTAGTCCAAAGGTCACAAAGGGCAGTCGAAGAATCACCCCCTCTTGTTATAAATAGAAACTCATAACTCATGTAACGAACTTTTGGGAACCAAGCTTTGGCTAGGCTTAGGCTTAGAAGAATCTTGGGAGTATTGTGAAGAGCCTTAGCTTCTTCGTAGCGTAGAGTGAGTATAATTCTTTAGAATAGTAAGTGTTATTGACTTTAATTTTCCACTATTAAGGGTAGTGGTCCATCAATGGTGCATGTATGAATGGAACTTTCACTTATAATAAAAAAATCAAAGCCAACACGCTTTCAGGCATATGATGTGAATATAGTAGGGCTATTCTTGTTGTATTTGCAATGTATGTTATTTAACTTACGCTTATGCTTATGAACTATTTAGTTTTCATTTGTATGAATATTGTTGGATGTGTGTTGTATTAATTCATTACTTTAACTTATGGAATATTTGACATATTAACTTTTGATGTCATTATGCTCATGTGTTCCTTTCAATATGCTTAATATTACAGGTTTCCAAGGGGCACAATTACTTTTCCCTTTGTGTGTTGGAACGTTCATGCATCACACTTGACTCTTCGTAGGTCACACACATGCTCTTACTCAAAGTTACCATACTTCACTCTACACATTCTCGCAGTCAAGACAACATTACCACCCACTGTTGGGGCTCCTACTCTAAACAGTGTGAGGTCTAGTTGGGACTTCATATCAAGGAGATCCCCTAAATGTTGGTAAGTCCAACACCATCAACATTACCTAATCTCAATATATTAGATTAGGATATTGTCTACAATTTTCTTGTTGGGTTGTGTTATATTCTTTCCACAACTAGCCCACATAGTTAACCAAGGGGTTAGAGGGGGGGCAGAGCCCCCATTCGTTGCGCCGATTACGTAGTGGGGGGGTCACAGGGGGTTTGAGGGGTGCAGGTAACCCCCCTCTATGGGGTCTGGGGCAACGCCCTGGAAAATTTTGTTTTTTGGACCCTATATTAGGTTGGGCAGACCTACCTATGGTTTTGTGCATGATTTTTGCATATGGTTTTTCGGTCCATGGTTTTGGACGTGATTGTTTTCGGTCCATGGTATTGGATACTTTTGCATGTATAAATATGTATTGTAACATTGAAAGGGACATAATGAAAAAATCAAGCTGGTAGTCCTAGTTTTGGGATCCAAGGGAAAATCTCTATGTATATGTGTTTTATGTGTTATGCTCTCACATTATTTATTTTCTGTGTTCTAGAATCATATGCAAGTAATTTCTGTACGGGGTTAAAACCTACATTTCATATCAGAGCTTTTTTGGCTTCAAGGGGATGCCTTTGTTGCTGAGGGGTTTCGCTCGGGCTTGTGGTAGACCCTGCACAGTGGGAGATCTGCGAGATCAATTCTAGTGGTGAAAGAAGATGGCGAGCAGTGGAAAGATAGAGATCAAGAAATTTAATGGTCAGAGTTTTGAATTGTGGAAACTCAAGATGGAGGATCTATTGGTGGATAAAGATCAGTGGATCATGGTAGATCCGGGTACTAAACCAATGGGAGTGTCCGATGAAGAATGGAAGAATTTGGATCGGAAGGCAAAGAGCATAATACAATTGTGTGTCTCAGATTCAGTATTGCTGAATGTATCAGGGGAAGCTATGGTGAAGGCTTTGTCGGACAAGTTAGGGACTTTATACCAATATAAGTCTCTGGTGAATAAATTGTTCCTACAGAAAAAGCTGTATAACCTGAGGATGAAAGATGGAGACTCGGTGACAGAGCATATAAATGCATTTAATTGTCTGTCGTAAGTCAGTTATTATCTATTGATATCAAAATTTTAGATGAAGATAAGTGCATCAATTTATTGTGTTCTCTACTAGATTCGTGGGATAGTCTGGTTATTTCAATAGGTAGCAATGCAACTGCCTTGTAGTTTTATGAAATAGTCTCATCCTTGCTGATGGAGGAGATGAGATTGAAAAATATCGAGAGCCAAAATGGTGATGCCTTATCTGTATGAGGACGGTCCCAGAATAGAAACAAAAATAATCCATCGAGAGGGAGATATAAATCTCCAAGAAACCCTGTAAAGGTGGTGTGCTGGAAATGCGAAAAGGAAGGGCACTACAAAAGGGACTGTAAATCTAAAGCTCCTGATAAAGGAAAGGGATCTGATGATGCTCCTTCTGCAGAGGCAAAAACCACCTCAAATGAAGGTGGGGATGTGTACTTGGCTTCTTCAAGTACACATGTAGATCACGAGGCATGGTTGATTGACTCAGGTGCATCCTTTCACTTCACTCCCCATAGAGAATGGTTCCGCGAGTATGAGAAATATGATCGTGCTGATGTCTTCTTGGGGGATTACAGGAAGGCTAGAATTGTTGATTGCGGAAAAGTAAATTTGATGTTGCAAGGTGGAGGGGTTAGAACACTTCCGGGTGTTCTCCATATTTCTGCATTAGCCAGAAATCTGATTTCTGTAAGCAAGCTGGATGATGCAAGTGTAAAAATAGTGTTCGAGAAGGATACCTGTAAGATGGTTTGGGGGGCACTAGTATTGATGCGGGGAGTTCGAATTGGAACTCGGTACAAGCTGCAAGGTAGCACTATTGTTGATGGGTGCAACAGTTTTGTGGTTCGTGAAAGTAGAGCAGAAAATCTAGTGGTCTCTGGAGAGAAGACCATGCTGTGGCATCAAAGGCTTGGACATATTAGAGAGAAGGGCCTTCGAATACTTCATGGTAAATATATGGTAAAAGGTATGAGTAATAGCTCTCTGGATTTTGATTTCTATGAAAATTGTGTATATGGGAAGTAGAATCGGGTGAGTTTCCCCTCTGGTGGTAAGAGGGCGAAACGTATATTAGAACTTGTGCACAATGATGTGTTTGGACCTATGAAGGTTCCATCATTGGGTAAGTCTATTTACTATGTATCATTTATAGATGACTTCTCAAGGTATACATGGATGTATTTCCTTAAGAATAAATCTAAAGTATTTGACAGGTTTAAAGAATTTAAGGCTCTAGTGGAAAACCAAATAGAAAAGAAGATAAAGGTGTTGAGGACAGATAAAGGTGGAGAGTTTTGCAGTATGGAATTTGAAGAATTCTATAAGAAGTGTGGTATAGCATGGCAGAAGATTACTCCATACACACCTGAGAAAAATGGATTTGCAGAAAGAATGAACAAGACCTTAATGGAAAGGGCAAGAAGCATGCTCAGTGGTGTCGGGTTAGGACAAGAATTCTGGGTAGAGGAGGTGGAGACAACATGTTACTTGGTCAATAGATCACCTTCATCAACGTTGGAGGATAAGACTCCACAAGTGGTATGGATTGGTAAGAAACCCTCTCTTTCACATCTGATGGTATTTGGATGTGATGCATACATACATGTTCCAAAGGAGAAAAGAGATAAGTTGGATAGTAAATCTAAAAAGTGCATCTTTATTGGGTATAAGGATGGTTTAAAGGGTTATAAGCTTGGGAACCTAGTTACAAGGAAAGTTGTGTACAACCGAGATGTGGTGTTCAGAGAGGTGAAAGATGTTATTAAACATGAAATCCAACCATGGGAACCTGAGAAGATAGAGTTTAAGCTTAAGGAGGATGAATCAGATTCTATAGCAGAGGAGAAATCAGAAGATGAAGAGCCACAAACTCTGGATGTGAGAAGATCAGTTCGAGAAAGAAGGAAACCAAAAAGGTATAGTCCATCTGCTTTCTGTTCAATTTTTTCTTTATCTATTACTAACGATGATCCTGGAACTGTGAAGAAAGCAGTAGATTCAGAGGATGGCAAACTCTGGAAAGAGGCCATGGTTGATGAAATGGCATCTTTGCACAAAAATGAGGCTTGTGATCTGGTGGAGTTGTCATCTGGAAGCAAACCCATTGGTAGGAAATGGGTGTTCAAGAAGAAGACAAATGTAGAAGGAAAGGTGGAGAAATACAAAGCTCGTCTGGTAGCAAAATGTTATTCCTAAGTGCCAAGAATTGATTTTAGTGATATTTTTTCTCCTGTTGCCAAGGTAGCTTCTATTAGGTTACTTTTATTTATTTCTACTACTTTTGATTTTGAGGTAAAACAAAATGGATGTGAAGACAACATTTCTTCACGGGGATCTGGAAGAGGAGATCTACATGAAGCAACCTAAAGGCTTTGCGGTGAAGGGTAAGAAAGAACTAGTATGCAAGTTAAACAAGTCTTTCTATGGGTTAAAATAGTCACCAAGGATGTGGTATCAGAAATTTGCTACATTTATATAGGGACTTGGCTTCACCAGAAGCAAAGTAGATCATTATGTGTACTTGAAACTAATTGTTGACCGTGTTATTTATCTGGTCTTGTACGTGGATGATATGTTGTTGGTTGGAAATGACAAAGAAATTATCCAGGATTTGAAGACCCAATTGTCCTCCAAATTCGACAAGAAAGATCTTGGTGCTGCAAACTATATTTTGGGCATGGAAATTAAAAGAGATCGGGCAAAGAGGAAGCTTTGGTTAAACCAAAGGAAGTATGTCGAGACAATGCTGCAAAGGTTTAATATGTAGGATAGTAAACTGGTGAAGGTTCCTATTCCTATAGGTGTGAGGTTATCTGCTAAACAGTGTCCCAAGACACAAAAAGAGGAAGAGGACATGTCCCATGTTCAATATGCAAGTGCAGTCGGTAGCCTGATGTATGCAATGGTCTGTACTAGACCAAACATTGCACATGCTGCGGGAGTATTGAGCAGGTTTATGTCAAAACCAGGGAAGGATTACTCGATAGCAGTGAAGTGGGTTTTCAGGTATTTGTGTGGCACTAGTGATGATGGTTTGTGCTACCAGGGAATACCAATATTGGATAGGGTGTTGGATTTTTGTGGCTTTGTTGATGCAGACTGGGCTGGAGATCTAGATCAGAGAAGATCTACAAATGGGTATGTGTTTAACCTATTTGGAGGTGCAGTCAATTGGATGAGTAAGCAACAATCTATAGTGGCACTATCAACTACAGAGGTAGAATACATGGCAGCCAATCATGCAAGAAAGGAAGCAGTTTGGTTGCAGAGATTGTGTTCAAGTATGGGGTTAGTACAGGGAGCTATAGGGATAGATTATGATAGCCAAAGTGCAATTTTCTTGGAAAAGAACCCTACATATCATTCAAAGACAAAGCACATTGATGTTCAGTATCACTTTGTGAGGGATATGATAGAATACAAAAAGGTGTTGCTGGTAAAGGTGGACACTTTGAAGAATATTGCAGATGCATTGACAAAATCTGTGAGCTCTGAGAAGTTCTCTTGGTGTAGAGAAACAATGGGCATTGCAGGGTTGGATAAATGACTAATCTCCCTTGTGGCCCCTATGGAAAGAAAACAACAAGTGGGAGAATGTTGAGTTGTGTTATATTCTTTCCACGACTAGCCCACATAGTTAACCGGGGGGTTAGAGGGGGGGGCGGAGCCCCCCCTTCGTTGCACTGATTATGTAGCGGGAGGGTCACAGGGGGCTTGAGGGGTGTAGGTAACCCCCCTCTATGGGGTTCGGGGCAGCGCCCCAGAAAGTTTTGTTTTTTAAACCCTATATTAGGTTGGGCGGACTTACCTATGGTTTTGTGCATGATTTTCGCACATGGTTTTGGACATGATGGTTTTTCGGTCCATGGTTTTGGACGCGATGGTTTTCGGTCCAATGCTTTGGCATGTAATAATATGTATTTTAACATTGAAAGGAACATAATGAAAAAATCAAGCTAGTAGTCCCGGTTTTGGAATCCAAGTAAAAATATTTGTTTATATGTGTTTTATGTGTTATGCTCTTGCATTGTTTATTTTTTGTGTTCTAGAATCATATGCAGGCAATTTTTGTATGGGGTTAAAACCTACATTTCTCGCTCAATGTCCAAAAGCTCTAACCTTACCCTTTAAAATGACAAGTATAAATAGGTCTAGAGGCATCCTAAGGAGAATGTATCTAGATGCTTAGGATAAAGAGAATTTAGGAAGCTTCTCCAATAATGCACCAAATCCAACACATGAAGGTGATCCTTTAATCCAATATCCTAGGGAATATGAGACTCTAGAACCTTTTCCATCATTTTTGGGACAAAACTATAAGTCTACAATGAAATTCACTTGGATGACAAAGGATCCTAACATAATTAAGGAAACATTGCTCTATAGGTTATTGTATCCCAATGATGATGCATAAAACTAAGTAAAATGAAGGCTCAAACATCTACAAAAGGTTCAACAATATAGATACTCAAGTGCACTTACTCAATGGAGGAAAATTGGCTAATAAAAATCCTGTCATGAACAGTTCATCTACCTATAGTACAAGGGTGAGGGTTTCTCCTCTAATACAAATGTAATACATGTTTGGATCTACCTCACTCTTCTTAAAACCAATCTACTTGTTGCGCCTCCGAAATGTCTTCAATATGACATCCACTTTCACCTTTGTCGCCACCATTTCACTCACATGTCACAACTCCATAACCATATAACCTTTCATTCGCCATCATTTTCATAAATATATGGGTTAGGATCCTTATTTACCAAAGTTATTTATTTTATGTGTTTAAAATGAATTTATGATTAAAAACTAGGAAATTAACATGGTTTCATGTATCTATATATGTGGTTTGAGTTTCATGACATGTGTAGGTCATTTGGAAGCTTCCAAGGCACCCTTATGTGGCCTCCAATGCTCAAATTCGAATTCCCTTCAAAGGAGATTTGGATATGTGTCCTATTTGGATTGTAACTCTATGAGGTGTCTCATCATTTCCTATTTGGATTAGAACTCTATGAGACACCTAGGGGATATGTGTCTCATTATGAGCTATTTGGTTGTAACTATATTAAATTTTAGTGGAACTTCATTTAATAGGGTAGCTTCTTATGTTTTTGTATAAATAGGAGAGCCTTTTCCTTTGAAAGGCATGTGTAAAGTTGGGGAAATGATCATGTTTTGAATATAGAATTTGGATTTGGCGCCATGCTCATGAGTGATGTTCACTTTGATTTGGTTATGCTTGTATATGGAGCTTCTTCACTTTCCATCCTCATGCTTTTGGATTGGCCATCTAAAATGTGTGAGATTTATTGTTTTTCATAGATTAAGATTTACTGCTTTCATAGATTAAGATTTATTTCTTTCATATCTTTTCTTGTGTGAGAGGTAAGAGTGATTGTTTTTATTTTCTTTCATAGATTAAGATTTATTTCTTTCATATATTTTCCTGTCTGAGAGGTTAAGAGTGATTACTTTTATTTGCTTTCACAGATTAAGATTTATTTATTTCATATCTTTTCCTATGTGAGAGGTTAAGGGTTATTGTTTTTATTTGCTTTTAAGATCCTCATTTAATTGCATTAACTGATATTCCTAAAGATCATTTCCAGAAATTGATTTAATCATATTTCAATATTGAATGGTTGAATATTGAATACATGCAATTACTGAGTTATTTCTTGCACACTTTACTTGCTTTTCTAGGACATTAGAAGTTAATGTATAAATAGTTGAGCTTACACCTCATCTCAAGAAGGTAACACTTCATAATTGGATGTTAGAGTAACTAAGTATACGTTAGTTGTTTTTGATTTCATAGGTTAGTTAAATTTCATTTTTATTATTTGATTTCATAGATTAGATGAATTGGTTTATCGTTATTTGGTTTAGTGTTAGATTGATCTAAATTGGAAGTTAATTTCTAGCATATACAGTGCATGCACGCTTCGCAAGTTTTACTAAACCCACGGGTTGACAAATTAAATGATAGGCAATTACTTTGCCCCAACATTTTGGCGTCGTTGCCGGGGAAGTGTGCACAGGAACTAGCTTTCAGTCTAGAGTTCATATTTTTCATTTTTTTTAGATGCATGATTAAAGCATGTAGATGCATAAATCATTTAGTTGCATATCATTTTTTTCAATACTAACCATTTATGGAGAAAGGATCCAGAATGCAGCTCAAAGACTACATTGAGGAATGGTATTAAGAAGCAATTACGCCACAATATTCGCCAATTCTTCAAGAGAACCTTGCGGCAAATCGAAAGGTCAAGTCGATTTCGCATATCCTTACAAACAAACAGGTATATTTTTCAAGTTGGGATATGAGCATTTCCAAAATTCTAATCCATAAATGGCTTCATTGGAAGCATGAATATACTTAAAAAATAAAAATTAAATATTTTTTAGATAGGTAGGAAAAATAAAAATAAATTTTTATAGTTTTTAGAATAAATTTGATGTTTTGTGGTGCAGTAAGAACCACCCATCTACTAACCCTTCGTAGGAAAATTTGCAATAAAACAAATGGTTGAGAACAAGGAGTGCAAGTGAAGATCACAAACGATAATTTAAGGTATGAGATCAAGCCTTTTTCATTTTATTTTTGCAAAATTTACAGAGAAATCGATTGATAAATCTTAACTATGCTAACAAAATAAAAAAAAATATCAAGTATGCTCTCCTCCTGCACTTCGTGTGACCTGGAGGATCAGAAAAAGAATTTTTTTTGTTAGTATACAGAATGCGATTATGCAGTTAATCTATGTTTAATCATTTCATTCGATTTAGTTTTACAATAAACTTTAAAATAAAATTAAATTAAAAATTATATATATATATATATATATATATATATATATATATATATATATATATATATATATATATATATATATATATATATATTGTTTTGTTTAATGAAATATATATGTATATCTTTAAATTCTGGAAAGTATAACATATCATTTTATTAACAAATCAATCAAAAAAAATACACAAAAAAACAAAACACACAAAAACAAAAACAAAAACTGTTGCAAATGATCTTAAAAGAATTGTTGCAAATGATGCCAGTGAAAACACATACAACTCTTGAACGAGCCAAGTTATAAGCAGATTCCAATCCATTGTTGTGATTAGGTCCTCATCAAAACCTATCAATGAAAAATCTAATTACACAAATCATCTGAGCTTTAGTTCGATGGGAAAACATTGATTTGTACATTAGAAGAGACAAATCCATTTTTTTTGTGCAATCAAGACAAGTTTCATTTGACAAAGAGGGTTACGATGGCATTTTAAACAAATTCCAAAATATCATTTACCCGTTGTTGTTCTAATTTTGTGGCAAAGAATTTGCATCAAGTGCCATGTTTGATTTGTTGGATTTGTCATTCACTTGAATTCGAATATCTGGGAACTGTGCTAGGATAGCCTTGCACTCTACAAACCTATGTCTTTGCAAATGGAATCAGGAATAGAAAGAAAAGAATTAATTTCTGGTTTGATCCCACGGTTGCTTTTCATAACTATTCAATTCTTTGGAACCAGAATTTGAATTGAACCACAAACAAATTGTGTATTTGTTTTTTTTCCCATAAACAATGCTCTGTTTTATCCACTATTTCTCACTGATTGAATGTGTAGGGAGGATGAAAGGCCATTGAAACTGATTGAAGAGGTGACATAGAATAGAAAAAAAATCATGGTAGAAAACAGTCCATTGAAGTACTTACAGGAATAAAACAACACTGATCTAGCTGGCCAAAGAGGTGTAGTGAATTTGCTTCACAACATATGATAGATGAGATATCATAACCTCCACAGCTCAGAGTGTCTTGACCTGCACATTCCGCATAGCATATTGAATCACCATTGCCAGAAATGAATTTTATTGCTAATCACCATTGCCAAAAAACAAAAAACTTAAAAATTTCAATTTTATAATGTGATTTTCGGCCAAATGAAAACGAAATTTGAGAAACGGGGACATGGGTTTTTCTCCCGATAGTTTGAATAAAATAACCTAGAAATGGTTTCTTCAATTTCACAACAGTTTGAGAGAAATATAGGATTCTTTGGGACACGTGTCATTGACTGCGTGAGAAAAAAACATATTTGAAATTAATACATAGAGAACAACAGTGCGGACATCAAATCCGATTCTTGTGATGCTATGGTGGTTTGAGGAAACAAGATTGTGATTGTCTGTCACAAAATCCATGGATTCAGAAAAACGGTTTCGAATGAATTAATACACAGTGAGCTGTTTAAACACGGCACGTTGGAGAGGGAAGACATCAAATTAAAAACAAACTCTGCTAGCTGGAATTTCCTTGTTGGTTACAATAAATTTGATGGTGGAAACTCCTTGGTGTTCATTGTATTTTTGACTCCCGCAATTGTCTCAAGGAGTCCCTTCTCTATTTCGGTTAAATACAATCCTGTGAAAGCTAGATGATTGTCGTGGTATATGTTGGTATATCAAATGCACTCAAAATTGTTCATTGAACCCTTGAATGTGTGCTTTGGTGTTGAATTGGCTTTGAATTATGTGGTGTATATTTCAAGCATTCAAACCATGTATATGCATTGAACTATTATATTGAAGGGCGTGAGTTTGGTTGAATAATATATGTGTTGCATTTGGTTCCATTCAAGGCTACTATGGTTTTTGATGCTAGAATGAATTCATGCCCATGAGGCATTGCAATTATCACTGGATTTTGGCTCCAGTAAACCACAACATTGTTTCTTGCTCTTTGAATTCATTTTTGGTTATTTACTAAGTTGAGTTATTTGTTCAGGATTTTAGCTACAGAAACTGTGCACATTCTGCAGCTGATTACATTCTGCAGCTGATTCTATTCTGTAACTAAACAACGATTCTGCAGCTAATCAACAATTCTGAAGCTATGCATTTAACTCAATGGTTTATCTATCAAACAATGCATTTTAACCAGAAATTCATGATCAACATGCCATTTCATCTGCTTACATCATCTTTCACTGAAGCATCATGTTCCCATGCCACATTTTACATGACAATTTTCACTGTTTCATAAAAATTTCAAAACATTCTAACTTTCTCATATGGCATCGAAATTCAATGATTAAAGCATCATTGGAAAGATCTCAGCAATATCTACAAAATGAGGAAGCTATTATCAGATTTTGAAATAGTAAATAATGAAAAAAATTGCTGAAAAGAAACAACAGGTAACTTGAGGCACTACTTCCAACACAGGTATAAACTCTTTTGGTTTTCTTTCACGAACTTGTTTTATAGTACCAATTATTATTTTCTTTTATGTAAATGTAATTAACAGAGAAATTGATCACCTCTCTATTTTGATCACCTTACAATCCATTAGAGAAGAAGTACTAGTTTTTTTGCAGGTTCGAGGAGGAAGAACAGATGACCATAAGCAAATAGTGTCTCTCAAAGACCACATTTATTTCACAATAAAATGATCAGAGCAGCAATAGAGATGGAACATCAATGCATGATCACATGCTAATGCATATCAGATCCAAAAGTTGCAAGCCTTTCAGATTTCAGTGTTTCCATTGCATCTATACTCCTTCAGTCAATAAAACCTTCATCTCATTTCCTTTGTAGTCACATCTCATATTTTCCTGCCTTGCTTTCACTAACTCATAACCTATTTTTCATAAAGACATTTAGCTCACTTACATGCTAATTTGTCCTTTTACTTTCCATTCACTTGTCATTTTCCTTTCTGTTAAATAAACCTTGATCTACCACAAAATTTTCCATTCATAGTCCTTCAAATCATTGCTTCATGCTCGTGTTAGATGATGGAGGATTCCTTAACTCCTTCCCCTCTAACAAGCCTTGGCCTATTGACATCGACACATTATCTAGGTCCAAGGCTAGAGTCCTCATTAATACCTTGAGGCTTGTATGCCTTAATGACAGGCTCTCTCGCCAACAATCATGGGAGTACATCAATGTCCCTTGATCATTGGATCTTGCAAGTGGCTCGACATCGGCTCATTTATTTGCCATTCGCAAGATGTACTTAGGTACCTTGGCACTCGCTAACATTAATGGCGAGTTTGTCTCACATTGGTTAATAACATTCATCAATGGTCGATAATCCAATGACCTCTCTTCATGCTCGACACTGACACATTTATTCTCATGACTAGAGTTGTACCATCAGTTTCGTAGCGATTGAAGATTATATCATTTCAACATTTTGTAGCAGATACAACAAATTTAGTAGCAGAAATAAAGAATCCACTTCACAACCTCATCCACCATTTATGCAACCAAGAAGCAGATGAGTTCTACATTTCATGATCCAGAAACGGCCACACTCTTCAATTTCCATAACTCATGCACGTTAAAGGTAAGTGAAGGCATGTGATTTTCTAATTTTTAGTCATGCAAATTCCTTAAAATACTAAAATTATAACTTTGGGAAATTCCTTACTTCATCTTTCACATTGTCATATCTTTAGTTGGGGGGAAGGGACATCATTTCATATTCATATATCATACACCATCACATATTTTCATTTCATCCTAACATACTTTTCCTAATCAATTATGATTGCATTAAGATTCAAAACGTTATATGATTTGTGATGCATTCTTAAATATGTTCAATGAATCTTGTTGCAACAAAAAGAAACAAGGTATTGAAACACAAGAACCAATACGAATTAGAATTTGGTTGAAACAAAAGAACCAACCAAACATGTTGCAATTCATTGTATGACAAGGAATACTTTGCAAAAATAAATAAAATTGTCAAAAGAAAAGTTTAAAGACATATGATAGAAGCCAAGCTCATTCAAAAGCAAAGACGTTGCAACCAAATCAAAGGAATTAATGCAATATTTACACGAGGACATGCAATTTCTCTAGTTGGGAGGTATATTGGGCCTCCAAAATGTCTTCAAAATGACATCCACTTTCACCTTTATCACCACCATTTCACTCACATGTCACAACTCCATAACCATATAATCTTTCATTAGCCACCATTTTCATAAATATATGGGTTAGGATCCTTATTTACCAAAGTTATTTATTTTATGTGTTTAAAGTGAATTTATGATTAAAAACTAGGAAATTAACATGGTTTCTTGTATCTATATAAGTGGATTGAGTTTCATGACATGTGTAAGTCATTTGGAAGCTTCCAAGGCACCCTTATGTGGCCTCCAATGCTCAAATTCGAATTCCCTTCAAAGGAGATTTGGATATGTGTCCTATTTGGATTGTAACTCTATGAGGTGTCTCATCATTTCCTATTTGGATTAGAACTCTATGAGACACCTAGGGGGTATGTGTCTCATTATGAGCTATTTGGTTGTAACTATATGAGATTTTAGTGGAACTTCATTTAATAGGGTAGCTTCTTATGTTTTTGTATAAATAGGAGAGCCTTTTCCTTTGAAAGTCGCGTGTAAAGTTGGGGAAATGCTCATGTTTTGAATATAGAATCTGGATTTGGCACCATGCTCATGAGTGATGTTCACTTTGATTTGGTTATGCTTGTATATGGAGCTTCTTCACTTTCCATCCTCATGCTTTTGGATTGGATATCTATAATGTGTGAGATTTATTGTTTGTCATAGATTAAGATTCATTGCTTTCATAGATTAAGATTTGTTTATTGCATATATTTTCCTATGTGAGAGGTTAAGAGTGATTGTTTTTATTTGCTTTCATAGATTAAGATTTATTTCTTTCATATATTTTCCTATGTGAGAGGTTAAGAGTGATTATTTTTATTTGCTTTCATAGATTAAGATTTATTTCTTTCATATCTTTTCCTGTGTGAAAGGTTAAGAGTGATTTTTTTTATTTGCTTTTAATATCCTTAATTAATTGCATTAACCGATATTCCTAAAGATCATTTCCAGAAATTGATTTAATCATATTTCAATATTGAATGGTTGAATATTGAATACATGAAATTACTGAGTTATTTGTTGCACACTTACTTGATTTTCGAGGACATTAGAAGTTAATGTATAAATAGTTGCTTACACCTTATCTCAAGAAGATAACACTTCATAATTGGATGTTGGAGTAACTAAGTATACATTAATTGTTTTTGATTTCATAGGTTAGTTGAATTTCATTTTTATTATTTGATTTCATAGATTAGATGAATTTGTTTATCGTTATTTTGTTTAGTAGTTAGATTGATCTAAATTGGAAGTTAATTTCTAGCATATACAGTGCACGCATGCTTCGCAAGTTTTACGAAACCCCTTGGTTGACAAATTAAATGATAGGTAATTACTTTGTCCCAACACTACTACAAGTATCTACCTATGAACACCAGGCTCAGGGAGCTTGCTTTAATCCATACCATGCCTTACCAATGCACATGAGACTCTCTCCCATGAATTTGAAAGCCCTATTTCTACTCTATGTGCACATACTCATATATATTTCCATTCAGAAAAGTGGTCTTGACATTCATCTACTAGATATTCCACCCCATCTCTACTGCAATGGAAATCACTACACAAATTGAAGTATATCAAGAAACAGGTGGTAATTTCTCATCCTAATAAACTCCCTTCACCTATGAAAAACCTCTCACCAAAAATCATGCTTTGTACTTCTCTATGATGCCATTCACAGCATACTTTATCTTGTACAACCACCTATAAGTCACAACTATCTTCTCCTTTAGTCTCGGTACCACCTCCCAAACATTGTTCTTCATGATGGAAGCACACTCTTCTACCATGACATCTCTCTAGATATTTTTGTCTACTACCTCTTTGATTTTTCTCACCATATCCAAATAACTACATAACCTCTCTAGTGGTTTACTCTCCCTAATAGCACTCTTGAGACTCCCCATTGACTCCTTAGGCTCTTTCAAGAGCTCTTGTATTCTCTTAAATTTCTTCCTCAATGGAGTGGCCTAATCTTTCTCTTCCTTCTCATGTACCAAAGCTGTAGATGAAGATTGTACATTCATAAGATTGTCCACCAATGCTATGAGATGATGCACTAAGTGTGTCAATACCTATGAACTGACAATCTAAGATCTAGTGACAATTGAAACTAGTGTAGAACTAGTGCTACATGAACTTGTACCTCCTAAACTCTATGGCCTTGTGGTATGAGGAACCTGTACTTGAGGTCCTTATTTCTCTCCATCCAAAGATCTCTGAAAGGCTTTATCTTCCTCAAATATCACATTCCTCCTCAAATCAACCTTCCTCAAGGAAGGGATGTATATGCGGTAATCCTTCAAAGTCTCATTATACCCAAAAAATATACCATTATTTGTAGTGGGTACTAGCTTCTTCCTCATATTTGAAGGGACATGTAACCATGTCAGGCACCCAAAGATTCGAAAGTGCCCAACCTCAATCTTCTTCCCAAGAATGCCTCCTTAGGTGTTTTCATCCCCAATGCATAATGGGTACTCATGTTCTAAACATATATTATGGTGCTACAAAGCTCAACCCAAAGAAAGAATGGTAAAATATGATCATGCAACATGGCTCTAGTTTCTCCCACAATCACCTTATTCTTCCTTTCAACAACCCCATTTTGTTGTGGGTTACAAGGAATTGTCAACCCTCCCTTAATTCCTTCCTGGGTATAGAATTTTTTGAATGCAGTGTGGGTATACTCACCCCCATTATCTGACATAAACACTTATATCTTCCTCCCCATTTGGTTCTCCACAAGAGCTTTGAACTTCTAGAACCTCTTTAATACCTTATCCTTGTTCTCCATGAAATAAATCTAGGTCTTCCTGGAGAAGTCGTCAATGAATATAACATCATACTTATAACCACTAAGAGAGAATGAATACATCGACCCACATATATTAGAATGAACAAAATTAAGTATACCTTCTTTCCTGTTGTCACTTCATGGAAAAGTAGTCTTAGTGTACTTCTTGAGAGCACACACTTTGCACGCATCCTCATGCTCCATGCTGAACTCAAGAAATCTTAGGACAATCTCTCCCATAATCTTAAGAGCTCCATGATGTAAATGAGTAACCGTCCTATGTTAAAGATCACATAGATATCTTCTACTATTGTTGTTGTGAATCAAGGCACATTTAGGATGAAATATGATCCTCTACAACTTCTCCTATTTGATCCCAATCACTTTGGCCAAAGTGATGTTAGACCCCTTAGGGTAGATGAGTACCTATCCACATCTAAACAACACCTCAAATCCCCTATCCTCTATAAAGAAATTTATATTATGTTCTTCTTTAAATTAGGGACATATAAAACATCCCTTACTATCATAGCTCACTGAGACTCCCTCTCAAAGGAAATAGTCTCAGACCCAACTAGCTTGATTATGACGTCATCTCCAACTACCACCTCATGAGTAACTTCACGCTCTCTAAGATTAGTGAAGCACTCTATGATGCTATACATATGGCATGTGGCTCCATTATCTGTATACCAAGCATCTAAGTAATCTTCACTAGAAGGAATACAAGAAATTAATGCAAATTCCTTCTCAAATCGCATGGAAAATGTTGCCACCTCTGTAGAATTTGCAACCTACTTCTTCTTCTTATTTGGGAAACCCACCACATAATGTCCCATCTTATGAAAATAAAATCATTTCACCTTTCTCATATCCTTCTTCTATTCCCCATTATTCTTGGCACCATATTTGGGCCCCTTCTTGAATTTCTTCTTTCCCTTGGCAGTAACAGCAACATTCTCCTCATCCTCTCCAAGTTGTTAGCTTGTAGAACTTGAGCCAAGTCTCAACACCTCCTCCATGAAATCATCCCAAAGTCTTTCCCAAATAGGAAAATTCTCCCTTGCAACAATTCCATGTACAAATTTGTCCCAAAGTTTAGAAAAGTCATTGAAGGCTACTCTAAGTAGCTCCTCATCATATACTTTCTCTCCAACAACCCCCAATTCAACACAGACCTGATATAATTTGGTGAGGTATGAGGTGATTGTATGTGTCTTCAACATCTTGGTGTTCCTCAATTCCACTCTCAATACCAATTTCTGGTTCTAATTTGAACTCAAGTACATCTAAAAAAGAGAATCATGTGTCTCATTTTCATGTGTCTTACTAGTGACATGAGGAGTCACATGTTATATGATGGAATCAAGGATAATTCTCTTGGATTTCACATTATTCTTGTTATAATAAGCCAACAATACTACATTTTTAGAAATAACATAGGTCTGATTAAAAATGTCCCATCCTTAATATTTCTCCAAAATAAGATTGATCCTTACTTTCCATGGGCAGAAATTACTTACCGCCTCCAATATGTCCTCAAACCTCAAGCTAGTATCCATGACAAGTCCACCAACATTTCCTTTCTACCCAAAATAAGTTTGATCCTTGATTTCCATGGGAAAAATTTACTTTCCCCCTCTTCTTCAATTTTCGTGTCACTTTTCTTGCTTGGAAAATAGTTCTTTTCTTCCTTGGAATGCATGCATATTGTTTTTTTTCACCTTCTCCTTAACTCAACCTCTCCTCTTTTCCTCTTATGTCTCTCACACCAAATGAAGAATGAGTTTTCCTTGGGATTCATACCGCTTAGAAAGAGAAAAGGGTGTGTCTCTTGACCTTCCAACTAGCCTTCAAGATCAGTGGTTGAGATTTGATCTCAGCCTCTCATGGTCCAACATCTATATTTTAATCCTTCACTGACTTCAATTAATGTTCACTTTATCTCATAACTTTATATCTCATAAAGTTAATTTATTTCCCAAGTTACTTTAGGATATTCTCCCACATGATAGCCCCAAGCCAGTGTGGAAGACACCTATTCTAGCTAGCCTTAACACCTAAGAGGAAAATCAAACCCAAGAAGATAAATGAAGGGGAAATTAGGAAGATGAGAGTCCAAAGGGAGGCTGGACAGGAAAAAAAAAAACAACAACAACAGAAAGGCTTGAAAACTTTGTGCAATTAATCCCTACTAAAATTAACAAGCTTAGAGAGTGCACATAAAACCAAAATGTTATGTAATTGAAATTCCTAGATAACACTAATCACATCTACAACTGCAAATTATTTCAAGAGGGAAATAAGAAAAGTTGCAAACCTGCAACACCTTCTATGTAGTTGTAGTTCCCCAGACGTGACATGTTCTAGGTTGACCAACTTCCAACTGAGAATGACTATCGACCCTACATACAAGGTTATCTCCATTCCCCAACTACCATCAGTTCAACTGTTTCCTTAGATTTTCATTCCTAGGAATGGTAAGTTGAAAATTGATAGTAACTTCCCAGAATATCTATGGGAATGGAGTTCCCTAGGTTGTTATATAAGCTACAAGTCACATTTCCTCATTGTCCTTCTCCCAACCAATATCATCATATGCCATAGTCTATCCTAATTTATATTGATTACCACTCATTTATTCCTTGATTCTATGTGTAGGGTTGGTTATCGTTCCGTATATTCCCACGAATATAGAAACCTCACCTCCTTCCCCTCCCATGCCCTTAGCATATCATACCTTGATTGAAAATGTACTTCTATCTATGCAGGGTACCATTTGGTGGTAGCTTTGCCTCTTGATTAATTGGTCTACTCTCATTTCACTTAGTAGAGTGTGCCCACCATCTAAATGCCCTCCTTAAATATTTTGTGTGTGTATATATATATATATATTTTCATTGTTTAATTTTTATGATTTTGTGATCTATTAATTCTTTCATACGAAAAAATTAAGCAATACTATTAAAGTATTTGATTTTTTTTTAATGTAATTTTTTTATTTTAATGTATATTGTCATATATAATTATAAACTGCATTCATATTATCACTACAAAAAAGTGATGGATGATAAAAAAATGTTAAAATAAACATTTATCCAAATTTAATAATGAATGAAACATCTTCTATTTTTCCAATTACCTTACTCAAAATATAATAATAGAACCTTTAAAAAAAGTTATAGATGAATATCTTTCAAAATCCAAAATAACCAATGCCAAAAGCATATGAGAGTTGTCGTACAAGTCAGAAAATAAGTTGAGAACATAGAGTCTCAATTTGAGTTTGATATTACTACAACAAAAAAAGGCTTGCAAACCTACAACTACGGAAAACTAACCAAAACAACAAAGAGAGAGGAGACTAGGAAAACTAAAAAACCAAACAACATAATAGAATTGACTAATAGAACCTGAAAGTTTCGTAAGAAAAGAACTATCCACATCAATGGAATGGTTCGCATGTTTATTGTATGGCAGTGTTTTTAGGATTAGAGCTAATCCAAACACCAAGCTCTATAACTTTCCTTTGATGCCAAGAAGAAGTAACTTCAACTCATTCAACTTTTTCATAACGATATATCTAGAATCATGCATATCCACCAAGAATTTTCCCATCAAGAGCTCTATATGCCATTTGATCCAGATTGGATCATTATATTGTTTTAAATCCATCTTGATGCTTTTAGAGTGGAAAAATGGAGGAATCAACTCACAAGACCATTTTTACCAGTGGAACCTAGTTTGGAAAAATATGGCCTGAAACCTTCTAGGAGCATTTTGAGGCATAAAATGTTTTTTTTTGGTGGGGGGGGGGGGTAAAAATTTGTTTCCCTAGTTCCATACCTTTTCATGTTATTCTACACACAAAGAACTTTTCAACGGTGCAAGAATCATGTCAATTGGAGTCTATATGCGAAAGTTATGCCACTCAGAAGTTGACCTTCCTGTTTTCACCACCATGATTCAAGAGGATGCCATGTTAGACCCCATTATTCATGGAAAAGGGGCTATCCATGTGATTATGATGTAGAATACTCTAGAATAGACTATATTGTCACTCTAGTTAAGAGTGGAGGTTGACAAACTTAACCACTAGTGGGCTATCGGGCTGTGTTATCACTGAGCCACTAGGAGGAAAAGAGATTCCATTACTTCAAGTGCATTTCTTCCATAGATGAGAAAAAATAGCTAAGAGGGATAGGAGGTAGAGCATACAGGAATTGTTAATTGTAACATCCCACGAGCCACATGCCATACTTCTTTGTACTTGTAGCCATATTTCCATTCAGAGAAAGAGAGCAGACCAACCTCGCTTTCCAACTAGGTTTTTATCCCTAAAGGGTTTCCCATAGCACATGTTTTTTCAAATGTTTTTGTGAGATTTTATTTTGTGATTCACTATTTTCTCCAAAATTTTCATTCCCATGCATGCACTATTAACAGTAAAATCTATAGATCCAAGAATCTATTAAAACTCTAATAGTGTAGAATTTTATATTTAAATATTATATTATCAAATTTATTGTGACAAATTGTCCAGTGGAATATCCACAACAATTTATAGATCTCCAATATAAATCCACCATGTAGAGATAAAAATTTTGGTTCCCTTTAGTGTTTCCCATGTTTGAGATCCACATAGTCAAATCATCCATCTCTTTTGAGTCCAGTTTCATTTTCCTTCTACCATATGCTTCTACCATGCCAATTTAAACCTGAACATTTAATGGTATGTGTGATTTATAGCTTCAGGCTAAAGCTTCAACTCCAAAATGCACTTGGGATTTCCAAATTCGCTCTTCCTTTGCCACCTCACTTACAATGAGCTCTTTGGTTAGTCATCACATTATGAGGGAGAAATACTCGAGATAAACACATGTGAATGAAGGCCAAAGGATGAGGAAAATATAGGTTGGTAAACCCAAGGATACCATCCATGAGGCACTATGCGAGCCAGTAAAGAAATTGAGAGGTCCTCCCCCAAATCCATTATAGGAAAGGGTGGGAAAAATGCTGGGGGAAAACTCTCTAAGATCAATTTATACACCAAGAATATGTAGGAAAAAACCATGGTAGTCTAAGGAAAAAAATAAGAATTAGTTTCAAAAATGTATATGGAAATCTTTCTTAGTTTCCCCACTCAAAAAATCCCTCCAGTGATTCTAGAGACATCTCCCACACAAATACATTCAATATGATAATCCATGCAAGGTGGTGGGTTAGATCTCTAATATAATCCTTTAATGAGTGACATGAGGGGCATGTTGGTGGAAACCTTGGTTCATAGCCTAAGCTCACAATTTTGCCTCCAACTCACTCCATTACATTGGCACCTCGATCAGGGAAGAAGAATCATGTTGATCCAACTCATAGAAACTTTATTGAGAAAAGAGCATGGAAAAACTTCTTAGGCATTGCTGATTATGGAGGACTGTAATTTGCAGCCTTCATTGGCATGTTTGTAAGCCACTATTTTCCCATGCCTTTGAACATGAGAGGCATTGAGAATTGAATTTTAAATATTAGAGAAGAAAATTGAGATAAAAAAAGTTACAGGGGAAAACTATGGGAGAGTTGAAGGGAATAGGAACCACATAAGATTTTGCAAACCATCGTGACAATTAATTGAGAATCCCCTTCAATAAAGAGCTTGGGCATATTTAAGAGAAGAGTTTCCTTAATCAAAATTCCAATGGAAAGAGTTTGGTTCCATTATTGCTATTGATTACCATGTGTCGAACATATAAATGAAGAAGAGAAAAGATAATATTATTGAAAAACACCTCCAAATCCTACATCCCTTAGGTTTCCTTTGCATGCTCCATCAAAGATTAATTTGACAAAGCATTTAGGAGGACGATCAATGCATATGGGAGGATGATGAAGGTATACTCACATGAGGTAAAGACGATCTATCAAGATTCCATTGTTTCATACTATCGAGGATGGGATCTTCAACAAGAGACACCTCCTAGTTAGTGGCTACCCGAGATACTAAGAGAATATATTCTCACAAATACTTGAAAAGTAGCTTCTAGAGAGAGTTAATTAAGCGAATTTAAATTTTAAAAATGCAACTATTATACTTTTTCCATCATTAGAGGAATTTTGAGGTAAAAAATGGGCTTCAAAACAAAAAATGTACCAACAAAATTAACTTTAAAGGAACCAATAGGGCTCAACATGATGATGTGATCTCCAAGGATAAATATTTTGGAGGGAAAAGTAAAAAAGTACTTTTTTCTAATTGTATTTTTGGCTTATCTCCTTAGAGGTTTATGCAAATATCAATTGTAGACAACCATTGGATGTGGAATTAAATTTCACATTCAATGAGTACCCACTCTGCATACTTTTGAGTAGTCTCACATTGAAAAATATTGAAAATATTAAAGCGTGTTCAACTCATTCTTTTCATGTATTTACATTTTTTCAATGTAGGTCTACTCAGAAATATGCAGAGTGGGAACTCATTAGATATGGAATTTAACTCTGCATCCAATGAGTGTATACACTCAACATTTGAGTAAACCTAAAAACACATTTTTTCATGTATTTTCAATATCTTTTTATGTAGGGCTACTCATAAGTATGCACAGTGGATACTCGTTGGATGTGGAATTAAATTCCACATCCAATGGGTGTATACACTTGACATTTGAGTAAACCTATAAGAAGATAATCGACAAATACATTGGAAAAAATATTTTCTTTTCTTTTTCTTAAAAATTCATAACTCTTAATTATTTTAACTATTATATCATTATTTTTCTTAGGAGACCCATTTAGACCTCAAATTTCCCCTAATTATTATCCAACGTATGAATCGTGATGTAAGGGACCAAGCTCTATTCATAACGAAGTTTGAAAAAGGAGAAGAGCTCCATCCCTCAATTGTTTTACAAAACCCAGATGGGTTCTAGCAAGATTGACAGAAAAGGGATGTTGGACAATGTTGTATGCCAATCATGATTGGACAATGATTGAACAAATGTTCAATATCTTCTTGAGCACCATAACATAGACAAGAAATAGAAGGGAGTTTAAAGACACATGCCAACAATATATCCCATATCTGAATCTTTTAATGAGTAAGGAACCATAGGAAATGAGCCACTTTTAGCCATAGTTGATTATTCCAAATTTGGGATTGAATTTGAAGGCTCTAGAGTTTGAGCATGCTTATCTTAGATATGGTAAGTTTCTTTAATAGTGAAAATCCCCCTAGAAGAATACCCTTATTGTAATTTATCTTGGTCTTTTGGTGAGGAAATATGTCTTTGGTGTAAGATTTCTTCCAATTTATTCTAGGCATGAAGAAAAGGCCTAAAGTTCTAAGAGTGCATGGCATTCTATTTAGGTATCAATTTGTTTTCGGGGAGGAACCCCTCCAATATTCCATGACCAAAAGGAGTTAACGCGACTTCATTTTTCTTCAAAGATCCTAGAGGCCCTCTTGGGATGCCAAGGGCGGGAACTTATGCTAAGAGTCATCCCAAAATTGAGCCATCTTCCCATCACTGACTTTCCAAAAGCAATGGTTTTGAACCAAGTGCTTGCCAGAAGATGTAAAATTCCAAACAGATTAGCCTAGGAGACATTTTTGCATTAAGACACATCGTTTGGTTATTTTTATTCTATTGTACTTTTTGTTTTTAGGTTTTTCTCCAAGAACCATGGTTAGAGTTTTGAGATCACAAAGACCTAGCCCTCCCCTTACTTCGGGAAGACAAAGTTTTGTTCAACAAACAAGAGCCCATTTGCTTTCTGTAGATGCATCGCCCCACAGAAAGGAGCATTAAAGAGATCATATCTAGATCGATATGCATTTGGGAGCTGCAAGTGAAGAAAATAGGTAAATAGGCAAGGCTTGGTATATTGATTTAAGCGACATTGATTTGTCTACAAGGTTAACAGAATAAATATCTAACTCTCAAGGTGCTTGGTTATATTTGGAATGAGGTGTATTGAGGGTTTGATCTTGAGGGAATTCATCTTGAAGGGAACATCCAAATACTTGGAAAGGAGTAAACAAAATTTAAATCTGAAGCGCTTCTGATGTGACTTTGAGTGAACGAAAATTTTAAGAAAATTATCTGTGACTTGTGCAAAATGATCGTTGTTTTAAAATTATAAATTTAGGTAAAGTATATGATAACCAATTTTCTAACCACCACAACCAAATTTAATTAAGATTGAGAATTCTATAATATAAATTTGATAATTTTATATTAAACATTGTCATTTAATATTTATACAATTCCATTGAATAAAATGTTTTTTTAGTCTATTACGGTGAAGTCATTTTAAGGAATAGCCTTTTTGTGGAAAACATACCGGTGGACCAATTCCACTGCCATTGTCATACTCTTTACCTGTTACACATTAAATGAGAGTTCTCCCCTTACAACCATCTTTTCATGCCACTACCATTGTCACACTCTTTAGCTGGCCACACATTAAATGAGAGTTCTCCACTCACAACCATCTTTTCATGCCACTACCATTGTCACACATTAAATGAGAGTTCTCCACTTACAACCATATTTTCCACATCGCATACATCTTCGTTCCACTCGTGGGGATAGCAGGGATTAGTGTCTATACTTATCTTGCAGATCTAGTTCAGTCTTTCTTGTTTTTAATGAGATAAGGAACCAGCCCACTCAGCGACCCCAATATCGTCCAGCCAATGTCTTCGCATGCGAGGTGGCTACCGTTGGGCCAAGAGGTGTGGGTCAAGCTAGCTTTCTATTCAAACATACATCTTCGATTTGATTTGGTTTCAATAATAATGTGAAAAGAGTCTATCGGGAATAAAATGTGCAGTAACGAGTGTGAGAAGAGTCATGGTACAGTAGACAATCATGTCGAATTAATTGAATTTTAAATTAATTATTTGCCATTTGAAATTATTGGTATTTCACTTTTGGTGTCATTTCTAAAATCTATAAGTTATTAATTAATGTGTTGACAGGTATATTTAAAATTTACCCATATATATTATTTATTTTATGTGTCAAATAAATAGTAATTCTAATTCTTCAAATTGAAAAGTTAAACTATTAACCAGCAGTATAATCTAATAAATCTTTGAAATAATAAAAAAATTGAACATAAATTTTGATGTTTCTACATTAAATAATGAATTTTGATTTTTTCATGTAGTGTTTTCATAATTAATAATAAAAAATTTGATTTTTCTATAGTTAATTATACATTCAATTTTTAACAAAAACTATAAATTTCATATAAATATTCAATTGAAGTGTAATCTGTTTCTATATATCAATTTAGTCATCACAACAATTTAATGCATGTGAGTTTTAAGTTTTATAGCTATTTTGGATTTTCTTTAATATAAACTTATTTTTCCAAAGATTCATCTATTTTGATTAGAATTGATTTTAATGAATTTATTTATTGTTTGCACGTGGTTTGTAACTATGAAGTTACCAAGTTATTCAATGGGAAAGTTGTAGCTAAAAGAGAGGAGAGGAGGGGAGAGGAGGATCTTTGTTTTAAAAGCTCTTTACATCACTTTTGAGAGCTTTCTAGTCATTTTACAAATTTCTTGACAACATAAATACTTAGGAACTTTACCTCACAAAACTCTTGTTTTAACCAATTTTAATTACTTGTACCATTATATATATGCGATAATTAGATATGTAGACTGGTAAAACTAAGTTTTGTTTTTTACTTTTTACTTATATATCTCTTTGCTATTAGATTATTTTTTCACAGTTTTAATTTTAGCAATACAACGTTTAATATACCATAAATTAAATTAAATTAAATTAATAAATATTATACTATTTCAAAATATGATTCATAATATATTAAATTTAAATATAATTTATGTAAATAGATATTCAATTGAGTATAGCTATAGGGATTAACTTAAATGCTCTCAAACAAACTTAAAGTTGTGATATTGTGAAATTTGACTTTTCAATTCCTTTAGTAGCACATAGAAAAATATATACACTTGAATATATCTAAATCTATGTCATATTACAAAATGCAATTAAATATGTCTCAGTTTATATCATATTACAAAATATATAATTAGCATCTCACACATTCCAAATTGGTTATTTCATTCAAAATTTATGTTTAAAAATAGCAAGAAGCATCTAGACCTGGCTATTCACAGCCATAAACTTTGTATTACAAAACTAGTACAATACATATTATAAATTTGTCATTTTTGAAATATACAAATTGATTTAGACATGTAATGCTTTGTGTGTAATATAGTCTGTTTGGATTATTACAGCCTTGATGTGTATGTTATTCCTATGAGGTTCAGCGCTAGTTCGCCTTGGGGCTTTGCCGCTTCCTATGTTTTTATAACTTGAACCTTTTCTTGGGACATAGAGTACAGTTAATCTAAAGTTAGCGATATTAACATGCGAAGTAACGGATGCTACTGTGACTACCCAATCACTGGGTTTGACACTCGAATTTAAGTGAGGTATGCATTAGGCATACCTGTTTGGAGAAAAATAATATATTGTTTAAATTATTGTATTAAAATGTTAATAAATTATATTATTAATTACTTAATTCCATATTATTTTAAAATTTTGTAAATCATTTTAATATTTTAAATTTAAATTTAATATTTTTAATTTCCTGAATTTAAATTATATATTAGTATTAAGGTTAATAACATTAATAAGAATATTAAAGTTAGCATTAATATTAACATTTGTTAGATGATCCAAAAATAATTTATTATCCTAGGTTATAAAATTGAAATAAAATAATTATTAATTTAAGAAATTAAATTAATAATTATTATTCTAGAATGATTAATTAATGGAGACAATTAGAAATTAGTATATTGTTGTAACAAGATATGACTCTCCAAATGTGTCGTATCTTAGGCTCTATTTTAGGAGATTAGTTAGCTAGTTGGTTTGAATAGCATTTAATGTAAATGGACACTTGTTATTTAATAAGTGATCCATAATTAGAGGTAGTTAGGACATGGAGCTTATAAATAGCTCATTGCAAGAGTGTTTGGTTGTTTGGGTGTAAACTCTTGCAAAATCAATTATGTAATTGTTTTTTTCTGATTAATAAAATTACGTGTCTGAGGACACTTCTGCCATTATTGTGGTATCAGAGCTCCAGTAATGTTGCAATTGGTTTGAGGAAGAGATTCCAGCAGTTGATTTGAGGAGGAGATTCCAGCTCTATCAGATCGTGGAAAAACTCAACTCCGTTGAAGTGATCAGCAAAAGATTGGTATGAAATTTGCAACAATTTTTTTTTATTGATTTTAGATCTGCCAATTCTAAAATCATTTAAAAAAAAAAGCTGCATAGAAGCCTGAAGCTGCATATTAGCCTAGAACTACATGTGGGAAAGTAATATATATGTATAATGAATTATATTTCATCATTTTTCTGAGCGCCGAGCTGGATTACTTGCTATTGTGTGCATTGGCCGAAGACGGTCCGGGGACTTTTCTTTTCCGTTTTCGTTTCGTTTGCATTTTCACCATTACATCCATGTACTGAAATCCTTGCTGTAAGTGGGGACGAATGGTTGCAGCAAACTTTTAACAGTCTAATCAATGGCCCTCGCTTTTCTGGTTGCCGTCAAAGTGTCGGGGCAGATCGGACGGCTGCGTTGAGAGCAATAGAAAGGGAAAGATCAGCAACCGTTTGATGAGGGGAATTGGTACGGTGATTGAATTTGACCTTTGGATTCGTCGCTGTTGCTTGCTGTGCGTATTTTTGTCACGTCTCTGGAGCCTTGCCGACATATTGCGGTTTCTGTTGTTGTGTTTTTAATGGGCGGGCAGGTGACTATGAGCGCATGGGAAGAAGGATAGGTTTTGCGGCAGTATCAAGCCTTACTTCTTCTACCTTGCAGTTACTGTAGTCAGTCGGTCGATCAATTCTGTAAGCATTTTGCTTCAGCATGAGCAACCTCTGCGCGTTCTGGCTTTTCACATAAACCAGAAAATGCGTGACAAAGGCGAGCAACTTTTTGCGTTGATTTCCTGGGAGATTGTGAAAACAGAAATCTAACAAATTTTAAAGTGATTTATATAGTTCTTGGTTTTGCTGTTTGAGAGACTACAACAGCTTTTTCCTGCACATCACCGTGGGCCTGTAGCTTAGTGGCAAAACATTTAACACCTTCATATTTTTCTGATTTATCTTCTGACAGAGGAATGACCTGCTTTTCATGCGACTCAGGGCACTTGCTTATGGCATTCTCCAGCAGAGTAATAGAAACGGTCTTGTTATTCACCAGGCCTGAATATTTCTGAGTGCAAGTTGTAAAGTTTTTTAATCTCTCTACTAAATGGAACCTTGGCACTACGATTGGCTAAAGAAAGCAAGAAAAGGGATGAAACCGGTTGCCAGTCTTTGGAAGGGCCTCTTTTGTGGGCGATCAATTGTGGGTTTTTTAATACAACTACAATGAATTTTTTGATTCAAATATACATAATTTTATGTAATGTTTTATTATTGGAGTAATAAGGGTCTTGTAACATTTGTTAAGGTGATTTAATTTTTTGGAGCAATAAGGAGTTTTTTTTTTTATTTTTTTAAGGAGATAAGTGTAACTCAAAGTAATTTTACTTTGAGGGGGGGTAAATTTTTTTTACCAGATTGTGCAAAAGCACCATTGTAAAAAGTCAAATTTTGAAAGTTGCCTTGTAAAAATTTGAGAAATTGACTAGAGCCAAGTGCAAAGCTCAGTCAATTTTCTCCTGTTTTGACGACTATTCGAGGGTCAAGGCCAAGCCCCGATAGATCGTGTTTTTTGCGTGGTGTGTTGTGTTGACTATCTTGTCATTTCTGTTCTGATTCTTGGTGTGACGCTACAACGCTAAAATGTCTAAGTTGATTAATTTTTTTTCTGATTCTAACAAACTAGAAGGCACCAAATCTTATAAAACATGGCATCGTCTCATCGAAAGCACACTCATTTACAATGAATTATGGCAGGGAATATGTGATGGAGATGTTAAGCCGAATAAACCCACAGATGCAGATGCACTGGCAAAATGGGAAATCAAGAATGCTAAAGCCTTAGCTCTTATTAAATCGTCTGTGGATGATGAAATGTATGTCCATATAGAAAATGCTTTAGATGCATGGACTGCCTTGAAAACTTTTAAAGACCTCTTTGATACTCAGCCTGAATCAAAGAAGGTTGATCTACAGTTAAAATTGTTGCAACAAAAATTAACTGAAGATGGTGATATTCTTGAATATCTCTCCAGACTTAAGAATATTAGGCAGGAAATTATTAATGCTGGTTTTCCTGCAATTGATGATAGCTTTATGGTCACAATTATAATTGTTGGGCTTCCTTCTTCCTATACGTATTTTTTAGAGACTTTACAAGTAACTGGGAAATTAGAAAAACTAAAGTTTGATGAACTTTGTGAAATGTTAACTCAACATGATAAAACTTTTGGGAAGAAGAAGAAAGTTGGTGAAGATGTTTTTCTCACAGAGGCCAGCACTAGTAAGTCATCAGCAGATAGTTCTCGAGGAAGAGGCAGAGGGAATCAGAATCAAGAAGCACATAATCGAGGTTGAAGCCAAAGCAGAGGCAACAATTTTAACAGAGGAGGAAGAAATAATTTTCAAGGTAGAGGAAATAACCAAGGAAGAGGCAATTTTCAAGGACAAGGATATAATAGTCAAGGTAGAAGACAATCTCAAAATAGAGGTCAAAGCAGAGGCAGAGGACAATCTTCAGGAAGAGGAAGATACTTAAGTCAAATTGTATGTCAAAGATGTAACAAAGTTGGCCATTATGCTGAAGATTGTCGAACATCACTTAATAAAATTCCCAAGTTTCAGCGACATTCAACACAATTTGCAAATGATCAAGATGAAGATAACTCAGAATATGTTTTTACTTCCTCACCAGCATCACAAATTTCATCCCATCTTAGAAGTGACTATGAAGATGCCTGGATCTTGGATTCCGGAGCAACTCAGCACATGACTTGTCGACGTGATTTTTTCTGGAATTTTCAAGATTGCCAACTTAATTCCATTTTTCTTGCTGATGATACAAAACATACTCCTGATGGAAAAGGAGTAGTAAAAATTTTTCTCCCTGGTATTGGAGAAAAAATGATTTCCAATGTATCGTATGTACCCAGTTTCAAGAAAAATTTGCTCTCTTTAGTCACGATTCGACAAGCAGGACATCAGGTGATTATGGAAGATGGTTTAGTGAAGATTAATTCAGTGAAACAGAACTTGAAAACATTTATGACAGGTTATGAAGATGGAAAACTATTACGGATGAAAGGGACAGTTATTCCAAGGCATTTTGATTTTGCAGGGACAGTGACTACAGGTATTTCACCTATCAGACTATGGCATGTAAGATATGGACATTTGAATTTTGAGAATCTTTCTCAATTGCAGAAATAAGGAATGGTTAAAGGACTTCCCAAATTCAAAAGGGAAAATGAAAAATGTGAAGCTTGCATTTATGGGAAACAAAATCGCGAAAGTTTTCCAACAAGTTCATGGCGTGCAAACATGCGGCTACAACTAGTTCACAGTGATGTTTGTGGTCCACTACAAACTTCATTTGGTGGTTGCAAATATTTCTTACTATTCATTGATGATTTCAGCAGAATGACTTGGGTTCTTGAAGAACAAGTCAAAAGCATTTGATAAGTTTAAACTTTTTCGCCAACTTGTTGAAAATGAAGTCAAAGAAAAGATAGGTACTCTCAGGACGGAAATGGGGGAGAATTCACTTCAAATGAATTCAAAACTTATTGAAGTGAAAATGGCATAAGACGACATCTCACTAATGTTTACACTCCACAGCAAAATGGAGTAGTCGAAAGAATGAATCGCACTTTTTTAGGAATGGCGAGATCCATGTTAACATTCAAGAGGTTAAGTCCAACATATTGGGCGGAAGCAATACATACAACTGTCTACTTAAGAAACAGATCTCCAACTTCTTCTTTAGACGGAATCACACCTTATGAAGCTTGGTTTGGTTTCAAACCTCGAGTTAAACATCTTAGAGTTTTTGGGTCAGTGTGCTATGCCTTAGTTCCGAAAGAAAAACGAACTAAGCTTGACTCAAGAAGTTTAAAATGCACAATGATTGGCTATTTTGATGAGAAGAAAGGGTATCGTCTTTTGACCAATGGAAAATTCATTGTGAGCAGGGATGTCATTTTTGATGAAACAGAGAGTAAGAGTGCTGAAGAAATTGAAAATCTTCTTCACAAATTGGAAACTAAGGGAAGTAAAAGAAATGGAAAAATGCAAAGTCAACCAACTTCACCAAATTGGTATGAACTTGATTTTCCTTCCTCTGACGATGAGTCATCCAGTCCATCTACATCAACAACATCATCTGGGTCTTCTAGCAGTTCATCCGCATCTCCAAGCAGCAGCAGTTCTTCTGACAATGATTCTCCACATTCTTCACCTGAACGACGAACATCAGTTTATATTAATCCTCTTTACAATGATGGGGACTTTACAGAAGCGCAAAAAAGTGAGCACCAACTTCCGAAATGGGCAGTTCAACTTTTGAAAGATGTAAAGCCTGATGAACAGAATAAAGTTGGCACCAGAAGGGCACATAGAAGTGAAGGCAATTTTGCCTTGATAGCAAATGATTTTATTGAACCTTCCACATACAAAGAGGCAGTAAAACATAAAGAATGGCAACAGGCTATGGTTGAAGAATATCAAGTAGTAATTGATAACAACACTTGGAAACTTGTTGATTGTCCAGCAAATGTTAAACCCATAGGCTGTAAATGGGTTTACAGAATTAAGTATAATCAGAAGGGTGAACTTGAAAAGTATAAAGCACGACTTGTCGCAAAGGGTTTTGCGCAGCAAGAAGGCATTGATTATGAAGAAACTTTTGCTCCTACAGCTAAATGGAACACCATCCGATTAACACTTGCATTGGCCACTCAAAAAGGATGGAAAGTTCATCAAATGGATGTGAAAAGTGCTTTTCTCAACGGGGATTTACAGGAGGAAGTGTATATGACCCAACGACCAGGTTTTGAAGTTGAAGGACAAGAACATAAAGTCTGCAAATTGATCAAGGCTTTATATGGGTTAAAACAAGCTCCCCGAGCTTGGTATGCAAAGATGGACGAATACCTTAAGAAAGTTGGTTTTCAACGAAGTGAATCTGATGATACTTTGTATGTGCGACAACAGGGAAAATATCTGGTAATTCTTGTTATGTATGTAGATGATTTGATCATTACTGGCAACCATGATGATCATATTGCACAGGTAAAAAGGGAGTTACATGCAGGTTTTAAGATGACAGATTTGGGATTACTTCACTACTATCTTGGAGTTGAAGTCTTCCAACGTCCACATCATATTTTCATTTCTCAGAGTAAGTATGCCGCAGAGGTTCTTCAGCGATTTGGCATGCAAGATTGCAAGCCCGTTCTCACCCCCATGGAGCAAAACTTGAAACTTTCAAAATTTGAAGGGGGGGAAAAGGTGGACAGTACAACTTACAGACAGTTGATTGGCAGCTTGATTTATTTGACAAATACTCGTCCTGATCTATCTTATGCAGTCAGTATTCTTTCATGTTTTATGCAGGAACCACGAGACAGCCATTGGAATGCAGCCAAAAGAGTTCTTCGATATATCCAAGGAACAAAAGATTTTGGTCTTCTTTACACAAAGACTAAAAATTTTGTACTTGGTGGATATTCTGATGCCGACTTCGCTGGGAGTATTGATGATCGAGCATCAACATCAGGTTATTTAATGAACATGGGATCAGCAGCAGTATCTTGGAGTTGTAAGAAACAAGCTACAGTGGCCACTTCTTCAGCAGAAGCAGAGTACATTTCAGCATGGGAAGCAGCATGTGAAATTGTTTGGTTGCGCCGAATTTTGCAGGACTTGGGCATTTTTCAGGCAGAAGCTACATCATTATTCATTGACAGCCAGTCAGCCATCAAACTTGCCAAGAACCCAGTTTTTCATTCAAAGACAAAGCATGTGGACACCAAGTATCATCATATCAGATCTCTCATTACCAAAGATGTCCTCAAGCCAGTTTATTGTCCTTCCGAAGATCAGATCTCCGACATTTTCACGAAACCGCTTGGCAGAATAAAATTTACTAAGTTCAGGGATGAACTTGGTATCTGTTGTAATGTATCTTTGGATCATAGGGGGGGATGTTAGATGATCCAAAAATAATTTATTATCATAGGTTATAAAATTGAAATAAAATAATTATTAATTTAAGAAATTAAATTAATAATTATTATTCTAGAATGATTAATTAATGGAGACAATTAGAAATTAGTATACAGTTGTAACAAGATATGACTCTCCAAATGTGTCGTATCTTAGGCTCTATTTTAGGAGATTAGTTAGCTAGTTGGTTTGAATAGCATTTAATGTAAATGGACACTTGTTATTTAATAAGTGATCCATAATTAGAGGTAGTTAGGACATGGAGCTTATAAATAGCTCATTGCAAGAGTGTTTGGTTGTTCGGGTGTAAACTCTTGCAAAATCAATTATGTAATTGTTTTTTTCTGATTAATAAAATTACGTGTCTGAGGACACTTCTGCCATTAACATTAAAGTTAATAACCAATTTTTTTTAACTGAGATAAGTAAACAAAGTCTTTAAAAAATGATATCTAACTTGCCCAAAATCGATTGTTGTTTTAAAATTATAAATTTAAATAAAGTTGAAGAAAACCAATTTTCTCCCCCACCACAACACTTAATTAACCTTTAGAATTTTATAATATATATTTAATAATTTTATATTAATCATTGTCATTTAATATTTATACAATTTTATTGAACAAAATATATTTTTATTTTTACGTTGAATGAATCAATGATATTTTAAAGACCATTAAATTAAAAATAGTGTATGGGACTACTACTTCCTTGTTTTTGGCTTTTTGCAATTCAATCTTTTTCTTCTTCAAATTGATAATAAGTTGATCCAACCTTCTCACAGTGTCCTTACTTAAAATATAATGTCAAGGAATTGAGGCTAACATACTCCCATAAGTGTGTCCCTGGTGTCTTTGAAAGCATCACATTCCAAAATGAAATGTTTTCCTCATTTCACTGCCCAGAAGTGCAAAAAGTATCAAAGCTTCTTCAGGTCTCTTCCACCGTCCACTTTCACACCAAAATTGATGTGAGTTAATTCTTAATTGAGCAATAAGAATATTTTCTCTCAAGAAAATGTTAAGTCCAATATACTCTTTTTATTGGAGATTACATTTGAAGTTGAATACTTGAACATAGTCATTTTTCTTTCCAAACTCTTTTACCCATATATGCTTAATTCCCCTAAACTCTTAAAAAACTTCTCCTGGCCAAATTTATTTTCAAAACCGGTGGACCAATACCACTACTATTGTCACGTTCTTTAGTTGACATACATTAAATGAGAGTTCTCACTCAGCGACACCAATATCGTCCAACCGACGTCTTCGCGTGCGACGTGGCTACCATTGGGCCAAGAGAGAGGTGAGTCATGGTCGCTTCCAATTCAATCTACATATCCGATTTTATTTGGTTTCAATAAGAGTATGAAAATAGTCACGATTGAATAGACATAGGGGAAAGAAAATGTGCGGTGACGAGTGTGAAAAGAGTCACGGTTTAGTAGACAGTCATGTTGAATTAATTGCATTTTAAATTAGTTAATTATATATATGTATATGATGATGATGATGGTGGTGGTGGTGGTTAATGTCCGCTAAGACCAAACATTGGTCTATCGGACCTAAAGAAACAAATTATTTATTTTGATTTAAGAATTTATTCCTATGCTCAAAAAGCTTGGAGAGAAGCCTCCCTAGCTCACTATAATTTTGACATTGTAAAAGGCTAGGAAGGTCAGTGTTGTAACAAAGATTGTGAAACTGAGATCTAATGTGGTTGTACGCGGGGCACTCTAAGAGGAAGTGGTTTTCATCCTCGATGTTCCTATTCTCACATATATGGCAGATCCTTTCCATCCATGGCATTTTAGGAACTGCCCAACGCCCTGTTTCACTATGGAGCTCATGAGAATTCGTTCTAATCTTTGCTATATTAATTTTCTTCTATATACTTGCCACATACATAGTAGTTTCAATTTTTAAAACTGGAAAGTTAACCCGTCATATAGCGAATTAAATATTTAATATAATAATAAAAATTAACATAAATTTTTTATTTTTCATATATAAAAATAATTATTTTTTTCATAATTAATAATAAAATTTTGAATTTTTTATAATTAATTATATATTACAATTTTATAGAAAACTATAAATCTTATATAAGAATTTAATTGAAGTGTAAATAATTTCTATAATATTAATTTAGTCAAACACAACACACAAGCTTGATGGTAAATATTGTGAGTTTTAATATTTTTAGCTATTTTAGATTTTCTTTAATAAAAATTTGTTTTTCAAAGGATTTATCTATTTTGATTTAAATTCATATTAATGAATTATATTTATTATTTGCAGGTTATTTGTAACTATGAAGTTACCAAGTTGTCAATCAGCTAGAGGAGAGGAGAGGAAGATCTTTTATTTAAAAGATCTTCACATACACATTTAAGAGTTTTCTAGTTTGTAAATAAGTTGGGCAAGTATATTCCTTCTAGTTCATTTTACAAATTTATTTGACACATAAGAAACTAGTTTTATTTACTTATCATAGTAGCTTTTAATATATCATAGAGTGAATTAAATTAAAATAAAAAATACTATATAATTTCAAAGTACAATTCATAATATATTAGATTTTGATATAATATATGTAAATATATATTCAATTTATAGTTCAAAGGGTTAGCTCAAGTGGTCAAAAGCCAAAAGTGAAGTTCTTTGATATTGTTGCCCATTGTTATTGATCACAGGTTCGACTTTGTTTGATTCCCTTAACGTTAGGCATCTCACAGATAAAAAAAATGCAATTAATTATATGAATCTATATAATATTACAAAATGTATAACTAGTATCTCATATGTTCCAAATTGGTTTGGTTCATAATTAGCATCTCACAGGTTCCAAACTAGTTTAGTACTATCTGAATCTATATAATATTACAAAATGTATAATTAGCATCTCATATGTCCCAAATTGGTTTGGTTCATAATTAGTATCTCACAGGCTCCAAACTAGTTTAGTACTATCTGAATCTATATAATATTACAAAATGTATAATTAGAATCTCATATGTCCCAAATTGGTTTGGTTCATAATTAGCATCTCAAAGGTTCCATACTAGTTTCGTATGTCTTGTTGATACATCTACGCCTATCAACTACGTCTCTATCAACTACGTCCCAAATTAGATTGGTTCATAATTAGCATCTCACAAGTTCCATACTAGTTGGGTACGTCCTGTTGATACATCTACATCTATCAACTACTTCTCTATCAACTACATTTTCATTTTCTAGTGTTAACTGACAAGAGTATTGTCCATCAAATTTATATAAATTTTCTAGTGTATTTTCTTCATCACAAAAATAAGAAAAAATATATTTAATATATACAATTAGAATGGAAGGGTAATTTTAGAAAGACATTTGTCATAAAAAATTTACTTGAGATAAAAAAAAATCTTGACTGACAAGAGTGTCCATCAAATTTATACCCTGAATTCGATTGAATATTCTTTGTAGTAGTACGAAATCAAGAGTTGAAATTTATATGCTTAGCAAGGTTTTTTGAAGAGGATTGCAAGTAGGCAAGATGTGTTGTCACAAGGGTTTACTGGTTCACATTTATCTGTTCACCGCCATGAAAAATGGGGGGGGGGGGGTTCAGAAGCCCCCTCCTTTCGAGATGCAGTTTTGGGCAAAGGCAAGGGACTCAAAGCTTCATTCTTCATGAAACTTACTGTAGAATTTTGTATAATTTTTCTACAAATCAGCTATCTCTAATACCATGTAGAACTTTTTCTACAAATCAGCTAGCTCTAATACCATGTAGAACTTTTTCTACAAATCAGCTAGCTCTAATACCAAGTAGAAATTTCCCACCTGTAGATCAACTTGGTAATGCAATGTACTAAAGCAAAACACTTGATATACTTCTACAAACAATTTAGCGGAAGCTTAATCAAACATAAGCAACATCAATAAGAACACATATAACTAATAAGAAGGAATCAATCTCACATAACATAGAAGAATTAACTTGGGGAAAGCACCTACCTAAAACCCCATCTCTGTATTATTATACAAGTGGAAATATACTCTGGGTTACACAAAGCCTTAGCTCGGAAGCTATCCAACTCTCAGTACAATCCCTCTGCTGCTCATAGACAGTCAAAGGCTTCTCACAAACATTCTCCTTCACTCTCCAACCCTCCTATTTCCTTGTGCAGTTTCCTTGGGTTCTAGTGCTGCCACCTATGTGAATTGGCCTCTTCACACATTCGCTAACCTCTGATCTAACTACACGAACCTGAAGGAGATAAATGCTCATCATGGATGAGCTTCCTTTATAGGAAAAATATTCATCCAACTAATAGTACATTGTCCCTTCTCTGATCTCAACTAGGTCTCTGTCTGAACTGTCATGCATCAGTTATCCATGAGAGAATACTCAGTTATCTGAAAATAACAGTTGTCACGTGCATGCAAGCATTAACAAACTATATCTCATTAATTTAACAACTTGTTAAATTAATCTAACTGAACTTGACTAAGTTAAACTAAGTCAACTGATCCTCTTAATATAGAACTCATCCTTAATTCCTCAATCAGTGGAGAAAATCAAGGACACATTCTCCAATCAGTGGAGAAATTATTGCATGTTCTCACAAAGAATTCAAGTTTGATTTTCCTTAACTAATTAATTCACGAAGAATTAATTAATTAATATTCAAACTGCTGGTAAGACCAAATTTGAATTTTACAAGTTCCTATTTTAGACCAGGGACTGTCTAAAAACAAGAATCCAACTTGAATTGCTAAAAATAGAATTTCTATTTTTAGCACTTCCATTTTTCATTCCATGTTGCCCAATCCAGCACTGATGCCTAAACTGCTATTTTTAGCACTTCTATTTTTAGCAATTTCTTGTTGCCAATTTTCAACACTTATGACCCACAATGCTTTCAAATACTCTAGGAAAATAAGTATTGCCCACCTAGGTAATATAGTTACAGAGAAAGGTTCAAGCAAGATTGTCACATAACAATTGAATGATGCAAGGGGCTCACATCTGAATGATGCAAGGGGCTCACATCTGAATGATGCAAGGGGCTCACATCTAAATGATTTAGGGGGCTCCATCCAGCCTGGCGCAGAAAAAAACGATCAGTCTCAAACACATACAAGTAACAACTGCAAACCAAGAGTGAAAAAAAATACCATTCCTAGAGATTCAAGACCTGGATGTTACTGCATATAGAGATTTCATGCAAGAACACACCATCATCTGCAAATTCATGGGCATATGGCCTACGAAAAAAGCCCTAAACTAATGGATTTAGACTAAGTGGTGCCCAAGAGGAGAAATAAGATTGCAATTAGGCTCTAAAGGTTTTTTCACAGTCATTTTTTATCTCCTAGAAGACCGAGACAAAATATTTGATGACAACCCATACTTCTTCAACTCGGAAGGGTTATATATGTGGTAATGGGAGGAAAAATGCACACCATGAAAGGAATACTTCACCAAGGTCCCCATATGGGTGAGACTCTATTCACTCCCCACAGACTACTGGTCACCCTCTGTGCTGAAAGGAATAAGCAATGAATTAGGAGAATACATCAAAATGTTGGAGGGAACCAAGAACGACTACTACATCTCATATGCCAGAATTTGTGTCTATATGGATGTCTCAAGGGCACTCCAGAGGCCATAAAACTAGTCTTAAAAGATGAGGTATGGCTCCAGAACATAGACTATGAGCACATACCTTTCAGGTGTAGGAAATGTCATGAGCATGGAAATCTCTTCGGAGACTATCGCCAAAATGTCTCTCAACAAACCAATACCCAAGCACAAAAAAATATGGATGAACAAGGCTTCACCAAGGCAACCCCCAAAAGTAGGAATAGTAAGAGAACTCAAGGAAAATAGGGTTAGCAGCTCCCATCTAACAAAAATAATTCGAAGCCCTCCAAGAGGTACATGAAGAACAAACTTCAGAAGGAAATGTTGAGGAGGAAGGAGAAATGCTAAATCAAACACTAACAATACAAGAGCAAAAATGGGGGCACACCCCGAGGCATAACCATGCTGAGAATGGCCAAACATCAGAAGATGTAGATATGGATCTCAAGCCCAGAGAAAACTCAGAAGAGGACCAAGTCATAAAAGAATCTATCACAGGAGTTTATCTCAACTCGTTAGCAGAAGTATGGGACAAAAATGGCTTAATCGTAATACCTGAGGAATACCTCCAAAAAATAGAAGGGGCATACCTACTACAAGAAGAACTAAAATAGAACACAACAAGGAAAAACCCATATGATAAAGACTACAAAGGGATTCTATCAAATATCACATCTAATCAGTACAACCCAAATATCCAAGCTAGAAACGAGGACGAAATACCACAAGCTAACTCCTTCAGGAACTAGGAGCAAGATTATTTAATGAGGGCAAGGTAAGAGCTCTCACCCTAACCCATCATCTTTCTGAATGAACTACATATCATAGAATATCAGAAGCTTAAATGCCCCCCCCAAAAAAAATACTCTTAAAACAAAGAATATTGTCTAGCAAACTAGATATAGTGCTCCTTGAGGAGACAAAGCTCACTATGAAAAAATTTTCAGCCCTACAAAAGGAATGCTTCACAAGCTAAAATTACCTAACCAATGCAGCATGTGGTACATCCAGAGGGCAGCTAATTTTGTGGAAGATCTCACAATATAAATTGACCTCCTCAATGGCGTTAGAAGCTCTATCACTATTGTCCTCACAATAACAGGAACCACAAAAACTATTTTCATAACCAACATCTATGGACTCACAGTGTGGAAGAAAGGATTCAAACGTTATCTTCAGTAAAGAGAATCCTTGAAATCATACCCCATCTATTGAAAATCATAGGTGGAGATTGTAACATGATCCTAAATCAGTCAAAAAATAAAGGAGGCCTCAGGAAGCTAGACAGGGATGTTGAAGCCTTCTAAGAAACCATAGACAAAATGGATCTAGTGGACATGCAGATTGTTAATGGTACCTCTAACTAGAATAGCAGACATGGAGGAGATAGGAAGATCGTGACCTATAGACTTGACAAATTCCTCATATCAGAAGCAATCTTCCTAGCCTCCTGGGAAAATGAATGCAGGATACTCCCATAATCAAGGTCTAATCACTGGCTAGTAGCTCTAAAAATCCACATTTCAATTGCCCCCGAAAACCGCCCCTTCATATTTGAATCTTTTTGGCTAGAGCACCAAGATTTCATGAGTAACACGAAAAACTGGTGGGCCAACTCTCCACCTCAGAACAACACCCAAATGTACCAATTCAAACAAAAGCTAAAGCACATAAAGAACAAAATCAAACAATAGAACAAGGATGTCTTTGGTAATATTTTCAAGGACAAAAATGATTTGGAAGAACACATGGATGAGATCTAGCAAATAATCATCCAACAAGGTATCACATATCAAATGAAGGAGGAGGAAAGAGATCTTCAAAAAATATGGGAGGAAAGAGCCAAGCAGGAGGAAAAACTTTAGAAACTAAAATCCAAGATTCCCTAACTCAAATGTGGTGAAAGGAACTCATCTTTCTTCCACCACTCTATGATCCAACACCAGAGAACCAGTAGAATTATAAGCATGAGAACATCAGATCGAATATTAGTCAACATCCATGAGGATATATCAGGGGAAATAAAGAAATTCTACAACAAGCTCCTTGACGATCCTATTGTATATAGGTCCCAAACCATAAGAGAAATCACTAGCAACATCCCCACCATCTTTAACTAGGACCACAACAAGATGATCCTCAAAGAGATTTCCATGCAAGAAGTAGAGGAAGCAGTGATGGCCATGCCCTCAGGTAAAACACCTGGACCCGATGGTTTTACCATTGGCTTATTTAAAAGTTGTTAGTCCTTCATCAAAGATGAGGTTCATGCCATGATGGAAGACTCTAGGATCAAAAAACAGTTCTTGGGGCTTTGAATGCCATGTTCCTCACTTTAATCCCCAAGGAGGAAGCGACTGACTCTATGGACCAATTCCAGCCAATAGCCCTCTATAATGTAATCTACAAGATCATCTCAAAGCTCTTAGCAAATAGGATTAAGGCTTTATTACCCCTTCTCATCTCGACCAATCAAGTGGGGTATGTGGAAGGTAGAGAGATCCTCAAAATTATTTCTCTCCCCCATGAAACTATTCACTCGCTACAAACCCTGAAAAGGTCTAGCATGATGATGCAATTGTATATGATGAAATCCTTCAACAAAATTAGCTGGGAATACATGCAGGAAGTCCTCAATGCCTTTGGGTTCCACCGTGATTGCATAGAATGGATCATGGCTCTGGTCTCGAGCACCTTCTTCTTTATTTTGGTCAATGGCTCACCCTCCAAGCCCTTTTCCCCCTCAAGAGGCATCAAGCAGGGAAACCCTCTATCCCCCTTCTTCTTTGTCATCATGGCCGAGGGATTAAGCAGATCTCTCTAAGATGCCAACACTAATAATAGTGTCACTAGCCTTAAGCTCCATGAATCTGCCCCAACCTCCACTCATCAACAATTCATCGATGACTCCCTTTTGATGGGTATCCCAACTAATGATGAACCAACTACCTCCAAACGTATTCTCAACCTTTTCTTTGAAGCGTGAGGAACCTCAATTAACCTTGAAAAATAAAAATAAAAATTATTCAATACCTCATTGTCCATTCAAATAAATTTCACCAAAATTTTAGTATTTCATATTTCCTTCTTTCCCTCAAGATACTTGGGGGTTACACTCACTGATAAATATTATAGAAAATCCAATTGGGAGGACCTACTTAATAGATTATGCAAATAAATTTCTAACTAGACCTTTCGATCCCTCAACTTGGTTGGGAGCCTCATCCTAATAAAATATGTCCTTCAAGTCATGCCTCTCTATCTATTGTTGGCTGTGGAAGCCCAAAAATCGGTCACAAATTCCATCGACAACATCCAAAGAAGCTTCCTTTGGAGAGGCTCAGACACAAAGAAGAAATGGGGCCTCGAGGCCAGCTCTGGAGAGTGAAATACACTCCCAATCACTCCAACAGAGACCTTATTAGGATCTCAGGTCATACTCACGGATCAGTAATATGGAACAAAGCATGGAAAAATAAAAAAATTATTCAAGAACACAACTTCTAGGAGATTGCGAATGGTGAAAATTCCTTATTTTGGGAAGACGCTTGGAAACAATTGTTAATCCTCGACATTGATCAGCATGTTGCCCTCTGAAAAATTATGCAAGTAAAGGGGAAACTTCAAGTTTCCCACTACTGGAATCCCATCACGCCTGAAGCTCGTTGGAGGGAATGGTTGGATACTCATGAGTAGTCTCCCATACCAACACATCTAGATTGCCATTATTTTGATCAAATCCTCTAGGAGAGGAAAATTCAGGTAGACCATGGGGAACAAAAGTTGCAATGGGGAAAAAATTGGTCAGCCTCTTCAATCTCAAGGAGGCTTATGGCTACATAAAAAATCATGATCAACTGCAACAACAACAAAGATGGAAAACTCTCTGGGGGAGACAACATTGGCCCAAAATCACCTTTCTCTTATGGCTGGTCATGCACAGAAAAATTCTTGCGTGGGATAATATTTGGCGCAAAGGCTTCACAGGTCCCTCTAGATGTCCTCTTTGTGAATCGCAAGAAAATATGACTTTATATTTAGTTTAATGTTAAGATCTTTCCAGAAATTGTGAGATACTATTTTGTAATCAGTTCCTTTTTGGAATCTAAAATTAGTTTAGAAGAATTTCTATAGATATGTTGTAATAATACCTAGAATAGGTTGGAACTTGTATGAAGAAAGGAGCCATATTTTGATGTAAGTTGTACTGAAGTGATCAATTTGCAATAATACAAAGAATTTTTGTTTTGGGATTCCCGTGTCAAACCATTTTGTGATGTACTTTCTCATGTGAAATCATTATTTTCTCAGTTTTCCATATGTTTTCTATCTTTATTGTTTCAAGAAGATAAAGCATCAAATTTTCTTAAGTGTACTCTACTCTAGCTTGTAAACAAAATAAATATTTTCACTCTGATGTTAAGTATAGGATTAATCTCAGCATGCTCTATATTTAATTGAACTTAAATCATTTTCATCCTAAACACTCCACAAATAATTTAAAAGATCCAAAAGTTTTCCTATCCTTCCCTATTACAGTTGCTCTATTATTTTTGTATTTGATCATCGAAATACTCATGAATCCATGCCCAATGGTCATTTCCTGCAATTTTCAACCAAATATTTCAAAAACCAACCTCATAACTCAATAACTAGCCTAATATCTTAAAACAAAAATCTAAATCGGATAGAGAGATACCTCTCTGAAGCTCGATGGGCTAGATCCCAGCTTTGCAACTGGTTTTGTGGTTACATCTGGGTTTCTCCACAGCCTAAGGAAATTACGGAATGATAAAACATCATATCATGAGGATTTCATTGTCCATCTTGAATGTTTTGATCATGGTTGTCATGGTCTTTTCACTCATTCATCTGATCATGATTCTGATTCACCTACTGTTGATCTCTCTAAGCCACTGGTCTTTGACGATCCATCCTTTGATGAAGTGGAAACTCCTCAAGTTGTCAAGGCACTTTAGCCCGAGCTGATGGTTGGTCAAGTTATCGTAGCTTTGAGTTTAGTTCCACTTCCGATCATAAATCTGTGGAAAATATCCAGGCTCCTCATTTGTTATAGCTCCAAATCTCACTCTTATGGTTTGTGATGCTGCACTCATGGCCTAGGGCAACCCCTCCTTCCAGACCTGGTCCTAAAATTTAAAAAACAGTGTTTTATTCCCTATACGCGACATTGCCTTGAGTTAAACGCGTGTACACGCGGGTTTGTGTATACCCAACCCGCGTGTATGTATTAAAACACTTAAAAAAAATAAATAATTCCTTATTTTCGGGTGGAGATCGCGGGTTTTACCTGCTGATCACCTGTTAGTGCCCATGGCCCAACTGTTCCCAACCAACTCCTAACTAAAAAACTACTTTGGAGATGGTATAAAAAGACATCAAAGGGCAGGCCAAAGGGGGGAGAGAGAGAAGGAGAGCAAGATTATTATGCTGAGATTTTTCCCTTAGACTAGGTCTGAAGTCCTTGGTGCTTTCTGCACTTCCCCCATTTTGCATAGGAAACCCTTGTTTCCATGTGTATTGGTGATCATTCATCCTTTATATCACCATTGAGTAAGACTTGGAAGGAGTTCTTGTTGGAGGCTTGAGGCTGGAACGAATCCGGGAGGAAGCTTTGCTTGGAGCCTGCTGAAGGTGTTTCAGGTGAAATCGTTCCGTTATATGTACTTTACTTGCCTTTATATAAAGAAACACGTCTTGGTTCCCGAAACAATCTTTCTTTATGCTTATGAGATTCTTGTCTTGAATTCTTATGCAAGTAGTTACTTAAAGATTTTTATAACTAACTTTATAGCATGAAGATGGTTTATATATAAGTATTTGTCCCTGTACTGTTGTGTTCTTTGATTTGTTTGTTTTACAGGTCAAAGGAGAAGAAGGGAACTCCAAGAAGGGTTTGGACCCTAAAGGCCTTCTCGAACGTAGGACCTTAGGTACGTACCCTGAACATTAGAATTTGCTTACAATAAAGACAATGGTTGTGTGTGTGTTTCTTTGAATAAGCAATCTTTAGTCTGGTACAGTCTTAACCCAAAGGACCCTCGGGGTACTTTCCCCTCAACCAGAATTGGCGACTCCGCTGGGGAACAACACTCTTGTTGTTCCTAGTTTGGGTAGTCTTCAAGCCAATCAAGGCTCAGCCCCTCTGTTTGTTGGCTCTGACTGTCTAATCTGTTCTTGAACTCTAAGATTTTCCAGTTTTTTCAGTCTGTATTTTTTATTTTTCTTGAAAATCTTCAGATACGCTATTTTGTTGGATTACAGAAGCGTATATACGCAAGTTTAACTAAGTGAACCCGCGTATACGCAGGTTTCCTCAGTTACAGCCGCGTGTACACGCACCCTACACATCACTGCAGGCGCGTATATTATATAATTTTCAAGATTTATAAATTTCCTTTTTGCTGAATGTTTGTCTGGTGGTTTGGGTAAGTTTGAAGCAGTCATTTTACAGTAACAGTCCTCTGTTTAACAAGGGGCATCTTGTTCTGAACTCTCTCTAATTATAAGGAGTATTAGTCTTGTTTTCGTTGATTGCAAGCGTCATTGTTTTTTGACACACAAGATTTCTGGTTAAGAATCTTGACTGCTCTGTTTTGGCAGAGTAGGAAGATTGGATTCAATCTTTGTGTTCATTTTATTTTGGTGACCCTTTTGTTTGCTTAACGAAACCATTTTTGTGACCATTTGCTCCTTCGTTTCGGGAAAGTTGTTTGTTACCATTTTCTTGAAACTTGTCTTTTGATCTTTTGGACTTTCATTGCTGCTTTTGATTGTCAAGAGCGATTTCAAACGCATTTATTTTTGTTGGGTTTTCATCATTTGAAAGGTGTCAATTCGCAAAAGTGTTTGGTTGCCTATTCTTCAATCATTAGTGTCAGTATTTTTGAGAGCATTCCTTGAAAAAGACTTCTTTGTTGTTTGAAAGAGAATCTTTTGAAAGTTTTAAGTTTCGCTTTCTTAAACTTGCTTTTCATTTGATTTCCTTTTTTGCGAAGTGAAAGTGCTTTATATTTATCTTAGAACTTGTTTTTATTGTTTGGACGAAATGATTGGTAGCACATCATCTTCTATCTAAGCATTTTAGTGGCAAGACAAATTTGATAAGTGAGCAACTTTCCTTCTTTGTTTTTAGAGTGGTCTTAAAATCTTGCATTCACATATAGTTCTTGCATTAGCATAGCTTTGCATCCCCTTTTAGGCATGCATAGTTTTGCTAGCTTTTGTGAGTGTGGAGTTTGAAAAGAAAGCAAAAAACTTTGTTTAATTTGAAGTACCTCTGAACCCTATAGAAATTGCTCTTCATCGAAAACAAAAAGTGCATGTGCATGTGGTTAGGATAATTTCTTTTTGCGTCCATAAAAACACCACAAGTTTCATCTCCATTACCTTGTGACTTAAAGAACAGCCTAATAAAATCAAGCGCTAATTAAAATCCACTAGAACTTTTTGTTTTAGTCAGTTACACCAACAAGTTTAGGATTTTAGGGCCTTGGATTAGGCGAGTGGAGAGTTAACTCTCCAAGGCCACATAAAACGTCAAACATAAGAGTCTGAATAACGAGAGAAAATCCAATAGCGTTAGGGAGACCAGGAAAGCTCCGGATCTGGGAGTTAAGCACGAGGGTCTGTGAAGACAGGGAAGAGAGATACCCCCTCTCCTACTTGTCCAAACTTACCTCACGACTGTTCCGCCTGGCTTCTACGACGAGTTGGTATCCATAGTTTCCTCTCCTAGGGATCTACACAGGTGGCTGTGGAGGGGAATCCCGTGGCACCTGAGGTTGACGTTGCATCACTCTCGACAGTACTACTGGAGGGCACCCTTGCGAATCTTGGGGGCTTGCACCGGCACAGGCTGTTGTTAGGAGGTCAGCGTAACTTCCTCTGTTACCTTCGCTGATAGGACTGGGCCGTCATTATCCCAGACTATCTTCGGAAGGCCCCTGACTCCACTTTCTTTTATTTTGGTGTCCGGTCCTCATCACCCGGAGTGGAAATACTTGGAAGTTGTTTGATTGGTTGTATCTTTAGGGACTTTATAGTGAGTGATCTTTGCTCCTTGTATATAGTTGGCTTTAGGTATTTTTTTCTAGTCACATTTGGACTTCGTGGTCTGAGTGACTGGCTTACCACTCTACCGATCTTGAAAGGCTTTTGGTCGTTCTTTCGGAAGTTGTGGGGTTGCCTCCTCAAGGGCAAAGGTTTTGATTGCTTATCCATATTCTTTGAAGAGTTATTTCTATATTCCCGCAAGGGAAAGGGTCTTTGGAACAGTTATATATGGCTAATATTCCTGTGGAAACCAACCAAGGTGCCCTCCCAAAAGGGGATCCTTGTGCTTTTCCTTTCTTTGGAAACGTTGGTACTCCCTTGGTGGCCACTTTGAGTATTCCTGGGTTGAATGTTGGACTACCCGTTTGGCTGTGGTCCACTCCGAATATTCTGAATGATCTTGAAGCTTCTCAGATGAATGCTTTATTTCAGGGGCATCACATGGGTGCTAATTGTTCATCTTCTTTCAAAGAGAAATTTGGGATTCCTTCTTCTCCTCCTTCTTGCAACAAGAAATCTAAAAAGAGGAGAAAGAGGAAGTCAAAGAAGAAGAATAATTCTACCACTTCATCTTCAACCTCTGCGAGTCATGTTGGAGATGAGTCTTCAGCCGTTGCAAGTCATGCTGGGGGCAGAAGTCTAGTCACTGCAAGTCACACTAGCACTTCATCTTCAACCTCTGTGAGTCATGTTGGAGATGAGTCTTCAGCCGCTGCAAGTCATGCTGGGGGCATGAGTCTAGTCAATGTGAGTCATACTAGCAAAGAGTCACCGACCTCTACAAGCTATGTTCAGGACACTCCGCAAACCACTGCTAGTCATGTTGGCGGAATGAAGGTTGATAAGAAACCTGGACGTAGAAGTTTTAAACCTAAGTTCCCTTGTAAGATATGCAAGGGAGACCATCTTACTCATTTATTCCCTGGTATTCCATAGGTTCAAAGGATATGGTCCGAGTCTGAAAGTACTTCTACTCCTAGATTTGATATGGTTTCTCATCAATCCCATCAACCATTGGTTGATAAGGTGGTAGAACCAGTGCAATCGCTGGCTGATTACACTCCTCTTTTGGGGGGTGAAGTGCCTAACAAAAGAGTCTGTTTGATATCTAGTACACAGTCTTCTAGTATAAGGGGCATTCCGGTTACTTCGAATGTTCCCCCTCTAAGTTATAAGAGTGTTTCCTTTGATTGGGATAGTCTTGTTGAGCCTCGTCTTCCTTCCGCTGCACCTTTCCAAATAAAGGTCAGAGTGAATTCCACAAATGTCTATTGATGTATGGTGGATGAAGGATCCTCTACAAGTATTATATCCTCTTTGACTTGGAAAGCTTTGGGTTCCCAAAAGTTGTTGACAGCTCAGAGTCAGTTGTTAGCCTATGATAGAAGACCTGGTGAATCTATGGGTGTTCTTCCTCAAGTGCCTATCACTTTAGGTGGGAAGACTGTCATAATCGATATGATGGTGGTTGATAGCCTTTTATACTTTAATATCCTACTTGGGCGTGATTATGTCTATGCTATGAATGTTGTGGTGTCTTCACTCTTTCGAGTAGTGTGCTTTCCTCATAACGGGAATATTGTCACTATTGATCAGCTTGCATCTAATAATCACCACCCTAATTCGACTTTACTGCAGAATGCCCCTTGGTTTGTTCCAAGTGTTCAAGTAGACTCTACCCCGCCACAGGTCAATTATGTGGCATTGAATCCTCAATGTTCAATCGCTTCTAAGAAGGATCCTTTGACTTATTATTCTCCTTCTTGGGACTTGGTCCCGGCAGTTGATGGAGAGATTCTTCCTATAGGGACATGGGACCCTTTAATTCCCTCTTTTGATCCTTGTAGTTCTCATGATTTCTCATATCTTGCTTTTCCTTCACAGGAGGAACTCTTTGAAGCCATGAGTTATGACTACCAAAGGAGCCCTTGGCCTGAGCCCTGCAAGGGGTTTGTTCAGCAGAACTATTATGCGTAAGCCGCAAGGCTGCGTGGTTCCTTGTACCATATTGTATATATGAGGTACGCATTTTCAAGTTTTGTATTCTATAACACAAAGATTTTACATGAAGTTTATATGTGGGATGCATTAACTTCTCGTCTAGTGTTCTTATTTATGTCTACAGAACTTGAAATATTTCTCCTTTGGAAGTTTATGGTTGGTCCATTCTGACAGGTATTGGTTCTCGAAACTGGCATATAGGTTAGGTTTTTCTGCCTGCATTGTGCATTTATCAGTTTCCTTTCCCATTTTGCCTTAGGATCGACCCCACCGAGTTATGGTGCGGAACCTTCTCATTGCTTAGAAGTATCATGACTTGTGTGGTAGAGCCTACCTTATCATGGGTGCCCTAGTTAGTACCTTATTGTCGCTTGGCACTCATGCAGATTTTTCATCCCTAGGCTCGGGAGTCCTCTGTAGTCCCCGCCATGACTTATACGTTGAAGACTCATTCCTCTTAGCTTCTTCGCTTTGTTCTGGCCTTATACCCTAGAGGCTCCCTTGTGTTGAGTTGTACTTCTGCATTGCATGTTGACCATTTGCACCTTTTGGCCTAGAGCCGGCTTCACTTGGACTCATGTTTAAGCCAACTTTTGACCATGACGTCTGCAAAATCAACCTTGCATACCTTTGACTTCTGCAGCTTGACATACCCAGATCCATGGAAGGAACATACCTCTTAGTGTCACTGACCAGTTTTCACCTCCCTACATTGAGCATAGGAATGTTCCTTTCCCAGGAACTAGATCATCGGTTTCACCGACACTCGTTCTTTCCATTGTACCATAGCATTCTTTTATTCTTTTTCCGGCTTAACAGAAAAAGACAAAAAAATTAAATATTCCAAAAAAGAGCAGGAACAGGGACATTATTTCCATTTATTGTTGGCAGCTAGAGTCAGTCGTGTCGCCATTGAACAAAGCACTCAAAACAAAGTCTCCTCCACATGGGTGGGATTTAGTTTGACTTAGGTACGCCATAACCTTATTATTGAGTCAGTTCTCCCCTGATTGGTTATCTCTTCCAATCATATGGAGGGTTCGTTCGTGCCTCCTGCATGACGAACTTATACAGAGTCATCATACGCTGCCACATAGTCACATTGAGTCGTGCTTTTGTTCAAGGGAAGTTAGCCTGAGTCAGCCTCTCTGCAGTGTCTCTTGACTCATTTTTCAGTCGGCCATCCCTGGTTGTCAGTATCATGTCTATCATCACATCAGCTATATTGGTCCTTTACTCGTGCCGGTTTGAGAAGGTCCCCATTGACTTCTTGCTGGCGGGTCTTGTCCTTATCGACAACGACACCTTGCTCTGAGGACAGGCCTAGAGCCGCACCCTGGCCCTATTTTCATTATTGATAGGTCACCTTGTGCTCAGCATCGATCAGTATCATGGGTCTTTGACTGAGTGGTTTCCCTTGTGTTCGACATCAGCATACATTATCACACATTGGGATTCGTGCAATACCTTGGTTTCCATTTGACCCTATTGGTGGATACCTCGCCTCTGTGTTGGCTTTCATTATTGGTTGGTTCAGAGGGTTTCTGTCGTGCGCTAGCCACATCTTGTGTACGCCGGAAACGTACTTCGGTTGGGTTACTACATCTTTTTCGTCCGATTCCTTCCACATTATTGGCCTACGGGTTACACTCGCGCTAGATTGATGGAGGATGCCTTAATGCCTTCCTTCTAGCGGATCTTTCCCTATCGACTCCGACTCATTGCTCTGGGGCAAAGATCTAGAGTCCATTTGGCAGTACCTTGGGGTTTACAGTCATTAGTGGCAGATTCCTCGCTATCGACAGTGGGAAACCATCATTGTCTCTTGATCGATAGATTCTTACAGGTGTTCGACTTCAGCTCATCTATTCACACTTGTTAGATTGTACTCGGTACCTTGACGGTCATTATCATTATCGGTGAGTAGTCTCGCGTTTGTTAACGGTATACATCAATGACCGGTAATCAAACGATTTCTCACATGGTCGACTTCAGATCATTTATTCCCATGGTGTAGAAATGTACCACAGTGGTCGGTGAAGACCTCAGGTTGTATCAGCATTCATTGGTTCACTTGACAGTTGCTCCTGTTGCTGCTAGTTGATACCACTCCACCTTATATGTTGCAGTCAGTCATGGCGACATTCTAGATGCTGGCACCTAAGTTTGCAGTGTAGTACCATCCTATTCCATCATGTTCAGTTGGTACCTTTTGGGATCAGTCTTTGATATCAGTGATCCGTTGCATCTTTCAGCATCATTGACAGTCTTATATGTGATATTCAGACATGTACTTACTCATTATGATCAGATGATCCATTATGTATCTCCTAGTCCTTTATACTTGTGTACTTAGTGGATCTGCTTGTACTTGATATGCGGACATGCTTTACTTTTTCTGAGCATGGGTATGCCCGCCTCAGACAGTGTTTCTTTCTGATCTCCTTTTGGTGGCTTGGCAGGCTAAATTCTGGTGAAGTCCTCCTCGATTTTTCGACAGAGTTCCTTTCCATGTACTTACATAATATATTTCGGCCATCATGTTCCCCTTCTGACCTCATACATTAGGGGGCATCTGTTATAGCTCCAAATCTCACTCTTATGGTTTGTGATGCTGCACTCATGGCCTAGGGCAACCCCTCCTTCCAGACCTGGTCCTAAAATTTAAAAAACAGTGTTTTATTCCCTATATGCGACATTGCCCTGAGTTAAATGCGTGTACACGCGGGTCTGTGTATACCCAACCCGCGTGTATGTATTAAAACACTTAAAAAATTAAATAATTCCTTATTTTCGGGTGGAGATCGCGGGTTTTACCTGCTGATCACCTGTTAGTGCCCGTGGCCCAACTATTCCCAACCAACTCCTAACTAAAAAAATACTTTGGAGATGGTATAAAAAGACATCAAAGGGAAGGCCAAAGGGGGAAGAGAGAGAAGGAGAGAAAGATTATTATGCTGAGATTTTTCCCTTAGACCAGGTCTGAAGTCCTTGGTGCTTTCTGCACTTCCCCCATTTTGCATAGGAAACCTTTGTTTCCATGTGTATTGGTGATCATTCATCCTTTATATCACCATTGAGTAAGACTTGGAAGGAGTTCTTATTGGAGGCTTGAGGCTGGAACGAATCCGGGAGGAAGCTTTGCTTGGAGCCTGCTGAAGGTGTTTCAGGTGAAATCTTTCTGTTATATGTACTTTACTTGCCTTTATATAAAGAAACACGTCTTGGTTCCCGAAACAATCTTTCTTTATGCTTATGAGATTCTTGTCTTGAATTCTTATGCAAGTAGTTACTTAAAGATTTTTATAACTAACTTTATAGCATGAAGATGGTTTATATATAAGTATTTGTCCATGTACTGTTGTGTTCTTTGATTTGTTTGTTTTACAGGTCAAAGGAGAAGAAGGGAACTCCAAGAAGGGTTTGGACCCTAAAGGCCTTCTCGAACGTAGGACCTTAGGTACGTACCCTGAACATTATAATTTGCTTACAATAAAGACAATGGCTGTGTGTGTGTTTCTTTGAATAAGCAATCTTCAGTTTGGTAGAGTCTTAACCCAAAGGACCCTTGGGGTACTTTCCCCTCAACCATCATCACTCTGTTGTTTACACTAAAAATAAATCCATTTCATAGTTTTCACATCCTCCACCAGAATCACATGATCATGTTTCCTTGTTTGTCATGTTCGAAGGTGTGTACATGCTTGTCTTCCACGCGTACTGTGACAGGACACCATGATACATCCACAGAGTTCCTTTCATGTGCTTTCATTTTTTTCTTTTCTATGGATGCATTCAAGATTCGAATGTATTGGTTTGCATTATTTTATTTTTTTTGTCTGTTGGTTTTCTTGAATATATTTCTTGTCAATCATGTTGCCGCCTACATGGGCCAACCAATGTGCTGGTGGCTGCATTAGAAATATCACTTCACGTGAGTTGGCCCATCCTCTTCTTAGCTTAGGAGTAGTAGTAGTGTTTTCTTTCTTGTTTTGTTGCTTCATTTTCTTAATTTGTTTTTCCTTTTATTGCTTCTTTCCTTTTCTTGTTTTCTTTTGCACCTATAAGCTAGTTTCTGCATGAAACCGTGTTTGGCTTCTTAGACAAGCATGATGAAATCCAAGAGAAAATTGTATAACTATTAGCACTTATTTGTCTTTCTATTCCCTCTCTTATGATAATATTTCATTTCTTCTAGTCAATGATACCCTCATGAAAAATATGTTCCTTTCATAGAGAGTCATGGTGAAATCACGATGCTTGCACTCTTAACTAGTATTGCCTACTCTAATCGGTTTTCTATATTCAGTTAACTTAACTCAATCAAGTAGAGTAAGGAGAGGGGTAAAACCTTAAAAAGTATGTTAGAGGTATATATAAACATCCTTCTCTGAAGGGACAACCTCTTCTGCTCTCAATAAGTAGGGATCCCTCTTCTGCCTCATGAAATAAATAAGTGTCTATGCACAATTCTTTGAAAAATGAGAAAAAATGAAAAAATAAAATAAAAGGAAAAAGGAGAGAAAGGCTTCATGCACAAAGAGGTGAAGCAAGTAACTCTGTTGGGGTACTATCCAGGCCCGTTGGCAGTGAACAATTCTTGTGTTCCTAAAGTGACTCCGCCGGGGTACTATTTAGGCCTGCTGGCAGTGGAGCAATTCCAGAGATGAAACTAAAACTCTGACAATCTATATTACTTTTGCATTTCTATACCCCTCATCCCCAATCAAAACAAATATGTTTGACTTGGCTCGGCATGTGTTTTGTCGATAAAGAGAATGGTAGGGACTACATCTTTAACTCAAGCTAGTGAAGAAGCTATGATAATCAAAGAATTGAACAATACTTACGAAAGAGTTAGACTTGCTTTACATGAGACAAGCTCGATACAAAGTGTTGTAGTTCTACCAGTTTCTCACAAATTTTGTAGCGCCTACAACCACCCTCCAAAAATTTTCCTATGCTTCATTTTGGAGCCTCCCTTCTAAATCATAGTAGCTCATCTTGCATTGATCTAGGTACTTGTCCTTTGATTGAGCCTCATCCTTTGCTTCATGGCTTATGTTTTCTTACTTGATTTGTTTTCTAACACACAAGCTGATATCTTAATTTGGTTTTCATCATGTTTCGGGCTTGCCTTAGTGAAATACACAACCATTGAGGGCAACCAACCTTGCTCTCAGGAATTACACAATCCAAGCTAACAGTGAGCCTTTAACTCCAAAATTTTGCAGAGCTAGTTGAAAACCAGCCTTCAGCTGGGAAATTGTGCAAAAGTATCTTTCTTAGAAGCTGCTCAGTACATGAAACAGTGAATTGACTAGTCCTTCCTAGAATTGTGCAATCTCTCTGGGAAATGCATGGCATATTTTCCCAAGAAAGAAAAAAGGAAAAGAGAAAAAGAATCCCTAGAAAATAGGGATCTATTTTTAGTAGTTTGAAGGAGGCACTTGAGTTATTTTGGAAACTGTTGCCAAGTGTCTCTTTTTCCTTGATTTTTGGCCTTCACGTCATAAACCATAAATTGACCAAATCCATTTAATTGACACTGCCGGAGCTCATTTTCACATTTGATCTTAGAGCTTTGACATTCCCAAGGAGATCAAGGAACCTTTGGTGTGATCTTCGTCATTTTTTCGAGTAAGTTTTGCTTTTCTCTTCTTTTGTTGCTTTTTCTGTCGCTTTTGTTTGTTTATCTTGTGAGAGTTTTGTTTCACTTGTTTTGATGAATTATTGCTAGAGTTTTAACTTGTTTTAGCTTTTAGAAGTTTTGTTTCAAGTGTTTTATTGCCTTTCCCAAGTGTCGCATGAATTACCTCGTTTTTTCACTAATGGTTATTGTTGCGACGACTCTCTCCACTTGCATCATTTTCCTTTATTTTGATTGATGCTTACACTTGCTTTACTTGCACGCAGCATCACTTAGTCATATCTACACTCAACATCACACCATCCTTCAGATACTATCGATTTCACATTCCCCTTGGGAAAATATGGGCTCCACTTGCTGGGATCTCACTTTCCCTTGCATGCATTACTCATTCTGGGAACTCAAGGCCTTTTCCTTGGCTTCTGGAAATGTGCAAAGGCTGCCCTGGCCTGGGTCCAACTATGCACTGTGCACTCATAGGATCCAGCCCCACAGTCTTGGCCACTGAGACTGCACAATGCACAATCTCTCCTGACCTATGCCTAGAATGAACTATGCATTGCACAGTTCTAGTCAGCAAGCCTCCCCCACTGACTATTGGGACTGCGTAATGCACAGTTCCAGTCAGTAGCCAATCACCTCTATGAACTAGAACTGCACGGTCTATCCCAACATTAGCCTGGTTTGTTTTTTTTATCTTAACTTGAGGTTGCTTTTGGTTTTAAGCTAAGATTTGCATGCCATGAGTGTCCTCGTTGTCTCCAAGTACAAAATTGTTGAGCATCTCTCTAGTAGTTACAATTAACATGGCCTACAAGAGAGTTGCATCAAAGGAAATTGTTTAGAGCAATACTGGGGAAGCAGTTGAGTAGATGTCAGTTAATATACCAATTTATGTAGACACACATTTGTTCATTGAGAAGGGCATAAAGTTGACATGGCATCAAATCAAGGATACTTTTCCAAAGGACTTCAAGGAGGACTTAGAGAACCAACATGTTTATATCAGTATCCAGTGGTAAGGCTTATACAAGGTTGCACGCAAGTACCCCGTCTTTCCATGTGCAGACATTATCAGTTGGATTCTCTTACACATTGATCCAAAGACTATGACATTGATCGGTGCCAGTAGGATAGAGCTTGCCAATTTTAGGGCAGAGAACTTTCATCAGATGTATCATTTACCTCAACCGGCGAGGCACATAGACACACTTTTCTATGCCATGCATGGCTAGGTGAACACTAGAGATATAGTCAAACACTAGGTGAAAGAGTCGTCAAAGTTGAGACAGACACTCAATCATGTATATAAGACAAATTATCTCATGAAAGGCTACCAGTTCTTGATCATGTTTGCATGCCACATATATGGTCAAGAGAGCCCAGAGACCTTTCTTGAAGGTTGGGTATTTGTATAGGAACATTTGGTGAGTGATGAAATGCCATTCAACTGGTCAGAATTGTTGGCTCATCAGTTGAAATTCCATGTGATTAACGCCCTGAATCCACCCAAGGATGAGCAAGTGATATTATACATGTTTGCATACTTAATGGATGCAATCTATACCCATCAATAGTTTCTTGGCATGATTTGGACATGGACACCAAAGGAGACTGCCATCAACATTTATTATAAATTTATTTCGGATTGTAACTACCGAGGAGTAATGGCAAGGCTAACTGACCATTTCATAATGCATTTTTACAAGCTGATCTTTGAACAAGATCCACCTTGCATATCTTGAGAAGTGATGGAGGTGATACTTAACATTGCAGATTGGTATGCCTCACCCGGTGGCACCCTTATTAGATTTTTTGGTGGAGAGAAGCCTCTGCATGTTCTACCAAGGTATGCCATAGACAAATTGGTCATGCAAGAGGTCTCACATCACCTGTCCATAGGGTTATCAGAAGGACTACATAGGAAGAAGAAGGCACGATGGCTCGCTCTTCCTTTGTAGATCGAGTTATATGAAATTAAGAGCTTTAAATATGCAGATGCCAAAGCTAAGAAGATATTGAAGTTTGAGTTTAGCACCAAGGACTTTAATCCATATGATCCCCATGGTATTTGCAAGAACCACTGTGCGAAGGTGTACTATCCATGGATCTGCGGGAAATTTCACTTGCATGAGGAGGACCCTTGGAGGTACTATTACAATGACTCCAAGCTCCATGAGACAATCAGTATAGCCACATCTTGGAAGGCGCGATGATAGAGAAACAATGCCCATACAAGTCGAGGAGTCATAACAACCTTTAACTGAAGAAGAGGGTGAGTAGATGTAAGATCAGGACCTTTCTTAGTATATTGAGCAACTAGAGGAAGTGACATACATGGATTTGGGGTAGTAGCCACATAATGAAGACATTGAACTTATTCTGAGAGCACCCGAGGTCACCTCTCAATTTCCACCACCTCTAGTGTTAGAACCAGTCTCGAGAGAGAAAGGAGAGGTTTTTCCCCTTGACGATGATCCAGTTATGGATGTGTACAATCATTCATTTGACGAGTTGAAGAATAATATTGTACAAGCAAGAAGGAATCACTTTCTGGATGATCACACATCACCTGCATTTATGAAGGAAAGGGTGATAGTGCCAGATGTCAAAAAACATCCAGCTGCCCTTGCCAATGCCACCTTGGCCTATACAGGAGAAATGAGCTCAAATGTTAAGTTCTTGTTGGCCGAGAATGAAAAAACGGAAAAGAACTTGTAGGCTACCAGGAAAGAGGCACAAGAACTCAGAGAGTAGAGCACAATTTCCGTAATGGTAGAGATGAGGAAAGTGATACTCGATGATGTATCAACACTTGAGACTACCATGCGGAAGCTCTACGACAGATTTGTCACCGTGCATAAAGTCGTTGTTTGTGTGCATGGCTTATAGTAGCGGAGCAAATATTTTGTTCAAACTCTTAGGAACATACATGTTGCCATCTCCCATGTGCAAGAGTGGACAATGTGGTACAAAGGGGCCTTGTTTCATCTGCCAAATATGATGAAGCCTTAGGAAGATCTGGAGAAAGAAAAAGTGTAGATGTTGATCCAAAACTATGAGCAATGCACCCCATTCATTAGTAACACACATGCCTCATTTGCATGGTTGTATAAGAGTTTAGATGTCATGATTAGAATGCACAATATCTCGTCAATTGGTTCCCTCACCGAAGCTAAACATAAGAACCAAGTTCAGCTAGATATCGACAGGTACGTGGAGAAACTAAGGCGAGAGGGCACTAGAGATGACTTGGAATTGAGTGCACAAAACATGCAGAAGTACATTGGTAGTCCCATCATGGTAAACATCGTGTTGTGCAAGCTTAAGGAAAGTTGGATACAGGTTCATACCATATACCTGGAAGTTATGGAGGCAAGAGTACGCCGTCAGAAAGACACCATCAAATAGTTTTGGGACATCATCACACAGTACCAAGCTTGGCAGGAGTAAGTGATTGAGAAGCACCAAGTGGAGGTTAACGAGTTGGTCTTCCCCCAAACTTCAAAGTCATAGTGTTTTGTCTTGTTAGGCTATTTCTAACCTATTTTTTCTCACATGGGTTCATGTGGAAATTGTAATATTATTTGTAAATATGTTGTAAGTGAAATTCCAAGTTTCATCAGTTGAAAGTGAAAGGTCATCATGTTATGTAATGAGTTATTTGTAAGTAATTTGAAGATTCATGAGGGTAGTCAAAGAGTCACAAGGGGGAATGTCAAGGGTCACCCCACCCTTTGTTATAAATAGAACCTTATAACTCATAGAACAGGCTTGCGGGAGCCAAGCTTTTGGCTAGGCTTAGGCTTAGAAAAGGCTTGGGAGTATTGTGACGAGCCTTGGCTTCTCCACATCGTAGAGCAAGTATAATTCTTTGGAGGAGCATGCGTTCTTGACTGTAATGTTCCACTATTGGGGCTAGTGGTCGTCAATGGTGTTTGTATGGATGAAACTTTTAGTTATTATAATAAGAACAGAGCCAGCATGCTTTCATGCATATGTTGTTACTGTAGTTGGATTATTCTGGTTTCTTTAGCAATGTATGTTGTTTAATTTATTAATTTTCTTATGAACTATTTTGTATGCAACTGTATGAATCTTGTTGAATGCGTGTCGTTGGATTAACTCGGCACTTTAATTTGTGGACTATTCCACATTTTAGCTTGCGATGTCATTCTGCTCATGTGTTTCTTTCAAGTTGCATACTATTACATGATTCTAAGGGCGCACTTCCTTTCTCCCCTCTATGTGTTAGAACACCCATTCATTGCACCTAAATCTTCGCATGGTCACACACTTTCTCTCACCCAAAGTTATCTTACTTACCTCTACAGTCTAGCATAGTCAAGGCATTACACTACCACCCATTGTTTGGACTCCTACTCCAAACGGTCTAAGGTCTAGTTGGGATTTCTTATCAAGGATATTCCCTGAATGTTGGTGGGTCCAAGACGATCAACGGTTCTTTGAGTAGTTAACTTCACACTCCTATTCCAAGACCCTAGTCTAGACTAATGTCAGTGTGCTACAAGTAAATAAAACACAAGTAGAATAAATTTTATTGAGACCTAATTTTAAGAGGTTCTTGTTTACTCAATAGGGTAACAATGTGAAAATCATATGGTGTGAATATATTCTTTGTAGAAACACATTAATTCAACTATAGGGAAATAAAAAAAAAATTCTTTTTAATTCAATAAAAACTAACTACAGTATTGTAGGGAGTCCCTTCCATTTTAAATTGAAAATAATGACTTCAAACACTCTCAATAAATTCTTTGTAGAAATTCTCTAATTTTATAACAAATTAGACCCAAGAAAATAACCCAAATAAATCACTCAAAAATAGAGTGAAAACACCACCAAGCAATAACACAAGGCCCTCAAAAGCTCTAGACATGGGATTTTGTAAACAAGATAAGTCACAAGAAATCGAAAGAAAGTTAATGAAGAGAAAATAGGTGTTGTAAATAAAGTAAGATGTGTATCTACACATGTCAAAAAACCAAAAGCCTAATTGAAGGAGAGATTAGAAAGGATGGGAGAAAAAAATATTTCAAGTATGATAGTGAGAATAGATCAAAAATAGCCAAAAAGACCTTTTCAATCAATATTTTCACAACCATAACAAATTATAGATAATAGCACCATCAAATGCAAGCAAAAGAAAGCACAAGAATTGGATAAAAGCTACATAAAGAGAAAGAAACCAAATAGAACCAAAATGCACCAACCAAAAGTATATCTATAGATATATGTGGACTATAGACAAAGCATCAAGATAGATATGAAAAGTAATGCCTATGTATTGAGGACAATATCACCAAAACCAAGCACAAATCTACTTCAAGGAAACCCTAAAGCTTGGCCAATGAATAGATCAAACTCACAATGAAGATACAAATTTAGATTTGAGATGAATATGAGTTGCTAATGATAGGAATATACAAGTCCAAAATTCTAAGAACAAATCCAAATGATCATACTTCAAATCCAAGAAAAGCATGTCTAACAAGAAACCCTAAGACCAAAGAGAGGACAAATTCAATACAAGAACTCTGAATTAAAACAAAAAAATAACAAATCTAGAATGAGACAAGTAGTGAAGTAAAATATCAGAAGGATCAAATGAAGTCTTGTAGGATAAGCCCTCAAAAATCCAAATTTATAGTATCATCATTCGGAGAAAGTGAGTAGTAGTGCAGAGATCTTCACAGGGAGAAGAAATAACGCATTGCGAAAATAACTAATTTTTCTTTGTATGTAGTATCAAGTGAGAGCAAGCCAAATACAAGGTCATTTAGACAAAAAATAGCCTAGAAAAATTCACAATCACTTGGAAAAGGAAATAAAAGCAAAAAAATCCTAATAGACCAAAAGGATAAGAGATCCAATAGATTCAGGGCTAAATCCCTATCTTAGTCTCCACTTCTATTAAGGGAGAATTTCCCTTAATATAAGTTTTCTAGTTTTAACCCAGTATATTAACTCAGAATCTACCTAGAATGGTGTGTGTACTAGTGTAGACTAATAAATATATTTTACCTTAATTCAATCTCAGATAAGCAAGCACCCTTAACATATATACATGACACTTTGAAGAGAGAGGTTATAGGTTGGTACTAGGAACCGTCATAGGTTGATGACATCTTTTAGGCTTGATTCATAGTGTCTTTCTCATGTTCAAATATCTTTCTCCCAACTATCATAAACCAAATCCCTACACACATGCACCAACAAACAAGCACACAAAAGCCTTCTGCATAGGGCTTGTCAACCTAAATGCAACATGTATAAATAAAGAGAATAATCAAATAAGAAGTAAAAGAAGAGAACATTATTCTATTAATCATAAATGAAAATTATAAATAAGTATACCTCCAAATTTGAAACCCTCTCCTCAAGCTTGTAGTGTGGTCTCCTCCTCCAAGAGAAATAATGATTTTTGGTGACCTAAACTCAAGATCTTAGAATAGGATATTGTCTACAGTTCTCTCACTGAAAGTCCAAAATATCTAGATTGAACTTTTAGAATGACAAGTATAAATAGGCCTAGAGGCTTCCCAGGGATAATGTATCTAGATGCTTAGGATAAAGAGAATTTACGAAGCTTCTCCAATAATGCACCCAAGCCAACTCATAAAGGTGATCCTTTAATCCAATATCCTAGGGAATATGAGATTCTGTAACCTATGTCATCATTGTTGGGACAAAATTACTAGTCTATAATGAACTTCACTTGGATGAAAAAGGATCCCAACAAAATTAGCCAAAGATCGCTCTATAGGTTATTGTATCCCAACAATGATGCATAAAAATAAGTAAAGTGAAGGCTCAAACATCTGCAAAAGGTCCAACAATATAGATACTCAAGTGCATTGACTCAATGAAGGAAAATTGGCCAATAAAATTCCTATCATGAACAAGTCATCTACCTATAGTATAAGCATGATGGGGGTTTTCCTCTAATACAAATGTAATACATGTTTGGATCTACCTAACTCTTCTTAAAACCAATCTACTACAAGTAAGTATCTACCTACTTACACAAGGCTCATGTAGCTTGCTTTAGTCCATACAATGCTTTACCAACACACATGAGACTCTCTCCCATGAATCCCAAATCTATATGGCTACTCTATGTACACACCCGCTATAGATTTCCATTTAGAAAAGTGGTCTTCACATTCATCTACTAGATCTTCCACCCCATCTATGATGTAATGGATATCACCACACTAATTGAAGTGTATCAAGCAAGATGTGATAATTTCTTGTCCTAATCAACTCCCTTCACCTATGAAAAATCTCTCCCCAAAAATAATGCTTTGTACTTCTCTATGCTTCCATTCGTAACATACTTTATCTTATATAACCACCTGGAAGTCACAACTATCTTCCCCTTTGGTCTCGGTACCACCTCCAAAATATCGTTCTTCATGTTAGAAACATACTCTTCTACCATGGAATCTCTTTATATCTTCTGATCTACAACCTCTTTGATGTTTCTCACAATATCCAAATAACTACATGACCTCTCTAGTGGTTTACTCTCCCTAATAACACTCTTGAGACTCCCCATTGACTCCTTACCTTCTTCCAAGAGCTTCTATATTCTCTTGAATGTATTCCTTAATGGAGTGGCATAATATTGATATTCCTCCTCATCTACCAAAGGTGTAGATGAATATTGTACATTTAAAAGACTATCCACCAATGCTCTAAGATGATAAACTAGGTGTGTCAATACCATATGAACTGACAATCTAGGATCTAGTGACAATTGAAACTAGTGTAGAACTAGTGCTACATGGACTTATACCTCCTGAACTCTATGTTCTTGTGGCCTGAGGAACCTGTACTTGAGGTCCCTGTTACTCTCCATCCAAAGATATCTGAAAGGCTCTATCCTCCTCAAATATCACATCCCTCCTCAAATCAACCTTCCTCAAGGAAGGGATGTATAAGCAGTGATACTTCAAAGTCTCATTATACCCAACAAAGATACCATTATTTGTAGTGGATTCTAGATTCATCCTCATCTTTGAAGGGACATGTGACCATGTTAGACACCGAAAGATCCGAAAGTGCCGAACCTCAATATTCTTTCCAAAGAATCCACCTTAAGTGTTTTCCTCCCCAATGCATAATGAGTACTCATGTTCTAAACATATATTGTGGTGCTACAAAGCTCAACCCAAAGAAAGAATGGTAAACTATGATCATGCAACATGGCTCTAGTTTCTCCCACAATCACCTTATTCTACCCTTTAACAACCCAATTTTTTTGTGGGTTGCAAGGAATTGTCAACCATCTCTTAATTCCTTCCTATGTGTAGAAGTTTTTGAATGCATTGGAGGTATATCACCCCCATTATCTGAACTAGAAACTTATATCTTCCTTCCCATTTGGTTCTCCACAAGATCTTTGAACTCGTAGAACCTCTTCAATACCTCATCCTTATTCTTCATAAAATAAATCTAGGTCTTCCTAGAGAAGTCATCAATGAATATAACATCATACTTATAACCACTAAGAGAGAATGAATACATCCAACCACATACATTAGAATGAACCAAATAAAGTATACCTTCTTTCCTATTGTCACTTTTTTGAAAAGTAGTCTTAGTGTACTTCTTGAGAGCACACACATTGCACACATCCTCATGCTCCATGCTAAACTCAGGAAATATTAGGAAAATCTCTACCATAATCCTAAGATCTCCATGATGTAAATGAGTAATCCTCCTATGCCATATCTCCTATACATATATTCTACGATTGTTGTTGTGAATCAAGGCACAACTAGGGTGAAATATGATCCTCTACAACTTCTCCTATTTGATCCCAATCACTTTGGCCAAAGTGATGTAGGACCCCTTAGGGTAGATGAGTACCTGTCCACATTTGAATAACACCTCAAATACTCTGTCCTCTATGAAAAAATTGATATCAAGTTCTTCTTCAACTTAGGGACATATAAAACATCGCTTACTATCATAGCTAACCAAGACTCCCTCTCAAAGGAAATAGTCACACACCCAACTAGCTTGATTGTGGTGTCATCTCGAAGTACTACCTCATGAACAACTTCATCCTTTTTGAGATCAGTAAAGAACTCTATGACACCATACATAAGGCATGTGGCTTCATTATTAGTATACCAAGTATCTAAGGAATCTACACTAGAAGGAATACAAGAAATCAATGAAAAATCCTCAATTTGTGTGGAAAATTTCTCCACTTCTGTAGAAGTTGCAACCTACTTCTTCCTCTTATTTGGGAAAGTCACCACATAATGTCCCATCTTATGAAAATAAAATAATTTCATGTTTCTCGTATCTTTTTCTATTCCCCCTTATTCTTGGCCCCATCCTTGGGTCGCTTCTTAAATTTCTTCTTTCCCTTGGTAGTATGAGCAACATTCTCCTCATCCTCTCCATGTTGTTAGCTCGTAGAAATTGAGCCAAGTCTCAACACCACCTGCATGAGATCATCCCAAAGTCTTTCCAAATTAGGAAACTTCTCCCTTGCAACAATTCCACTTACAAATTTGTCCCAGGGTTTATAAAAGTCATTTAAGGCTAGTCTAACTAGATCATCATCTTATACTTTCTCTCCAACAACCCCCAATTCATCACAAACCTGAGATACTTTGGTGAGGTATGAGGTGATTGTATTTGTCTTCAACATCTTGGTGATCCTCAATTCCTCTCTCAATACCAATTTATAGTTCTAATTTGAACTCAAGTACACCTAAGAAACAAAATCCTACATCTCCTTTTCATGTGTCTTACTAGTGACATGAGGAATCACATGGTATTTGATGGAATCAAGGAAAATTCCCTTGGATTTCACATTATACTTGTTATAAGAAGACAAAAATACTACATTTGTAAAAATAACATAGGTATGATTAAGAATGTCCCATACTTAATTTTTCTCCAAAATAAGGTTGATCCTTACTTTCCATGGGCAGAATGTACTTACCCCCTCCAATATGTCCTCAAACTAGTATCCATTGCAAGTCCTTCAATTGATCCTAAAACCTCAAGCTAGAAGCCATGATAAGTCCACCAATCTTTCCTTTCATTGTTTGAATTTTATGATTTTGTGATATATTAATTCTTTTTGTTATGCAACCAGCTAACAAAAATATAGATCAATGACTTAAAAATTATCCTCTTCAATGGGGAAACCTCCTTTACATTACATAAAGTAACAATTCTTAGATGATACAAATGACAAGACCTCCTTTGTATATATAGGGGTCTAAGGGGTCACAGTATAATCTGACGCTACATAACAATAATAATTTATGGGCACAATAATAACAACAGTGGGCTTCTATGGGACACCACAATAACAATATGGGGGCTATATGGGCACAACAATAACAATAAGGGGGCTATACTAGCAATAACAATAAGGGGCCTACACTAGTATTATAGGGACCTAACATGCCTAATTCGAACTTAAACAGGAATGCAACAAATTACAGATATAACCATAACTACAGAAATGAAACGGAAATAACACTCCATTTCATTAATATCAGAATCCTGAAATATGTTTACAAACATAATGGAAATAAACTAGCTTGGGCGATGGTAACTTATCTCTAAGAAGATATGTGCTGGCTACATGTCTCTGAACTATGTCACAATGAGGCTCCAAGGCCTATTTATTATTCATAAACAATGGAAAACACTAAACATCCAAAAATCTAACCCTAGGAGATGAAGCACCAAAATTGTTGGCGTCATTTGGGTAAATTGGCACATCAATTTCCAGGGGTCGTACCTTTGGCATACGATCTCCGTTTGGCTATCATAATACCTCATTTTGAAGATCTCAAAGAGTAGGCAAAAAAGAAACATCTAGTTTGGGACTTTTTCAGTCTCTTCATTTTCCGTGAAAATTTCGTTTAGGGCCTCAAAATGGCTCCGAAAGTTCAGGACCCAAAAAACTTCCAAAAATAGTAAACTGTGCTACAATTAAGGAAGATGAAAAACTAAAAGAGATAGTGTTGGCGGACCAAGTGGAATAGGATGGTAACCACCAATATCCACCTAGATCAATCCTCCCCCTTAGAAAGAAATGGTCCCCATTTTGTTGAGTGCCTCCATGAGATGGGGAAACTTCTGCTGAACTTGGTCCTTGGTGAGCCACTTACCTTGGTGCAGGAGTTGGTCAACTTTGACAACCTGATGCAGTTGAATCTTCTACTGGTGAGTGTTCTTGATATGTGTGTCCATGATCTGATTAGTTGTGGCATGTTCCATGTAGTCTTGGTTTAGATCTATTGGTGTGAGATGTTCTAAAATGTTGGATGTGTCCAACAATGGTGGAAAGTATGGCTGGAGGCAGTGTACATTGAACACTGGGTGCAAACAAAGGAACGGTGGAATACTGAACTAGAAGGCATTGTCCCCTATAGCCTTGGTGATGGTGTATGGCCCATATCAAAGTGGGAAAAGCTTGTGATGGGGTCCAACGAGGTGCTCCTTCTGTAAATGTAGCCAAAATTTGTTGCACACTTGGAACTTTTACAGAACCCAATGTTGATCATGGCGCTACTTGTACTTAGCATTGGCTCTATTCAATATATCATGGAGCTACTCATGGATGTGTTGAATGTGCTCAATGACATTGTTAGCCCTGTCAGCTTCGGACTGGACATGAGACGAACCTTCCTTGGCAGCTCCAAATGATATAGCCACATCAATGGGACATAATTTCTGAAATCCCAACCCTAACTGAATGGGTTCATGGTCCGTTGAGCTTTGCAGAGCTTTGTTGTAGATGTGCTGGACATGGGGAAGGCTTTCATCCCATGTGTGTGCACTCTTCGAGTTGTACATGCGCAAAATGTGTATGATCATCCTGTTGACGACTTCTGTTTGGCCATCAGTTTGGGGATGGAAAGTCATGGACTTGGTGATTTTGGTATCTAGAATCAACTAGAGACTTGACCAAAATGCACTTACAAATATTGTGTCCCAACTAGAGAAAATGGATTGTAGGATCCCAAAGTGTACCCACACTTGCTCAAAGAAGAGCTTGGCAGTGGCCTCTGCTGTGATACTCTTCTTGCAGGCCTCCAAAATGGCCATCTTATAGAATCTGTTGAGGACCAAGAAAACGCAGTTGTTGTCGTGCTTAGTAGAAGGAAGGCCCAACATGTAATCCATGGAGATGGATTCCCAAGGTCGAATAGGAGTAGGCAGAGGAGTATATAAGCCTTGCTTCTTGATGTTTGGTTTGGCAATGACATAAGAAGTGCAGGATTTAGTGTACCTCCCAACATCCCGAGGAAGGTTCGGCCAATAAAAATACTTCTGCAGTGCTGCCACAGTTTTTTCTACTCTGAAATGTCCAGCGACCTGACTAAAGTGCGCCTCCTAAATCATCTTGTCACACTCACTTGAAGGAAAACATGTGTCCGATGTGGCATAACATTTCATCCTGTAGGTGAAAATTTAGAACTTTCTTACCTTCATTGAGTGTCTTGTACATGCTGTCAAATTCTAGATTGCTCTCATAAAGATGCAGCCACCCCCAAGTCTCCTACCGACAGGAGTCAAGCACAGTGATCAACGCCATGACTGGTGGTCGACTGAGGAAGTCTGCAACATTATTGGTTCTACCATGCTTATACTTAATGTTCAAATGGAATTGTTGTAAGTATGTGGACCATTTTTTATGGTGATCGTTCTACAATGTCCCTTGTGTTTGTATGAACTGTGGGGATCGGTGGTCTGTGTGGATGATTGTTTCCTTCCCCAGAATGTAATGCTTCCATTGATGGCATGCCTGCATAATGGAATACATTTCTTTTTCGTAAGTGGGATGCTTTTGGACTGTGTCTAAAAGTGTCTCACTATGGTAAGCCATTGGATGCCCCTGCTGAGTAAGAACTGCACCAATATCATAGTTAGAGGCATTTGTCTCAATCTCAAATGGTTACTGTAGGTCTAGTAATGTGAGCACTGGTGCAGAGAAGAGGCGATGCTTCAACTCAAAAAACACTTTTTGTTGGGTTTCAGACCAAAAAAACTTTTCTTTTGCTCCTCCCTTGATGACTTGACTTAAAGGCCAAGTGATATGAGAGAACCCAAACACGAACCTGCGGTAGAAATTGGCAAGACCCAGAAAGCTACGAAGATCTGTTAGAGTGGTTGGGGCTAGCCAATCTCGAATGACTTGTATCTTGGCTGGGTCCAAATGCATGCCCTTCTCATCAATGATGTACCCCAAATATTGATCCTGGGTCCTGCCAAAAGTGCATTTCTCCAAATTGACACACAACTTGTGTTGTCGCAGGGTTTGAAGGAGCTGTCGAATATTGTGGAGGTGCTCTTCCCAACTCTAGATGAAGATCAAGATGTCATCTAAATACACCACCACGAAAGCATTAGTGAAGGGTCGCAATATGTCATCCATCAATCTCATGAAGGTTTCGGGGGCATTCGTGAACCCGAAAGACATGACCAATGATTTGAAAAGGCCTTCCTTGGATTTGAAGGAAGTATTCCACACATCGGAGGGTTCAATATGCACCTGCTGATGACCAAAATTCAAGTTAATCTTGCTGAAATATATGGTCGCCTTGAGCTAGTCTAGAAGGTCATCAATCTATGGGATTGGGTACCTATTCTAAACAGTGATCTTGTTCAATGCCCAATAGTCAATACAGAGTCTTAAGGTCTCGTCCTTCTTTTGTACCAATACAATTGGACTCCCATAGGGTGATGAGCTTGGCCTGATGTTTCCTTTCTACAAAAACTCATGAATCTACCTTTTGATCTCATCGTTCTCTAGAACAGACTATCGATAGATCGTTCCATTGGGTAGCAAAATGCCCGGGGTCAGATCAATGGAGTACTTGACCTGACAGTGCATAGGTACCCCTATAAGTGAGGTGAAAAATGTCATTATAATCCTCCACGACATTGTCCATCTATTGTTTTTGTGCAGAGGATCCCTGTCTACAAGTCATGGACAAAACCTTCTTCTTTCCCTAATGGTGAATCATGAGGAAAACAAATTGCTTGGTTTGGGAAATGATCATACTGCATTTCTTTGCAGTGATCAAGGAGATGGCGGTAAGTGAGGCTACCTACGGTATCCTGTACAACTTATTTCCAAAAGTAATAATCACAGAGCGAGGTCTAGACTCATATACATCACGTCACTTCCACAAGTATGGTTTTCCTAATAATACATCAAAAACTTCAAGAGGAACAACATTACACAGTACCTCATTCGTGAAGGGCTTGATGTTGTAGGGAAGGAAACACTGTTGGGTTATGTGGAGATCTCGTCCTTGTTGAAGCCACCTGATGGTGTACAACTGTGGATTTCATGTCATTGGTAGGCCCAACCGTTTCATGACCTCTACTGAAATGAGGTTCTTTTATCTCCCGCAGTCAATAATGAACTACAGTGGAGAAACTTTCACCCACATATGTGAGCGGAAGAGGTGTTCCCCCTCCTCTAGATATTCAAGGTCATTCTTCTTAATTTTGGTGGTGACCATGGTGGCATTGGACTCTACGTCAATGATTTTCTTCCCTTTTTCATTCCCCTTGTGGGTTTCTGAGTCAAAGTTGGAATGTGCATCTGATTCAAAAGCCTTCAACTTGGCCACCCATGACTGCTTGTCCTGAAACTCACTTGTGTTGTGAGTGGAGCTCTTATGGAATTCACACCATTTTCCCATGTCCTTCTTTGTCTTCGTGGTGTTGTTCTTTGCTTATGGATTCGATGGGTTTTCCAGGGCCGCCCTACCTTGGATTTGGACTTTTCTCTGTGGTTTGGGAGTGACTTTTCATTACTTTGGATTCACAAATCCAAAGTCTCACTTCTTCTGTTTAAACTTCTGCTCAATCTTGACAGTGTATCAGTATTTCGTGTTGATCAAGGAGATGTCTAGGAACTCCATCTCATCATGGATGTACTTGTGTAGATAGCTGTGGTACTTGAGTACCAAATGCTGCTTAGAATCCTTGATACCCAACTTAGTGCGAAGGGTATGGAAAATATTTTTGAACTCCGGCACATCTTGGTCCCTTCCCTGCTGTAGCGTGGTCCACTTTGTGTATTTATCTTCATAGGTCTCGACAGGGTAATATTGTTCCTTGATAGCATCTCATAAAGAATCCAAAGTGGGTGCGGCTGAAAAGAGTGAGGATTCCCTCTCATCCTTTTGTTCATAGTAGGTTCCCCACGAGTCCTTGACGTGTGGAGCGGCTTTGAGAAGTGAAAAAGTAATATTTTCCCAATTGGAAAAGTCATCAACTAAAAAATAACCTTCGAAAAGATTCAACCATTTATTTATGGCGTCTGCATCTATTTGGTCCTCAAATATGGGAATATAAAAGTTAACTTGTACCTTAAAAGGAGTGGCACCTCCAAAGTGGCTACTGGATGAAGATGCATCGTGTGTGGTTAGTCGTCAAAGAATCTAGGCAAAGTTATTCATCATCGCGTTCCTCTATCACTTGAGGGCTTCCTCGAGCAATATTTTGAAAGGATCTCCTACCCCCTCGTCTTTATTTTATTCTTCCATGAAAGGTCGTTGGGGTTTGCAAGGCTGGTCTTGCAAAGGCTCAACTAGATCGAGCGCTAACTCCTTATACCCTGACCTCGTTGGGGACATGCAAAGAAAAATATAGAAAGAGAAGACCGCTCTGATACCACTGATACAAACTTAAATAGAAACACAACAAATTATATATATAACCAAAAATACATAAATGTAGCATAAATAACACTTCATTTCATTAAAATCTGAATACTAAATTATGCTTACAAACAAAATGGAAATAAACTAGCTCGGGTGATGGTAGCTTGTCACTAAGAAGAGATGTGGTGGTTACATTCCTTTGAACTGTGTTACAATGAGGCTCCAAGGCCTATTCATTATTGAGAAACAACGGAAAACCCTAAACATCCATAAACCTAACCCTAGGATATGAAGTTCCAAAACTATGGGCCCTGTTTAGGTAAATTGGTACATCAATTTCTGGGGGTCGTAACTTTGGCATATGAGCTGTGTTCATGTATCACAATACCTTGTTTCGAATATCTCAAAGCATAGTGTGAAATAAAATTGGATAAACTATTTGGGACTTTTTAGATGTCTCCATTTTCCCTAAAAACGTCATTTACAGCCTCAAAATGACCCTGGAAGTTCACGACATGAAAATTTTCCAAAACTAGTAAAATATGCTATAATTAAGGAAACTGAAAAACTGAAAGAGACTGTGTTGGGGGTTCAAGTGGAATAGGATGGTGGCCACCAATATCCACTTGGATCAATGCCCTTCTCCTTCAAAAGAGTGTTGTCCTCAACACTTGAGTAGTTCTAGATTCTTTTGTCTAAAATTATCATCCTCCCATGTGCAATCTTCAATGGGTAAGTTCTTCCACTTAATGGGATACTCTGAAATTGATCGATTTTGTATCTTTCGAGTTCTTGTTTCTGTGATTGATTCAGGCTCAAATATGATTTTTCCTTCTTCAATTTCTGGCAACACTGTTTGAACTGGAAGCTTGTCAATGATAACATTCTTTAAGCATGAAACATGAAAAATTGGGTGTACTCGGGAAGATGTAGGAAACTCCAATTTGTATGCCATAGTACTAATATTTTGCAACACCTTGTAGGGATCGTAGTACTTGGGTGATAATTTATTATCATTCTTAGCTTCCTTCAGAGACATTTATTTGTATGGTTGTAGCCGTAACAATACCCAATCACCTACATCAACACTTCTTTCACTGCAATGTTGATATTCCTGTTATTTCATTCGATTTTGCACCATAGCGAGGTTATCCTTTAATAGTTCAAGAACTTGTTTTTGATGCTTGATGTGTTCTTCCATTGCTTGAACCTTAGAATGTTCTCTTAAAGATGATGTGATGGATGGTGGATGATATCCATAAAGGGCCATAAATGGGGTCATTTTTTCTACAATATGGAAGGAAGTTTTATACCACCATTCAGCTAGAGATAACCACTTGACCCATTGTGTTTTTCTATCAGATACAAAGCAATGAATATATCCTTCCAAACATTTGTTCACTATCTCAGTTTTATCCTAAGATTGAGGATTATAAGATTAGCTATGAGCTAATTGAGAACCAAGACAAAAAAATAATTCCATCCAAAAATTTCGAGTGAAAATGGGATCTTTGTCACTTACTATAATCTTTGGGTTTCCATGAAGCTTTTGAATCTTTTCCATAAATGTAGTAGCAATTTTACTGACTTTACGAGGATGAGATAATGCACAAAAGTGTGCATACTTAGTAAGTCTGTCAATTACCTCCATGATGACACTATTTCCTTTAGACTTGGGTAAACCTATGATAAAATCCATTAAGACCTCCTCCCAACACTGACTTAGAATGGCTAAAGGTTGTAACAAACCTAGGGTGTTAATTGTCTCAACTTTATTTTGTTGGAATACCAAACATTCTGCCACAAACTTCGAACATTAAATTTAAGGCCATCCCAAAAAAAACTTATTGACCCTATGGTATGTTTTTTAAAATCTTGAGTGCTCTACCAAGGGAGAGGTGTGCAATTCCAAAATAATATTTTGTTTGAGTTGGGAATTCTTACAAATATATAAGTGATCTTTGTACCATAATGAATAATTTTTCCAACTAAATGTATCATATGTACTCAGATCTTGCTGCAACTTTTGAATAAGTAACCACACCTCTTCATCATTCTTCCATTAATCCCTTGCTTTGGTTATCCACTAAAGTTGGATAATATAAATGGCACAAAGCAATGCTTCCACATCCTCCTCCTTTCTTGAGAGTAAATATGTAACAAAATTCTACTTCCAGTTTTGTAGATGATTTCAAAGTCATAATCCAACATATTTTTCAACCATCTTTTATGCTCTTCGAAGATAATCTTTGTTCCAAAAACTATATAAGATTATCATGATCTGTTTTAACCTTGAGGTATCTTCCCATTAGGTAAGGTCATCATTTCTTTAGTGCATGTAGTATTTCCAACATTTCCTTCTCATAAATTGGTTTGTGTAAATACTTTCCTTTGATTGAATGACTTTCAAAACCAATTGGTGTTCCTTCTTGCATTAACAATAAGGGGGCTACACTAGTATTATAGGGACCTAACATGCCTAATTCGAACTTAAACAGGAACGCAACAAATTACAGATATAACCATAACTACAGAAATGAAACGGAAATAACACTCCATTTCATTAATATCAGAATCCTGAAATATGTTTACAAACATAATGGAAATAAACTAGCTTGGGCGATGGTAACTTATCTCTAAGAAGATATGTGCTGGCTACATGTCTCTGAACTATGTCACAATGAGGCTCCAAGGCCTATTTATTATTCATAAACAATGGAAAACGCTAAACATCCAAAAATCTAACCCTAGGAGATGAAGCACCAAAATTGTTGGCGTCGTTTGGGTAAATTGGCACATCAATTTCCAGGGGTCGTACCTTTGGCATACGATCTCCGTTTTGCTATCATAATACCTCGTTTCGAAGATCTCAAAGAGTAGGCAAAAAAGAAATGTCTAGTTTGGTACTTCTTTAGTCTCTTCATTTTCCGTGAAAACGTTGTTTAGGGCCTCAAAATGGCTCCGAAAGTTCAGGACCCAAAAAACTTCCAAAAATAGTAAACTGTGCTACAATTAAGGAAGATGAAAAACTAAAAGAGATAGTGTTGGCGGTCCAAGTGGAATAGGATGGTAACCAGCAATATCCACCTAGATCAATCCTCCCCCCTTAGAAAGAAATGGTCCCCATTTTGTTGAGTGCCTCCATGGGATGGGGAAACTTCTGCTGAACTTGGTCCTTGGTGAGCCACTTACCTTGGTGCAGGAGTTGGTCAACTTTGACAACCCGATGCAGTTGAATCTTCTACTGGTGAGTGTTCTCGATATGTGTGTCCATGATCTGATCAGTTGTGGCATGTTCCATGTAGTCTTGGTTTAGATCTATTGGTGTGAGATGTTCTAAAATGTTGGATGTGTCCAACAATGGTGGAAAGTATGGTTGGAGGCAGTGTACATTGAACACTGGGTGCAAACAAAGGAACGGTGGAATACTGAACTAGAAGGCATTGTCCCCTATAGCCTTGGTGATGGTGTATGGCCCATATCAAAGTGGGAAAAGCTTGTGATGGGGTCCAACGAGGTGCTCCTTCTGTAAATGTAGCCAAAATTTGTTGCACACTTGGAACTTTTACGGAACCCAATGTTGATCATGGTGCTACTTGTACTTAGCATTGGCTCTATTCAATATATCATGGAGCTACTCATGGATGTGTTGAATGTGCTCAATGACATTGTTAGCCCTGTCAGCTTCGGACTGGACATGAGACGAACCTTCCTTGGCAGCTTCAAATGATATAGCCACATCAATGGGACATAATTGCTGAAATCCCAACCCTAACTGAATGGGGTCATGGTCCGTTGAGCTTTGCAGAGCTTTGTTGTAGATGTGCTGGACATGGGGAAGGCTTTCATCCCATGTGTGTGCACTCTTCGAGTTGTACATGCGCAAAATTTGTATGATCATCCTGTTGACAACTTCTGTTTGGCCATCTGTTTGGGGATGGAAAGTCATGGACTTGGTGATTTTGGTATCTAGAATCAACTAGAGACTTGACCAAAATGCACTTACGAATATTGTGTCCCAACTAGAGAAAATGGATTGTAGGATTCCAAAGTGTACCCACACTTTCTCAAAGAAGAGCTTGGCAGTGGCCTCTGCTGTGATACTCTTCTTGCAGGCCTCCAAAATGGCCATCTTATAGAATCTGTTGAGGACCAAGAAAACGCAGTTGTTTTCGTGCTTAGTAGAAGGAAGGCCCAACATGTAATCCATGGAGATGGATTCCCAAGGTCGAATAGGAGTAGGCAGAGTGTTATAGACATTTTTGTGCCTAACATCATGGAGCATGAAATGTCAATAATCCGAGGGATCCAAAGTCCCTAAAACATGTTGTTCTTACCCTTAGAGGAACAAGGTCTGCAAACCACAGCACTGAGAATCAGTTCTCCACCCAAAAACACTCAAAAACAGGCTATTTCTGGATCATGTCAGCTGCTCCACTGAGCATCTGCGCTGAATGTCAACTGCTCCTCCTTGTACCTGCGCTGAAGGTCAAAACTAATGAAGGCTACCTACGCTGGGCGAGATTGGCCAAGTGGCACAGTCATTCTGCAAGGTGTCAACTGACCAGGAAGCTTCCAAACTGACACTTGGTTCAAGGAATTCTCCCTATGATGAGTAAGAGGGTCTTGATCTCCAAGTGGAAGCAAGATTCTCCAAGTGGACTCAAGAACTGAAGATTAACTAAAGTGGGAGAGGACACAAGTCAGCTTCAGGCCAGTCTCAAGATGACTCATCCTTTCTCCAAAACCCTATATATAGAGCTCTCTCATGAGGTCTAGGGAGGCTGGAATTTTGTGCAAGTAAGGAAGTGCTGTTGGTTTGTGTATAGAGCTATTGGGTGTTTTGCTTGAAGGAGGTGAAGAGGAGATTTCTTTCAGCTGGGAGGTGTTGCTGGATTGGGCCCATTGTGGTTGTAACTCTCTCAGAACTTTACTTCTATTATCAATAAAGTATTTGAGGTTCTTCTATATGCATGTGTCTTTATGATGAATAGATGCTTGTATATTTGATTTATGCTAATCCTATAATCGATTATGGATGTATGCTTCTTGTAGTTTCCTCTTCTTGTGCTTTTACAGGATCTGTGTGTAGCTGGGCCGGTGAAAGGGCGAGGAGCTAGGAGCAAGCAGCAAGGAGTGAAGACTGGATCGACTATTAGCGCAAGATAACGGTTAGTAGATCATCCTTTTCTTCCCTCTCTCATCTCATAAAGAAGAAACTTTGAATAGCTTTGCATTCAGTTGTTGCTGAAGTACTATCACCTTCAGAGTGGGATAGAGGCATTCTGCATTAGATACTTTTCCCCCCAACACAGAGGAGTATATAAGCCTTACTTCTTGATGGTTGGTTTGGCAATGACATAAGAAGTGCAGGATTTAATGTACCTCCCAACATCTCGAGGAAGGTTCGGCCAATAAAAATACTTCTGCAGTGCTGCCACAGTTTTTTCTACTCTGAAATGTCCAGCGACCTGACTACAGTGCGCCTCCTAAATCATCTTGTCACACTCACTTGAAGGAAAACATGTGTCCCATGTGGCATAACAGTTCATCCTGTAGGTGAAAATTTAGAACTTGCTTACCTTCATTGAGTGTCTGGTACATGCTGTCAAATTCTAGATTGCTCTCATAAAGATGCAGCCACCCCCAAGTCTCCTACCGACAGGAGTCAAGCACAATGATCAACGCCATGACTGTTGGTCGGCTGAGGAAGTCTGCAACATTATTGGTTCTACCATTCTTATACTTAATGTTCAAATGGAATTGTTGTAAGTATGTGGACCATTTTTTATGGTGATCGTTCTACAATGTCCCTTGTGTTTGTATGAACTGTGGGGATCGGTGGTCTGTGTGGATGATTGTTTCCTTCCCCATAATGTAATGCTTCCATTGATGGCATGCCTGCATAATGGAATACATTTCTTTTTCGTAAGTGGGATACTTTTGGACTGTGTCTAAAAGTGTCTCACTATGGTCAGCCATTGGATGCCCCTGCTGAGTAAGAACTGCACCAATATCATAGTTAGAGGCATTTGACTCAATCTCAAATGGTTACTGTAGGTCTAGTAATGTGAGCACTAGTGCAGAGAAGAGGCGATGCTTCAACTCAAAAAACACTTTTTGTTGGGTTTCAGACCAAAAAAACTTGTCTTTTGCTCCTCCCTTGATGACTTGACTTAAAGGCCAAGTGATATGAGAGAACCCCAACACGTACCTGCGGTAGAAATTGGCAAGACCTAGAAAGCTACGAAGCTCTATTAGAGTGGTTGGGGCTAGCCAATCTCGAATGACTTGTATCTTGGCTGGGTCCAAATACATGCCCTTCTCATCAATGATGTACCCCAAATATTGATCTTGGGTCCTGCCAAAAGTTCATTTCTCCAAATTGACACACAACTTGTGTTGTCGCAGGGTTTGAAGGAGCTGTCGAATATTGTGGAGGTGCTCTTCCCAACTCTAGATGAAGATCAAGATGTCATCTAAATACACCACCATGAAAGCATTAGTGAAGGGTCGCAATATGTCATCCATCAATCTCATGAAGGTTTCGGGGGCATTCGTGAACCCGAAAGACATGACCAATGATTTGAAAAGGCCTTCCTTGGATTTGAAGGAAGTATTCCACACATCGGAGGGTTCAATAGGCACCTGTTGATGACCAAAATTCAAGTTAATCTTGCTGAAATATCTGGTCCCCTTGAGCTAGTCTAGAAGGTCATCAATCTATGGGATTGGGTACCTATTCTAAACAGTGATCTTGTTCAATGCCCAATAGTCAATACAGAGTCTTAAGGTCTCATCCTTCTTTTGTACCAATACAATTGGACTCCCATAGGGTGATGATCTTGGCCTGATGTTCCCTTTCTACAACAACTCATGAATCTACCTTTTGATCTCATCGTTCTCTAGAGCAGACCATCGATAGATCGTTCCATTGGGTAGCAAAATGCCCGGGGTCAGATCAATGGAGTACTTGACCTGACAGTGCATAGGTACCCCTGTAAGTGAGGTGAAAATGTCATTATAATCCTCCACGACATTGTCCATCTATTGTTTTTGTGCAGAGGATCCCTGTCTACAAGTCATGGACAAAACCTTCTTCTTTCCCTAATGGTGAATCATGAGGAAAACAAATTTCTTGGTTTGGGAAATGATCATACTGCATTTCTTTGCAGTGATCAAGGAGATGGCGGTAAGTGAGGCTACCTACGGTATCCTGTACAACATATTTCCAAAAGTAATAATCACAGAGTGAGGTCTAGACTCATATACATCACGTCACTTCCATAAGTATGGTTTTCCTAATAATACATCAAAAACTTCAAGAGGAACAACATTACACAGTACCTCATTCGTGAAGGGCTTGATGTTGTAGGGAAGGAAACACTGTTGGGTTATGTGGAGATCTCGTCCTTGTTGAAGCCACCTGATGGTGTACAACTGTGGATGTCATGTCATTGGTAGGCCCAACCGTTTCATGACCTCTACTGAAATGAGGTTCTTTTATCTCCTGCAGTCAATAATGAACTACAACGGAGAAACTTTCACCCACATATGTGAGTGGAAGAGGTGTTCCCCCTCCTCTAGATATTCAAGGTCATTCTTCTTAATTTTGGTGGTGACCCTGGTGTCATTGGACTCTACGTCAATGATTTTCTTCCCTTTTTCATTCCCCTTGTGGGTTTCTGAGTCAAAGTTGGAATGTGTGTCTGATTCAAAAGCCTTCAACTTGGCCACCCATGACTGCTTGTCCTGAAACTCACTTGTGTTGTGAGTGGAGCTATTATGGAACTCACACCATTTTCCCATGTCCTTCTTTGTCTTCGTGGTGTTGTTCTTTGCTTATGGATTCGATGGGTTTTCCAGGGCCGCCCTACCTTGGCTTTGGACTTTTCTTGTGGTTTGGGAGTGACTTTTCATTACTTTGGATTCACAAATCCAAAGTCTCGCTTCTTCTGTTTAAACTTCTGCTCAATCTTGACAGTGTATCAGTATTTCGTGTTGATCGAGGAGATGTCTAGGAACTCCATCTCATCATGGATGTACTTGTGTAGATAGTTGTGGTACTTGAGTACCAAATGCTGCTTAGAATCCTTGATACCCAACTTAGTGCGAAGGGTATGGACAATATTTTTGAACTCCGGCACATCTTGGTCCCTTCCCTGCTGTAGCGTGGTCCACTTTGTGTATTTACCTTCATAGGTCTCGACAGGGTAATATTGTTCCTTGATAGCATCTCATAAAGAATCCAAAGTGGGTGCGGCTGAAAAGAGTGAGGATTCCCTCTCGTCCTTTTGTTCATAGTAGGTTCCCCACGAGTCCTTGACATGTGGAGCGGCTTTGAGAAGTGAAAAAGTAATATTTTCCCAATTGGAAATGTCATCAACTAAAAAATAACCTTCGAAAAGATTCAACCATTTATTTACGGTGTCTGCATCTATTTGGTCCTCAAATATGGGGTCATTTTTGCTACAATATGGAAGGAAGTGTTATACCACCATTCAGCTAGAGATAACCACTTGACCCATTGTGTTTTTCTATCAGATACAAAGCAATGAATATAGCCTTCCAAACATTTGTTCACTATCTCAGTTTTATCCTAAGATTGAGGATTATAAGATTAGCTACGAGCTAATTGAGAACCAAGACAAAAAAATAATTCCGTCCAAAAATTTCAAGTGAAAATGGGATCTTTGTCACTTACTATAATCTTTGGGTTTCCATGAAGCTTTTGAATCTTTTCCATAAATGTAGTAGCAATTTTACTGACTTTACAAGGATGAGATAATGGACAAAAGTGTGCATACTTAGTAAGTCTGTCAATTACCTCCATGATGACACTATTTCCTTTAGACTTGGGTAAACCTATGATAAAATCCATTAAGACCTCCTCCCAACACTGACTTGGAATGGCTAAAGGTTGTAACAAACCTAGGGTGTTAATTGTCTCAACTTTATTTTTTTGGAATACCAAACATTCTGCCACAAACTTCTGAACATTAAATTTAAGGCCATCCCAAAAAAAACTTCTTGACCCTATGGTATGTTTTTTAAAATCTTGAGTGCTCTACCAAGGGAGAGGTGTGCAATTCCAAAATAATCTTTTGTTTGAGTTGGGAATTCTTATAAATATATAAGTGGTCTTTGTACCATAATGAATAATTTTTCCAACTAAATGTATCATATGTACTCAGATCTTGCTGCAACTTTTGAATAAGTAACCACACCTCTTCGTCATTCTTCCATTAATCCCTTGCTTTGGTTATCCACTAAGGTTGGATAATAGAAATGGCACAAAGCAATGCCTCCACATCCTCCTCCTTTCTTGAGAGTAAATCTGTAACAAAATTCTACTTCCAGTTTTGTAGATGATTTCAAAGTCATAATCCAACATATTTTTCAACCATCTTTTATGCTCTTCGAAGATAATCTCTGTTCCAAAAACTATATAAGATTATCATGATCTGTTTTAACCTTGAGGTGTCTTCCCATTAGGTAAGGTCATCATTTCTTTAGTGCATGTAGTATCTCCAACATTTCCTTCTCATAAATTGGTTTGTGTAAATACTTTCCTTTGATTGAATGACTTTCAAAACCAATTGGTGTTCCTTCTTGCATTAAAACATCACCAATTCCATTTCCCGAGGCATCACATTCCACAATAAAAAAAAAAATTGTGAAGTATGTCATAGCTAAGACCAGTGCTTGGCACATTGCCTCTTTAAGATGTTCAAAGGCCTTCATTGCTTCAAGAGTCCAAGAAAATGCATCTTTCTTCAATAATGATGTTAGAGGTGTCGCTATTCTCCCATAATTCTTAACAAACTTAAGATAATACCCTGTCACCCCAAGAAATTCTCGAAGATTCTTTATGGTTGTGGGAAATTTCCATTCCTTGATGGATTTAATTTTTTTAGGGCCTACCTTAACACCCTCATTAGATAGAACATGACCCAAATATTCCACCTCATCTACTCCAAAGAAACATTTGGTTCTTTTGTATATAATTTTTTTTCCTCCAATAGTTTGAGTACCATGTCAACATGTTGAACATGATCCTTCCAAGACTTGTTGTAGATTACTATATCATCAAAAAAATACTAACACAAATTATCTAAGGAAGGGATTTAAAATCAAATTCGTCAAACCTTAAATTGTGGAAGGTGCATTAGTAAGTCTAAAAGGCATGAACAAAAATTCATAATGACCCTCATGAGTTTTGAATGTTGTTTCCAGAATATCTTCAGTATTAATTCTAATTTGATGATATCCCAGATGAATATCCAACTTGTTGAAGTAAATTGCTCCATGTAATTCATCCAGCAATTCATCAATGACAGGAATGGGAAATTTATCTTTAATAGTGAGCTTGTTGAGCTCCCTATAATCCAAACATATATTCCATGATCCATCTTCTTGTGCACCAATACTACTAGAGCATAGAAATAACTTTGACTAGGTTGAATTATACGAGCCTCTAACATTTCTACACTCATAAGTTCAATTTCACTCTTTTGGGCATAAGGATATGTGTAAGGCCTGATGTTTGGAGAAACACTTTTTGGAATTAAATGAATTGCATGATCATGATCACAAATAGGTGGGAGGCCTTTGGGAGTCTCAAACACCTTGGAATGATTATCCAAGACTTTTTGGAGATCTGGAGAAATACATGATTTCAATGCTTGAAAATCTAGTGAACCTAATTGTGCTATTATGCCCTGTTGCTCTTTCTTAAGAAGATTTTTTGTGCCATTAGAGCTAATTGTATTTCTTGGTTTCCTTGCGATACCCCTTAATTCAAATTCCTTTCTTTCCCAAAAAAAAATTCAAGAAAAGTTCTTGAAAATTGAAACCTATCATCCCCAAAGATTGTAACCATTGGATTCCTAGCACAACATCAAGACCACCCATTGGAATGAAAGCATTGGACTACGCAATAAATATTCCCCCATGGTATGCTTGATATTATGGCACTTTCTAGAGAAATTTATAGTTCCTCCATTTGCAATCATCACTTGGCATTTTGGTGTTGGATATAGGAAGCAATTTAATTCCATGGCTACCTTAAAATGAGTACAATTATTGGTACAACCCAAATCAATTAGAACTATTACCATTTTCTTCTTGATATATCCTTCTATATTGAGAGTTAGATGAGTGTTAATTCCTTCCAATGCATTAAAAGATATGGTCAGATTCATTTCTTCTTTTTCTGGGGTTGGTTCCTAGTGTATATCCTCCTCTTCTGACGTTTCTTGTTCCTTTTCTTCCTCCTCTTCACAATATATGTTGAATAATTTCTTCTCAGCACACTTATGGCCTTTAGCATATTTGTTATCACAGCTATAAAAATGCCCTTTTTCTCTTTTTTCCTCCAATTGTTGTGGTGTCAATCTTGTAGTTGTGGAAGACTAGGAGAAACAAGACTAGGAGAAAAAACACTTCCATATTTATAGTTGTGAGTGGTATACTTCCTTATTGCCATAATTTTTCTTTCAATTTTTCTTGCCACCCTGAATGCCTTCTCTAATGAATTAGGTTTCCAAAGGCGAAACTCACGTTGGATTTTGTTTTTTAAAGTCCCTACGAAGACATTAATCCTATGCTCTTCTCAAATATCGGTTACCCTAATATTCATTTTTTTAGAAGTCTTCAATGTGCTCCACCATTGAACGCTTTTGTTTGAGATTTATCAGTTGGCTAAATAAGGTGTTGCTCTTTGTATCTTCATAATTTTCTATCATTTCCTCCATAAAAATTGACCAGGTGACAAGTGGTTTACGAGAACAAATCCCTCTATACCATACAAATTGATTGGGTTCTAAATATAGAGATGCAATACGTAACTTTTATGAGGGTTGCACATCCTGTAGATCAAAACATTGCTCCATCTGTAGTATCCATGTTACCAAATCCTTGATGTCAGTATTCCTTATATATATCTTTGTGTTGTGGTGTATTTTAAACCCCACATTGGAGTCTTTAAAACCATAATTCATATTCCTTTTGTCCTCATCATGATTTTCATGTATTAACTTGTCACCACCTGGGATTGTTTCTTGCAACAACTTTGCCAATCCTTCCATCCTTCCATCTCGACATTCATCATTGCTTCCATGTATGCTTTTAAACCATTCACATCACCTTTTATTTCTATTATTAAACTATCCATGTTACCTTTTAGTCCATCCATGTCCCCTTTTAAGCCATCCATGTCATCTTTGGTTGCTCTTTGTGAGAGCGAAATTTGTTGCACTTGGTCCCGTAATTTTGATATATCATGCTACAATTATTCCTCTTCATGCGTCATAGTAGAGATTTATGAAGGCTTAATGGGTTTAGAACCTTTTTTTTTGGAGGAATTTTAGAACAAAATGCTAATATCTATGTTTCAATATTCCCTTTGAATCAATTCAAACTGATTTTTCAAATAAAAGTTATGCAAAATTTAAAAAATACACACCTGTTTCTTGCTTTTTAGGAACTCAATTATGAAATTGATGTATCTCTACAATTTTGAATTTCCAAGGTTTGAAATTTGGTCCTGTGGTATCCATATTTGTATTTCAAAAGCCACAGTTGAGATCAATATTGGATTCATCAATATAGGGTTATGCCAAATCTCCCACGATGACCTGATTAGGGACTCGCTGAGTAGAGAAAAGTTGTATAAGATTCCACATGTCACTATTTCAATTTTCACACCTGAAATTTCTACATAAAAAACCAAATTCCATGCAATTTCAACCACATTTTATAGAATTCAAATCTGATTCCTGAAACGAAAGGTATGACGAGTTTCCCTCGATCACCTGTTTGAGACTAAATTCTGGAGCCTACAAAAACCCTAACTTCTTCGGACCATATATTAGAAAATATAGTGAACCAAGATATGGAATTCCGGCAAAAAGTTCACCAAGATGTCGAATCCACGTGGTCGCAATTTCCACTTCTGAAGCTTCGTAGAAAAAAAGGTTCTAGCGAAAATTCCATGATGTCTTGTTTGAAGCAGCAAAACCCTAGAATCCAAATCTCTGATACCAAATTTTATGCAACTAGCTAAAAAAGATAGATAAATAACTTAAAATGTATTCTCTTCAAAGGGGAAACCTCCTTTATATTACATAAATGAAAAATTCTTGGATGATACAAATGAAAATACCTTCTTTGTTATATAGGAGTCTAAGGGGTCACAATATAATTAGAGCCTACATAACCATAATAATGTAAGGGCACAAAAATAACAATATTGAGCTTCTATTGGGCACCACAATAAGAATATGGAGGCTACATGGGCACATCGATAAAAATAAGGGGGCTACACTAGTATTATAGGGACCTAACATTTCATAGGAAAAAAATTAAGAAATAATATTAAAATATTTTATTAAACTTTTTTTTAATGTAATTTATTTTTATTTTTATGTATATTCCTATATATAATTATAAAGTGCATTCATATTATCACTACAAAAAAGTGATAGATGTTAAAAAAATTGAAAATAAAAATTATCCAAATTTTATAATGAGTGAAACATCTTCGATTTTTCCAATTGCCTTAAAATATAATAATAGAACCTTTAAAAAAAGTTATAAATGAATATCTTTAAAAATACAAAATAACCAATGTCAAAAACATATGACAGTTGTCGTACAAGTCGAAAAATAAGTTGAGAACATAGAGTCTTGATTTGAGTCTAATATTACTATGACAAAAAAAAGGGTTGCAAACCTACAACCAAGGAAAACTAATGAAACAAGAAAGATAAAGGAGACTAGGAAAACTAAAAAAGCAAGCAACATAATAGAATTGAATAATAGAACCTGAAATTTTGGTAAGAAAAGAAATATCCTCGTCAATGGCATGGCTGACCTGTTTGTTAGATGGTGGCAGTGTCGGGCTTAGAGTTGATCCAAACTCCAAGATGTATAACTTTCCTTTGATGCCAAGAATAAGTACCTTCAACTCATTCAACTTTTGGATAGCTATATATAGACTCATGGCTATCCACCAAGACTTTTCTCATTAAGAGCTCTATATTTCATTTGATCCAAGTTGGATCACTATACTGTTTTACATCCATCTTGATGCTTTTAGGGTGGAAAAAGTGGGGAAATCATCTCACAACATCATTTTTACCAATGGAACCTAGTTTGGAAAAACAAGGTGTGAAATATTTCAGGAGCATTTTGAGGCATCAAATGATGTTTTTTGGGGGGTAAAACTTTGTTTCCCTGAAGCAACACATTTTCATGTTATTCTACACACAAATACCATTTCAATGATGCGAGAATCACATCAATTGGATTTGGTATGCGAAAGTTATGCCACTTAAAAGTTGAGCTTCCTGTTTTCACCACCATAATTCAAGAGGATGCCACGTTAGGACCCATTATTCATGGAAAAGGGGCTAGCCATGTGATTGTGGTGTAAAAGACTCTAGAAGATACTTACTATAACTCTAGTTAAGAGTGCATGTAGTGAAACTTAAGAACTAGTAGTCTACCGGGTTGTGTTATAACTAGGCCACTAGAAAGGAAATGGATTCCATTACTTTGAGTGCATTTGTTCCATAGCTAAGAAAAAATAGCCAAGAGGGATAGGAGGTAGAGCATACAAAGAGAATTTGTGCATTGTAGTGTCCCATGGGCCACAAGCCATACTTCTTTGTACTTTTAGTCATATTTCCATTCAGAGAAAGAGAGTGATCAACCTCACCTTCCAGATGGGTTTTTATCCCTAAAGGGTTTCCCATAACACATGTTTTTTAAAATGTGTGTGTGAGATTTTATTTTGTGATTCTCTACTTTCTACATAATTTTCATTCGCATACATGCACTATTAACTATGAAATCTACAGATCTAGGAACCTAATAAAACTATAATAGTATAGAATTTTAGATTTTAAATATAGTATTATGAAATTTGTTGTGACAAAATGTCCAAGGTAATATACATGATAATTTACATATCTCCAATATAAATCAACCCTGTAGATATAACAATTTTGATTCCGTTTAGTGTTTCTCATGTTTGAGATCCACATAGTCAAATCATCCATCTCTTTTGAGTCCAATTTCATTTTCCTCTCTTGCATAACATATGCTTCTACCATGCCAATTTTAACATGAACATTCAATGGTATGTTTGATTGATAGCTTCAGTCTAAAGCATCAACTTCAAAATGCACTTGGGATCCCCCCAAATTTGCTCTTCCTTTTCCACCTCACCTACAGTGAGCTCTTCGGCGAGTCATCATAGTAGGAGGGAGAAATACTCAAGATAAACATAAGTGAACGCAGGTTGAGGGATGAGGAAAGTGTAGGCTGGTAAACGCAAAGATACCATCCAATGAGGCACTATGTGAGCTAGTAAAAGAAACTAAGAGGTCCTCCCCCAAATCTATTATAGGAAAGGGTGGGAAAAAGGCTTTGGGAAAATTATCGAGCATCAATTTATACACCAAGAATATGTAGGAAAAAACCATGATAGTCCAAGGAAACAAATAAGGAATAGTTTCAAAATTTTATATGGAAAATTTTCCTAGGAGCCTCACTTGGAAAACCCCCACTAGTACAAAATTACTAATTAGTTACTAGAAAAACAACTAAAATTTGCATCTAAATGAAAATTTTTCAATCGGTGACCAGTAGTAGCTAATTTACAGTATCTTATAACGCGACCAACTTTTAGTCATTTTTGGCTTAGTCATTAATTGATTGTCTCAATTTTATCGTCTAGTAGTATATTTAGTCATAAATTTGGTCTTTAATTTAGTCATTGATTTAGTCAGTAATTACCACAATTAATGACCAAATATACAATAAAATATATTGCTATCTGATCATCCGAGAAAACTAATTAATGACCAAAGAAATATGACCAAAATGTTGGTCGTGTTATAAGATATTATAAATTAGCTCTAATAGTCATATATATGCAAATTTTAGTTTTCGTTTGAAACAAATTAATGACCAAAGAAAAATGACAAAAATTTTGTCGTGTTATAAGATACTATAAATTAACTACTAATAGTCGTATACGTGCAAAATTTAGCTGTCATTTGTAATGAAAAATTAATCATTTGCAGTAGTCATTTATATTTTTTTCATAGTTTCATATTTATTATTTAAATGACTAATTTATTAGTTTATATTAATTTCATTTATTTTCATTAATAATCATTATAAACCACTAATTTAGTTGTATATTCATTTTATTCGTGTTCATCATTAATCAATATAAACTACTAATTTAGTAGTTTTATATTGATTTAATGTGTTCATTATTAATCAACATAAATTAATTAGTACTATTTTGCGACTAAATTAAAAAAAACGCCATACAATGTGCACTGGTTCATCTAATATGAAAATTCAAAATTACATATGTTAGTTAAAATACTAAATAATATCAAGTGAAACTATAAATAATTTCAACCACAAACTATATTATATGAAATGTCAAGTATTACAATATGAGTTTCCAACTTAACATTGGTTGGACTACAATTTACACATGAAATGTGGTTTCATCACTATAAAACATTATCATTGTGTTGCCAAGTCATTGCAGGTGAATTCACCAACTATGAAGACTTGATCACCAGTCGTTATGTGTGTGTCTTATGCATGATATTGGATTTAAGGGTACCACTAGACAAGTTCTCTTCTGTCTCTTTCTGCATTTGTCGCTACAGTGTTAGAGTTCTCCTCTTTCTTCAAATCCTACTGCTTACCATCAATATTGAGTTCCTTTTCTAAAAACAAAAGAAGATACAATGCAGAGTGTAAATCGTGAAAGATGATGAACAATAGAATACAAAATAAAGTAGACTATAAAGGATTTATATTACATATACCTCAACATCAACAATGTTAAAGCCATTCTTCCCCATAAAAGCAACCAACTCGGGCAATTTTTCTTCAGTTGAGTGATAATGGCCACTATGTGGCCAGATGACCTGTATAAACAAATAAACGTCACCATAGAAAGAAAACCTTAGTAACTTAGTATTCAACCTTCAAGGAAATCTTAAGCACAATCATCCCAACTAAGTTACATGCTAAAAAGATCAAACTGTAAATAACTTGTGAAAACAAATAATCTAAGGTGTGATGTCTAATCCTTGTCATTTTATTCGCAACAACGGTTAGTTCTCTAATCCATGAACTTGGTCAAGTATATAAACAACATGTGCTCAAATAACAATATGAAATTAAACTTGTCTAATAGTCATGAAAATCTTTCAACACAAAATAGTTAAAAGTATTTCAATCAATATCGTGTAAAATTTATTTCATCTTCAAGCTTTGGTTGTTGTTTAAACAGAAATAATACCAAGTATTTTCAATTTCATAGTTAAAATAAAAAGAAAAATAAAAATAGACGTTCAAAATACAATCAAACAATAAACATAGGATATCATGGAATGGACATTGCAATTATAAAAAAATTGTTTACCTATCCATCGATATCTTATCAGGCATTCCTAAAACACTTTCTTGCCCAAAATAATCATGAGGTGAAAGAATCACAACATTAAAAACCATAAGAATACTTACTAGAAACATTTCCAAAGTCGATGGTTGAAGTGCTTGAAGGATCTCCAACAACAAATGAATCATATCCAAGACGTGATCTCTATATTGTCTCGCCATGCTTCTTCCAATCACATTTCATGTAACATGCCCACGAGAGTCGAGTAACAATAAAATGAAGGCATTAACATTTTCTTTTATCTTTTATATGTATAAACTCCGAATATATATATTTTTTTGGGAACATATTAATTTGTATTTAAATCCTTCCTATCATGAGAATATATCAATGAGGTCCTCTAACAATTTCTACAATATCAATATTTGTCTTGTTGTGATATCTGAGATAGAAAAAAAAACATATCTGCAAAAAATAAAACCATATATTACTTATGTTCAAACTATGTATATGGTGTATTCTTAGGTAAATTTTTAAGATGTCCCTCTGCCTTTACCAAATCGGGTTGTAGCTTGGTTCAACTCTATATTCTTTCATTAAACATCAATTTCTGCAAGATAAATGTCAAATATTATTGTTTCCCATTTCTCAACATGATAGATACGATAAATTGAAAGTCACATAAAAGAAAGAGAAAACCATTTTCTAACCAAAAAAAGCAAACAAATAGTGCCTCTAATAAAACTTCACACCTAAGAAATTACTCTGCCACGTGCTCAGACTAAAGGTGATATTCTTTGAATCATCTTTAGGTCATATTTAATGGGATATTTGTATGTTTACCATGATGTAAATTTGGTTCTAAAAGAAATATATAAATATAGGTTATTATCAGTGAAATTCAAGTATAATTCAAAAAAATAATGTCATTACAAGGTATGGAGAGAGAAACGTCTTCATAACTAGGATTCTCTATTTCAGTTTGGTTTGAGTTGAGTTGGCATTTGAATATAAAGTGTTCTATAAATAAGTGAAATAGAAAGATGAGAATCGAAATAACCCTGTGAATTTTTAATTAATTCATATTATATATCTCTAAAACAGGCAGGTCATCCCTCTCTACTATTTGATAGAGATTTATTGGAATAGAATACTACTGAATTAACTATCAAACACAATGATGAAATATAAAATAAGGAAGGAAAAATGACATGGATTTGGTATTTGTGTGCTTGAAGGAAATCCAACAATGGTTGCGTTCTTTGTTTATCATGAAATAATATTGAAGAAAAATGTTGGTTCAGAAAAATTCTCCATTACCAATAGGAGATGGTCATGTTGGGTAAGGAAAGGATGAATTTAAGGGCTCAAGGTCTAGCTCGAAAACATAGTTATCCTTTTCACTACAAAATAAAAAGTTGTCATCATTTTCTTATCTAGGTAAAAATAAAAGTGAGTTTGTATTTGTGCAGTTGTGATAGTATATGAAAAAGAGAGCACTATTGGAAATCAAAGTGTGTTACCCCATCATCCAACCTAACAGAAAACATATATATTCAATTGTTGACTACAGTGGAAATCAAATGTAAAACCTACTCAACATGAATTTTACATGGCCTAGCTGTAATGAACTAGTACAATAGAGGCATGCTAACTCATAAACAGGAGATGATAAAAAAGAATAATGGAGCATTATTTCCTCCCACATAATTGGCATGAATAAAATTTCCACAAAATCCATCCAAAAAATGAGAAGAAATTATGGAAAAGAACATATCATTAGTGTTTTGTACTCTCTTTATCACATGTAGCCTAGGGAAGTAGAGGATGCCAAATGTAGTAGGATTCCAATTGTGTGGGATATAAAAAAAAATGTGGGAAAGAATGCCTACCAATTCACGAAATCTCACTGTAAATAATATAACATGTTGAGAATAGTAATGATGAAAACGAAGCATGTATGAAGATCAAGCGTCTTCTTGGTCATCAATTAGTAAGGCGGATGGTAATTTTTACTTGTAAAAAAACATCAGAATTAGTGTAATGATTGTGTGGATCATTTTGTGAATTTTTTCAAATTTATATTATGGCGTCCTTGTAGGAGAGAGTGATGAAAGTTCTCCAGGTTTGGTTACACTGGTTTCTCTTTTCAGATGCTTATGTGAATGGGATGAGGGCTACCTTTCTTCAGTTTGGAAATTCAAGTGTCCCTCCTTTTCATTCAATATGTGGAGATTCCCCATCATTGAAGAACCTTGATAGTTCTAAATATAACCTTATGGACATAAGAGACGAATCTGGTCCAAATCATGATGGTGCTTTGGTGATTGGAGAGGGAGCAACAACTCGAGAATTGTTTAGTATTCCTCTTGTGGAGCTTGAAAGATAGTGTAGGAAAAATAGTCTATCTATTTGTGGTGGTAGGGAGGTAATGGTTTTCCGATTGCTTAGATTAGAAGAAGGAAAAAAGCATAAGAACCAAGATCAAGATGAGGATTTCAGGTATGGGTATAACTTTTCAATTGGAGGGAAGCACGCAAGAGAAGTTATGCTTATTCAAAATTGGGAGGGGGAAGGTAGAGCACAAGCGAAGAAAGAAAATCCATACTTGATGATGATAAGGATTATATATCCTTATCATCATCTAGGAAAAATGTTCAGGAAAAATCATCTTTATGGTCATGGGTTGAGGAACTTGAATCAGTGGATGCCTCTTGCAGTGGAACTTTACCAAAAAATGCTCATGTGGTGATGGTAGTGTCACATGATGTGCCCCCAAAATTTCAAAATATTCTAGGAAATGTCATTGAAAATTTCTTTCTCTACTCCTTAACTCATATTTTACCCCATCCGCGTTTTGATACACCAATTATCAAGATCATAGAATGATCTTATCTTTAATGAGGGAGTCCAAGGGCTAACAGTTTAAGGATACACTCAATTATTTTTTAAAATGGACAGTCTTGTCTGACTTGCAAGGACTTGGGTGTCAAACTTGTTCACGAGCCAATGTTATTCACATCTCAAAATTTTGAGTATGACTTTGTGTTGAGCTTGACTGAGAGGAGTTTTCTTAATACTATTTAGACAAGGAAAATAATCAATTCAGTGTCCATTTGAATTATGATTCATGAAGCGTAGTAACAGAATTGGTGAGCTTAATAGGGCTCATCCTTTCCATGATGTGTTACATTCTAATGGAATGAATGCATGAATTTAAAAAGGCTGAGATATGATATAAATCTTGGGAAAATTTGATTAAAAAAAAACACAAACCTCACACTTGAGATATGATATAAATCTTGGGAAATTTTAACCAAATAAATAACCCAAACATTAAACCTGGTAGTGTGAAAAAAATAAAAGAAAATGAAGCAAGAAATCCTTTTACTGGTCAACAATTTAAAGATTTTGAAGCCTATATTCAAAAACAAGATTCTCATACCAATATCCTTTCTTTCTTTGAAACTATATTAAATACATCACTTCTTCCAAAATATTTACATATCGTGGATCGTCATAATTCAAGTAATCAGTTAAACGAAGTTCCATCATCTCTAGAGCAGGGGTTCTCTAAAGAAAGAAACCTAATACACCGATTTCCTATCATGAAATTTAGTTGTCTACATAAACCTGTATCGTACGGAGATGAGAGAGTGGGGATCTAAGACATCGAGGTATGGGATATTTTGCAAGTTCCTGCATTTCATTTCAAAATCAGAATAAGCCAACTCTTCACTCATTTACCATGTAAAAGACATAAATACTCATTATGAACATAATGGAAAAAAACCATGGAAGGATTTTATGGCCTTTTCACATCGTATCGGAGGTTAATTTTTTTAATTTAGGTAGTGTGGATTTGCATTAAGGAATAGATATGAAACAAATTTGTTACTTGGTTTTGTTTCATATCTATTGGATATATTGAATCTACAAACAAGACATAATAATGAACCAAAACATAATAGTCAACCTAAGCTACATCAATATATGCTTTGTATAAAAAAAATTATGCTATACCTTGACAACTAAGTAGTAAATGCAAAAATTCTTAAACATTGAAACATGTTGTTTACTGCACATGTAAAAGAAAAGCAAAAATTTTATTCTTAACAAAATAAAGTTTTCACCCATTAACAAACGCTAGAGATTAGGAAGCCTCCCGAACAACAAATTGAGAAGGCACATATTTCTTTGAGAAAAGGCCCAACACATATGACCAGATCCTTTAATGATTTAAAGCTCCCCATCATCTCAATCAATATGTCCACAAATAAATTGTATGCATTATCAGGACATGAGGCCATTTCTAGTATGGTCAAATTACTTCCACGCTTCATATTGAGTCCCAATATAGAGCATGAAATCTCTTGAAACAATATCACATTCACTCTCAAATCTTTTATCATGTATGCCCTTACATACACATACAATATAACCTACATTTATATTCGTTTAGCTTTTATCTACATACACTCTGCATTTACATTGGTTTCATTGTAAAGCCTTGAAAGTAATAGTAAAATCCAAACTTACATGGTCGTAGTTTGAAACAATGTGATTGAAGAGGTTTTGTCTGTATCTAGCGATTGTTTGATACAAATTTATTGATTCCTCTACTGAGGACCCCAATTGCAGGGAGTGCACAGAAGGTCAAATATTGATGATCAGATATTCTTTATGGTTTGGCTAGTCGAGTGGGGCATCTGATCAAATTAGATGAGCATACAACTAAGCTTCAAAAGGGGTCCTATGTAAGTGATTTCAAATGATATCTCTTGGAAGCTTCAACATAGTACTCAGTATCATCATACAGAGGACAACCCAAAAACAAACCATCTGATCCTGTCGAAGTTTGAAGAACCAAGTCACCCTTTTTCAGAAGGCCATTTCTACTGTCATTTTGAGAAATTATTTTAATGTCAACACCTGGGATTTTTGGCAGCACTGGCCCTGAATGTACTTTCCTGGGCACCCCAGAAAAGCAGGAATAGCAGGTTGGCACCCATCAGTTTTAATGGCAATGTGTTGACTTCTTGGATAGAAATTGTTCTTCTGACTATCATTCCTTTTATCTCTCGGAACAAAGACCAGTTCATCTTCAAGATTGACCCAATGAGTGTACTGATATACAACAATTTTTCTTGGTCCATTAGCACTTGAAACAAATTTGACATCATTGATCATATCTATAAATGCACACTCCTTTTCCCGTATGTCTACAATAATTCTTTGAGACAACTAATTTGCTTCGGGATAAGAACTTGAATCAACTTGTATTTCACCACTCAGTAGATATTTTTCACAAGTTAAATATATAGGCTTATGGTTGAATACATTGAATTATAATGAAGACATTCCAAAGAAAATGCACGAGTTCAAGAAATGAAGCATGTGCACACCATGAGCTTCTAAGCAAATTTGTTTCCATCCTTTCTCAATCGACAAATTCATAGGTTCTTTTTTTGGTTATACAATGTAAGAAGCCACAGGATGAGTATACATAATACGCAACCAATAGTCTTTTTGGATAAACACTATCTCCGAATGATCAGAAACACCAACATTGATATCAATAACCTTTCTCTCCCAACACCATTCATCATCCCAGTCTAACGAATCAAATGAAGGTATGTGTTTTACCTCAAGACACCTTGCACCGGGTAAGAATTTCTCAAATATGAAGTCATTGCTCTCATTTGTTAAATTTAAAGAGTTCAACTTCTCTAAACCCAGAGTTCAATAACCAGAGAGGTAAGTGATATAGAAACTGAGTCACATCCTTCCTTGCATATCACCTATACATGGATATCAACAAGGGCCTTTATAAATTCAATGCCAAGCATTGGTCTAGTTACTATCACATCAATATGTGATGGTGAAAATTGAAGACCAGAATCACGTTTTGTTGTTGTGGTCATTGGGGATATTCGATATTCACCTGGTTGAACCTCAAAGCAAAATTTTCCCATATCATCAATCCTCTTTACTTGAGGCTTAACATGGCCCGTGTGTAAAGCCAACCTGACACTTGCCAGAATAGCCATATGCCACTAATTTTAGGGAACCAAAAATACTATAATGTGTTACTTCTATCTCTGGGATTAAAGACATGTTTGGCAAAACCATGAAATTCTCCAAACTACTAAATTCGAAGTAATCCTTCTCAGCCTTGATTGTGTAGTGTGTTGATGTTACCCAATCAAGTTTGTAATATCCCTGGACATCTATTGTAGCTCTTTCTCATACATCAACTAATATCTTAACACCTTCAACACCAACACCTTTAGAAGTCACAACATGTCCTCCAACTGAGAACCCTGTGACTTGAAATGGCTAAGATATATTAACATGAATTTCAACCAGAACCTCTATAGATGGAGGTGAAACATCAAATATTGTATTATCACCATTTTAGAATGTAAACAACCTGTATTTTCCACATGGAATAAAATTAAAAGCAAATTTCCCATTTGCATTAGGTATTGCATGACAAAGCGCTTGATTTGGCCAAGGAGCTCCTCCAGAACCCTGAGGGCACTTCACCTCATGTACATCCTATGAATAATGCTATACATGAACACCTAAAACAAGGTTACCCTGAGAAACAACCAAGTCATCCATTTCATAACCAGGGACAAAAAATATGTCATCTACTACCATATTTCCAAATCCCAACTCCATATCTTAGCACAATTGTTAAGAGAACATGAGAATCATGTATTTTAAAGAGAATATTATAGAAAATATACTTTATAAACCTCAATCGTTGTACCTCATGCGTAGCGCCATCCTGGCTAGGGTCAACATTAGGTATGATGTTGTATCTTCTTCCTCTGTTTAACAATTGGCTCACAGAGCCAACTCTTTCCACTTCTTCACGTTTGATTTCGAGTGTGCCCTCTGGACACCCATCCTTAAGGAATAACTCTGAAATATTTACATGGGCAGAGTCAATGTTGGGAATATTTAGCGGCGTGGACTTTAGTTTCGGCAGTTTCTTTGAGCCCTTTTCATGACGCACAAACAAACAGAAGCGCATGTCAAGAATTTCTACATTTTATTTCCTAGTGTCTTCACAGTGTAATATTTTACGTTGAAAACATTAGTCTGCTATAGCCAATTGAAATTATCACCTGCGTGCTTGAAAGATATTTGGTCACTGAGATATATGCAAAGGATGCTTTCTCCAAACTTACTATGTGTATCAAATGAAGGAAAAGAGAGAAAAATATTACAACCTTTCCTCTTTGAAAAAACTTGTAGTGGGATTTGAAATGACCTGATATTTCTGTACTGCTGGAGGATTAACGAAATTTATGTATTCATGTTGGGAAGCAACCAACCTATATCTCCCTGGAGTAATATTTTTAAGCGTGTAACTGCCTCCCTACAACATAAACACAACATTAATGAGGTCATTGTTGGTGGAAATGAGTTCAACCTTCACATTTGCAGGACCTCCATTTATCTCTAGACAACTTTCTTCTCCAACACTCTCCCAGAAATAGTGAACCCAGTGAAGCGAAAATTGTTGTCTTCATTGCCATTGCAACCATTGTGATCCATTGATAAATATTCAGTTGTTTAAGACATGTTCACGAAGTCCGGGAATATGAATATTTCGATGTAATTTTTCCACTTGATATTGTTAACATCAAATCCAAAACTGTCTTGTTCATCTCCAGAGAGCTCTTGAAACAGTTTTTCAAAATTGTATCGAATCTGCACAAATATATTAAAAAATTTATTAATGTATGTTGTGTGATTACAAATCAAAATGTTTAAAACAATACAACACCAACAAATTGGTATTTCATCTCCATTACACATAATTCACCTTCCATGGTAGAATGCATATGGCTCGTAGATCTTTGCCAGGTGCTTCAATTGTTGTAACATATATTTTGTAGATGATCTTGATAACCCCGCTATCTGCAATATGAATATCAGTTTGCAATGATTCATTTTATGTACCCTTTTTATTATAATTATGGTGAATTGGTAATTCTCTAGATTAAGTAACGAATCTACTACTTGAACAGAGATTATATAAATGAGTAAATTTTTAACTTTTCAAATTCCACTTATATTCATCAAATTTCTAGTAAGAAACACAAAGTATCCTTACAACTTACACTGTTTGGTGAACTAATAGATGTGTCGAGAGCCTGCCCATAATTCTCCATAGTATTAACGCAGGTCAATTGCTTCAAGAATTTTACTGGGTTTCCTTTGCGATCAATGTATGGATTACATTTAAAATGTCCAAATATTATTTTAAAAAATTCTCGAATTGTTATGGGATTTACCAACGAAAAAGAAACGTGATAAACCTTAATCAACACTTTCCTGTGTGTTTGGCCATGGCTTCTAAAGTTTCATTTGCAACCATGTCTATCAATATCTGCAATTTGAATTCAACAAAAAAAATAACACATTTAAGATAGAAAGGATAATGCTTGTTTTTTTTAATAAAAAAATATAAAGTAACACATTTCAGAGAAAAAGGATAAGTAGAAAAGGATTTTTTTGGGTAGAAGTTTTGAATTATTCACTTTTATCCTCAAGATATAGATGGAAGATCTAATCTTCCAATAGAAATAAATAATGAGCAGAAGCTTTAGAAAAATCAAATCAATATAATTTAAATAATTAAGAAATGTGAAATCAAAGTTTGGAACAATCCACTCTCATCCTGAAGACACAAATGGGAAACCTAATCTAATAAAAAATAAATAATAGGAAAATACTCCAGAAAATGTAAAATTAATTACGAAATGCTTTTTCAAACTTTGTTAAGAGTTACTCACCAGATCGAGCACAATATCTAGATCGTCCAAGAAGCAAGATAGTTGACCTTTTCCATAGTGCATAATGATTGGATCAAACATTCTTCAAGTTGAATATTTGATTTATCTCAACAACAAGGATCATCAACGTTTGGCGTCACAGCACAACGAAGAACACGTGAATGGTCGCGTGTCAACTGTCGTGTTTTTCTAAACGAAGAATAATGTCGGAATGGGGATGGTGATGGATTTATAATTTTCTTAATGGAATGTCATTATTCAAAGGAATCAATGACCCTCACGCGTAACAGCCGATGTCCCAGGGTAAAAGATGGAGAAATTGTAGTAAGAACCACATGATTCCCTCTCTTGTTGCAGAATATATACTTCACAAAGACTGAAATGGTCGCAAAGTGAGAGAAAAAATATTTGTTAAAAACCATGAAGGCTTTCGACTCTGTCAGTGGTTCAGTGGTTTGAAAGATATTTATCTTTCGCATGGGGACCTTAGGTCCAAATCTCATCCAGGTGATTTTGGGATTAGTAGTCGAGCTTTCGATCCGAAGGCTTCCTCAACTTTTTCAAATCCTTTTTTTCACTTCCACATCCATTGATCCCATCAGCAGCGGTTAGAACTACCAGGCTAGAAGTTGAAATCACTCATATGGTTGAGATGTCGGGCTTTCGGGGGTGCAGATCTACTAAAAATCCAAGCCCACTACAGAGATCTGGATCAGTTTTACCCTCACAAAGATTTGGATAGGTGCTACCCTCACAGAAACAGTGCTAGGTTGTAAATCAATATCTTTATATTGCCAATTGTCAAGGCATGATGATCTATAACCCCTACGGTTTACCAGGAAATCACCCAAAACCCCAAATTTACAACCTCTTACAGTTTAAATTATTAAACTATTAAGTTATTTTTAATTCAAAGTTTAAATAAATAAATTACAAATCTCTTTGTTCTCTTTGAAGATACAAAGCAACTTTTCATTCAAATAATATTGTTTTAACTTTCAATTAATTGAAATTTATTTTATTTTAACTAACATAAAATTGTTTTTGGTTATTTATATGTATTTTTCAAAGTTATTTGTAATTTTAGATTAAAAATAAAATAATTATTTTATTTTAAAATTGAGGAAAATACAAATATTTTTCAAAGTAACTTTTCATCCAAATAATAATTTTTTTACTTTCAATTACATAAATTGATATAAAGCTAGCTTGGATCTATCTTAATTTTGTATTTACCAAGGGTCGAGGGGATCAAATCTCTTTTGACTTTAAAAAAGGCTTGTATATGAAGAGATTTTATCCCTGGTAAATTAGGAGTAAGATGATTTAATTATTAATTATAATTATAATGACTAATTTTATATTTCACTTTACTTTTTTTTTTTTAATTTACCCCAACTTTACTTTTCTTAACATTTTTCACATTAAATTTTATTTCACAGAGTTTCCTAAAATTAGATGTTAAAATTGATTTTCAAATAAAATAAATTGGCTATATTTTTTTAATATTAAAAGTTAGTTTTAATTTGGCCCATGGTGTACATTAGTTGATGATAGAATGGGTTATTAAGGCATTTCTTATAATGTTATTGGTTTAAACTTCGATTAGCTCAGTGTGCCACGTGTGTGGCAGTGTGGGTACCGTTGGGGTGATTGTGGTAGTGGATAGAATCGATCCTTAAGTACAAACTCGGTATAGTTGTCTATTCTCTCATATAAAAAAAAATAACAATAATAATAATAATCTTATTTTTTTTTAAATTTAGTGAATTAATTATTTATTAAAATTAGGTGTTATTAAAAGCAAATGATTTTATTGGAAGTAGTTTAGGTGATGGCCATAAAAGAAACTAATTTTCTTGTAATAATTTGTACCTTCACTCAAACACTCTCACAGAAAAAAAAAAAAGAGTCTTCACCCCACCCATCAAGCAAGCCACCCAATCTCACCTTGGTGGCCTTCTCTCACTCTTTAGACTACAAGAAGGATATCCTTATCTAGGGAGGAATCCTTAAAGATCGAACTAAGCTAGGTCACTAAGTAATGAAGGGAAGTTCCTTAACAAAGATTAGTGATTTGAAACTACTCATTCTCAAAGTAAAAGGTCAGGGATAAGTGTGTGAATAGTCAAATAAAAGATGACTTATTAACAAATTTTGAATGATTTTAATTAGACAACTATGCTTATTCATGCAACGAAATTATACTTGAAAAATGAAATATGAAGCTTGCTCAATTAACCATACAACATGAGATGCTAGTGAAACATATATACAATGGCACAATAAAAATAGAAAATGAATCATAAATTGTCCATACAACTAAGACATTAGATCATTGATTCATCACAGATGAGCATTGGAGATTGAGAGTTCATTATCATCATCAAGAGATCATTCCACAATTAAGAGATCATACAGCAATAGTATTAACTATAAAGAGTTATGTGTTTCCAATGATAAATAAAGGAAATATTCAAACTTGTCGTTGTTACTAAGGACAATGAAGACAACAAAGTTGAACGTGAACTACTTACACATTTGTAACATTCAAATGTCATCCATTTATCATCAATTTATCAACATTTATAGTTGGGTAGTTTGTAACCATAGAATTGTGACCCAAACTATGTATTTGTAACATTCCAAAGTGTGTAATTACAACTAATGACCCATGATCAATGCCATTAGAGTGTGATCACAATAAACACTGTGTACTTAGAGCAAATTTCCATTAAGACTAGAGATCAATGTAAGTTTTAAAGCACTAAACAGTAAGAAATTACATATGTCAACATCAAATATTTAAGAATTGTGTGCATTGTCTAAATTGTGTGCAAATTGGACCAATAGTGGCACTATTGGGCTTCAATCCCTATCTAGTTATGTGTGTTAGGATGTGGCATTTCAAATGAGAAAGTGATCATACATCTACAAAAAGGCATGCAAGTAAACCATCAAGACAATCTTAAAAATAATGAATTGTTAGCCTTATGAACCAAGTCATTTCACGTTCCCATGCATTGACTTGCGTAAGGGTGTGGTTAAAATGTAAATTTTGTTCAAAAAATGTAAGAAATAAATGTATCAAGAACAAAATTTGACCATGATGCAAATTTGTAAACCCTATTCATAATTATTTATAAAAATCTTAAATATCAAGGTGTTTCATGCATTCATGTACTCATGTGAAGCTTAAGAGTGTTTACTATGCCATAGATATGTTACCTAGGACTGTCAAATCCAACATGAACAAGTAAAAATATGATATTGTTTCCTTACAAGTAAAGCACTAATCATTTTTAATTTACGTTAATCATTTATAATTTTGTCACTCATTATCTAGTCATATATTTTAGTCCTAGACTAAATTAGTCATTTAAGTTAGCCACTTTTAGTTGAGTCACTTAATATCTAGTCATATCTTTGATCCCTAGACTAAATTAGTCATTTAAGTTAGTCATTTTTAGTTCGGTCACTTAAAATTGCTCAAATTTAGTAGTAATTCACTTGAAATAATTGTGGTGACTAACTTTTTTAGTCATGTAATCACTAATCTCTCATTTTGTACTAGTGACGTGTAATGATTATACATACATCTCCCACAAAAATACATTCAATATGATAATCCATGCAAGGTGATGGGTTAGATCTCTAACATAATCCTTTAATGAGTGACATGAGGGGCATGCTAGTGGAAGCCTTGGTTCATAGCCTAGGCTCACCATTTGGCCTCCACCTCACTCCACTACATTGGCACCTTGATTAAAGAAGAAGAATTATGTCGATCCAACTCATAGAAACTTTATTAAGACGAGTGTAGAATTTCCTGTAGATTCACAAGCTCATGCAACGTACTAAAGCAAAGGACAAGAATCTACTTCTACTTTCATTCAGCGGAATCCAATAGATCGATGAAAACAATAATAGCAAGAGGAAGACAAATCAATGACACATAACACAATAAATATCCAAGGAAAGCCACAACTCAAAACCCCACTATCTGTATTGCATTAATCAGAAATCAAGTTGATAATATAGTGCTTGTTCTCACAAGAACAATCCCAGCATTCAGTAAAATCAATCTCCAACTCACAAGGAAACTCTTGGCCAACACTTAGCTAATTTTGTAGCTCTCCAAGTCCCTATTTCCTTGTGTAATTCCTATGGCTGATTAGCCCATATTAAAGGGAAATCATTGCATCCAAAATTGTGCAATCCCTTCAAGGTTCAGTTCTTGATTTCATGCACCATCTGTACAACTTCGAAAAGTATACAAAAAATAGTACACTGTCCCCACAATATAGTCTCAATTGGGTATTTCTCATAATCAACATTCATGAGTTTTTGATGAGGGAATCTTTTGTTAACTAGAATAGCACTAGTTAATGCATTAGTGCACCAACTGACTGTTAACTCACTATTAGTTCCTCAAACATTTTGGAACTAATTTAACTGGACTTAACTCAATAAACTGAGTTAAAAAATTACAACTCATACTTAACTCATCCTAGACCCCTATAATATAAAGAGAACATATACATGACTTCAAAAATACTTCCAACTCAAAATTCCTAAGCTAATTAAGTTAATTAAACTTAATTAACTATTTACAAGCTTCTATGAGAATAGAATTCGATTTTAATTCTCAGTTTAATTCAAGGATAAATTAAACTTGAATTTCTGGATTCTATTTTTATCATTTCTTGTTTCTATTTTCAACACTCCCTCTCAACAAGAAAGGAATTCAACTCGATCCCGATCCTGAACCTTTGGAATGTTCTGCATGAAACACTTTTCTCTAGTGTTGTTGCTCCAACAACTCCAAAAACAAAAAACATCCAGCCTGAATCAGAACTGTCATCAAAGTCTCTGACTGTTATTGCCTTTGTTGACTGAAAACTTTGCGCTTCTGTTGACTCTTCCTTTCTGCACTGTTGTCAATCCTTCTCTACACTCTTTAGTATTTGACTTCTCTAGCCCCTCCCACTCTGATCTCTGACTGCAACAATCCAACTGAATCCTCCAGCTACTATGTACTTTGGGCTCCCGTAGCAAGGTACGACCCATGAGATAAAACCACTCAATGGATCCTGCCCAATTTCAGACCTCTTGGGACTATCACTTCACATCGCCCCACCTCACACCTGTAGGTATGGTTGCATGTGATCCCTTTGCCCACCTAGCTTGACATTTACCCCTACTGTTGGTCTCTGCATGACTGGATGCATCCACTTGGTCTCCTGTCATATTTCTAATTGTGGTTGCTCTAGTATTGTCTGAGATTGCTTCTGAGACTTCTTCTTCTCTGCTTGAATGGATATTTTCACTCGGTATCCTCTCAACGTCTCTAATTTTGGTTGCTCCACAATTTTTTGAAGCTGCTTCTGAGACTTTTTCTGGGGTTGCATGTTGAGAGGTAATTTACTCTCCCTCTCAACCACCAAGTCTTTAACCTTTGCCTTACTCCTAAAAGGCTTTGCATGCATCTTGAAACTCAAGAGCATGTAGGTTCTTAACCCATGCACTGATTTGTTTCACCTATCCCATGGTGATGTGTCTAAGGAGAATCTTTCCATTACTAAAAACCACATCATAGCCATGGTCTTCCAATACCACAATTGAAACGAGATTCTTTTTTAGTCCTAGAACATACATCACATCTATGATCCTAAGAGGGGAGCCAGACTATTAGGTTGTGTTATATTCTTCCCACGACTAGCCCCCTTAGTGAAACTGGGGGGTTAGAGGGGAGGCGGAGCCTCCCCTTCATTTCGCTGGGCGTAGGGGGGGGCTCACAGGGGGTTTGAGGGGGGTGGTAGGCGCCCTCTACGGGGTCTGGGGCCGCATCCCGAGGAGTTCTTTTTGGACCCTATATTAGGTGGGAAAACCTACCTATGGTTTTGTGCATGGTTTTTGCACATGGTTTTGGGTGTGATGGTTTTCGGTCCACGGTATTTTGTAGATACAATCAAGGGAACTACAGTTATGTTCTAATCTAGGGTTAATGGATTGGGGTTTATGGATTCTTCGACATGTATATTCATGTATTGTAACATTGAAAAGAACATAATGAAAAATCAATCTGGTAGTCCTGGTTTTGGGATCCAGGGGAAAATCTCTGTGTATATTTATTTTATGTGTTATGCTCTCGCCATTGTATATTTTCTGTTTTTAGAATTTGTATGCAGGTAATTTCTCTACGGGGTTAAAACCTACACTGAATCCCTCTGAATGGTAACCGTACCGATCCTAGTAGCTCTATACCTATCGTCATCTCCAAACTCTATGCTCTGCTTGAGGTCTTTCTCCTCAAAATAACTAAAGAGATCCCTATTCCCCGTCATATGGAATGAGGCGTTGTTGTCAAGATACCACACGCCTCTCATGATAGTGTTAGCCATGCATGTAATGAGAGTGAAATAAAGTTCGAATTGTGAAGCTAGAGCTTCACCTCCTGCTGTTACTATCAGATCCTTCTTGCTTACTTTCTTCTATAGACAGTTCATGGCATATTGCCCATGCTTGTGACAGTAAAAACAATTTACTTTCGTCAAATCCATCTTCTTTCCGCCCTCCTTGCCTTGGGACATCTTTCCCTTGGCCTTCTTTGCCTTACTCGCTAAGGCAAAATCATCTTTCGCTTCCTTGCAAGAGCTCCCATCTCTAGTGTTCCTCCTGATCTCCTCTTGCATCAAATCCGACCACATTTGTTCCCAATCTGGTAACTTCTCAAGACAATTGACAGAGTCCTAATAACTATGCCAACTCTTTAGGAGTCCTAGAAGAGAAAGACTCACCATATCATCCTCAGAAACCGTGATTCCAACACTTCCAAGTTCATCACGATATTGAGTGAACTTGGTCAAGTAATCTGGAATTGAGTCACCCACCTCCATCTTGATTTTTCGAAGTTTGTCTTTCATTGCCAACTTCCTTTGGTCACTGATATTCTGTAAAAAGTCCTTCAATGCTTTCCACATAGAATGCGGAGTTTCCTTCCCATGGAGACTCAAGATAATGTGGTCTCAAACTCCCTCAAGGATTATGCACCTTGCCCTTGCCACATACTTCTTCCATTTGTCCAGATTCTGAGCATCTAATGCTGGTGGCTTAGGAATGTCCTGATCAATGAGTTCCTTCAATCCATTATCCTCCAACACGACCTCCATCCTGTCCTTCCAGTCTATATAATTTGAGTTGCCATCCAAGGCATACTCAAGCTGCAAACCGTAGAACTCCATCTGTCGATCCTGAAATATGTATTGCAAATTCGAATTTCACCTATAATCCAAAAATCAAAACTTTGAAATCTCCTCTAGTATATTTTTCTCAGCTCTGATACCATGTAGATTTTCCTGTAGATTCACAATATCATGTAATATACTAAAACGAAAGCATGGAAAAGCTTCTAGAAATTTTTTATTATGGAGGATTGTAATTTGTAGCCTTCATTGGCATGTTGTAAGCCACTTTTCCCATGGCGTTGAACATGAAAGACATTGACAATGTGAATTTTAAAGATTAGAGAAGAAATTTGAGATAGAAATATTTCCAGGGGCAAATTATGAGAAAGTTGAAGGGAAGAGGAACCACATAAGATTTTTCAAACCATCGTGACCATTAATTGAGAATCCCCTTGAATAAAGAGATTGGGAATATTTAAGAGAAGAGTTTCCTTACTCAAAATTCCAATGGAAATATCTTAGTTGCATTATTTCTGTTAATTCCCATGTGTTGAACATGGTTATGAACAAGAGAAAAGAAAATTTGATTGTAAAACATCTCCAAATCCTACATCCCTTAGGTTTCCCTTGTATGCTCCATCAAAGATCAATTTTGCAAAGCCTTTAGGAGGACAAGATCAATGCATGGGGGAGAATGATGAAGGTATACTCACATGAGGTAAAGGCCCTCTATCAAGATTTCATAGTTGCATATCATAGAGTATGGGATCTTCAATAGGAGACAACTCCAAGTTAGTGGCTACTTGAGATAATAAGAGAGTATATTTTTAGAAATACTTGAAAAGTAGCCTCCAGAGAGAGCTAATTGAGCGATTTTAGATTCAAAAAATGCAACTATTATGTTTTTTCCATCATTAGAGGAATTTTTAGGTGAAAAATGTGCTTCAAAACAAAAAAGGTACCAACAAAATTAACTTTAAAGGAACCAATAGGATTCAAGTTGATGATGTGATCTCCAAGGGTAGATATTTTGGAGGGAAAAGTAAAAAAAGTACTTTTTTATAATTTTATTTTTAGCTTATCTCCTTAGAAGTTTACTTAAATATCAAGTGTAGACAACCATTGGATTTGGAATTAAATTTCACATCCAATAAGTACCCACTATTCATACTTTTGAGTAGACTCACAATGAAAAATATTGAAAATATTAAAGTATGTTCAACTCGTTCCTTTCATGTATTTACATTTTTTTCAATGTGGGTCTACTCAAAATTATGCATAGTGGGCACTCATTAGATATGGAATTTAACTCCGCATCCAATGAGTGTATACGCTCAACATTTGAGTAAACCTAAAAACACATTTTTGTATGCCATTCATGATTGGACAATGATTGAACAAATGTTCACTATCTTTCTGAGCACCATAACATAGACAACAAATAGAGGGGCTTTAAAGATACATGCCAACAACATATCCCATGTCTGAATATTTCAATGAGTAAGGAACCATAGGAAATGAGCCACTTTTAGCCATAGTTGATTATTCCAAATTTGGGACTGAATCTGAAGGCTTTGCAGTTTGAGCATGCTTATTTTAGATATGGTAAGCTTCTTTAATAGTGAAAATTCCCCTAGAAGAATACCCCTATTGTAATTTATATCGGTCTTTTTGATGACGAAATATGTCTTTGCAATAATATTTCTTCTAATTTATTCTAGGCATGAGGAAAGGGCTTAAAGTTCCAATAGTGCATAATCTCCTATTTAGGTGTCAATTTGTTTTCAGGGAGGAACCCCTCCAATAGTCCATGACCAAAAGGAGTTAATGAGACATCATTTTTCTACAAAGATCCTAGAGGTCCTCTTGGGATGCCATGCGAGGGACTTATGCTAAGAGTAATCAAAAAATTGAGCCATCTTCCCATAACGGACTTCCCAAAAGAAATGGTTTTGAACCAAGTGCTTGCCTCAACATGTAAAATTCCAAACAAAGGATCCTAGGGGACATTGTTGCATTAGGACACATTGTTTGGTTGTTGTTCTTCTACTGTAGTTTTTGTTTTTAGGTTTTGCTCCAAGAACCATGCTTAAAGTTTTGAGACCACAAAGACCTAGCCCTCCCCTTGCTTTAGGAAGCCAAATTTCTGTCCAACAAACAAGAGCGCATTTCCTTTCTCTAGATGCATATCCCCACAGAAAGGAGCGTTAAAGACATCATATCTAGATTGATATGCATTTGGGAGCTGCAAGTGAAGAAAATAGGTAAATAGGAAAGGCTTAATATATTGATTTAAACAACACTAATTTGCCTATAAAATTGAGAGAACAAAACATCCATCTCTCAAGGTGCTTAGCTATATTTTGAATAAAGTCTATTGAAGTCTTGATCTTATCTTAAAGGAATTCATCGTGAAGGGGGCATCCAAATACTTTGGAAGGGAGTAAACAACATTTAAATCTCAAATGCTTATGATGTGACCTTAAGCGAACAAAGCTTTTAAAAAAATGATATTTGACTTGTGCAAAATTGATCGTTGTTTTAAAATTATAAATATAGGTAAAGTAGATGATAACCAATTTTTTAAGCACCACAACCAAACTTAATTAACAATGGGAATTCTTTAATATATATTCAATAATTCTATATGAATCATTGTCATTCAATATTTATACAATTCCATTGAATAAAATGCTTTCTTACTCTATTACGCTGAAGGCATTTTAAGGAATAGCCTTTTGTGGAAAACATGTCAACCTTGAATACCGGTTGACCAATGCCACTTCCATTGTCACACTCTTTAGTGGTCACACATTAAATGGGAGTTCTCCGTTTACAACCATATTTTCCACATCGCATACATCTTCGTTCCATGCGTGGTGATAGAGATCGGTGTCTATACTTATCTTGCAGATCTGGTTCAGTCTTTCTTGTTTTTAATGAAATAAGGAACCAGCCCACTCAACGACCCCAATATCGTCCAGCTGATGTCTTCACGTGCGAGGTGGCTACCGTTGGGCCAAGAGATGTGGGTCAGGTTGGCTCCCTATTCAAACATACATCTCCGACTTTATTTGGTTTCAATAATAATGTGAAAAGAGTCCCGATAGAGTAGATATACGGGGAATAAAATGTGCGGTAACGAGTGTGAAAAGAGTCACGGTACAGTAGACAATTATGTCGACTTAATGGTATTTTAAATTAATTATTGGGCAAGGGAATTATTGGTATTTCACTTTTGGTGTCATTTCTAAAATCTAAAAGTTATTAATTAATGAGCTGATAGGTATATTTAAAATTTATTCGTATATATTATTCAAATATTATTCAAATTATTGATATTTCACTTTCGGTGTGATTTCTAAAATCTACAAGTTATTAATTAATGAGAGCTGACAGATATATTTAAAATTTACCCATATTATTACTTTATTTTATGGGTCAAGTAAATAATAATTCTAATTTTCAAATTTAAAAGTTAAATCATTAGAGTGCTCTCCTTGCCAAAAACAATGAACTACTATTATCACACTCTTTAGTTATCCCACATTAAAATGAGAGTTCACTCAGCCACCCCAACATCGTCGAGACGACGTCTTCGCGCGCGAGGTGGCTACCATTGGGCCAAGAGAGAGGTCACTCACGGTCGCTTCCAATTCAATCATACATCTCCGATTTGATTTGGTTTCAATAAGAGTATGAAGAGAGTAGACGTATGGGAAAGAAAATGTACGGTGACGAGTGTGAAAAGAGTCACGGTTGAGTAGACAGTCACGTCGAATTAATTGCATTATATATATCTATATACATACTTTATTTGGTCACACAAATAGTAGTTTCCATTTTTAAAACTGGAAACTTTAACAACTCTCATACCAAATTTTAGATATAATAAAAGAAATTATATAAAATTCTGATTTTTTTATATAAAATTATTAGTTTTTTTATAATTGATAATACAATTTTAATTTTTTTTTAGATAATTATGTATTATAATTTTAAGGAAAATTATAAATTTTATGAGTATTTAATTGAAGTGTAATTCATTTCTATATATTAATTTAGTCAAACACAACGCACAAGCTTGATGCTAAATATTGTGAGTTTTAATCTTTTTAGCTAGTTTAGATTTTTTTTAATAAAAGTTTGTTTTTCAAAGGATTCATTTATTTTCATTTGAATTCATATTAATGAATTATATTTATTGTTTGTAGGTTATTTGCGACTATAAAATTACAAAGTTATTAGATGAGTTAGAGGAGAGGAATATTTTTTATTTAAAAGATCTTCACATACACATTTAAGAGCTTTCTAGTTTATAATAAGTTGGTCAAATATATTCATTCTAGTTCATTTTACAAATTTATTTGACACATAAGCAACGAGTTTTATTTACTTACCATAGTAACCTTTAATATATCATATATTGAATTAAATTAAAATAGTAAATATTATATAATTTCAAAGAACAATTCATAATATATTATATTTTAATATAATATATGTAAATATATATTCAATTGACTATAGTCCGGAGGGTTAGCTCAAATGGTCAAAAGTGAAGTTCGACATGTCACAAGTAAAAAAAAATGCAATTAAGAGGTTTCAAATTTTTAGTGGGCGAATATTTTGTATCATAGTACATTAAAATTAGTTATGAAGGTTACCCCGCCTTATTTTGAGGGAGAGGGTAAAAAAGGTAAACTTAGCCCTTGAAATTAGGAGTTACAACCTTCCATTCACCCTAGTTTTCCAGAATAGGTTAAATTAGGTGAATTTTCAAAAATAAGTTTTATTTAAGTGAATCCTATGGGCCAAATACCATATTTATAAAAGAGGTATGGTAAATTAATAAATATATAAATAAATGAGAGGTATGGTAAATAAATAAAACATTTTTTATATTTACTCCATAAGTCACCTAATATACATGCAATGTGTAAACAAATAAAAATATAAATAAAGTGGAGGTATGGTAAATAAATAAAATCTCTTTTTATACTTATAAGGTATGGTAAATAAATAAAAATATAAATAAACTAGAGGTATAGTAAATAAATAAAACCTCTTTTTATATTTAGTCCATAACCCTCTTTCTATTTATGAAGGCTCAAAAAAGAGGTTTTATTTAAGTGAATCCTATGGGCCAAATACCATATTTGTAAAGAAGATATGATAAATTAATAAAAATATAAATAAATGAGAGTTGTGGTAAATAAATAAAACATTTTTTTATATTTACTCCATAAGTCACCTTATATTTATGAACACTCAAAAAATGCGTTATATTTAGGTGAAACCTATGGGACAAATACTATGGACCAGATACCATGGGCTAGATTATTATTAATACCATGCAAAAAAAACATTATTAACTCTAATATTAGTATTAATAAAAATAGAAATGGCACATGGTATTGACCCATGGTATTCACGTGGAATGTAGCCTATTTAAAGGGGCAAATTAAACCAGCATATATCCATCTTTACTCTAGATCTCCTAAGCCCTGAGAGGGATCAAATATCGTGATATGAAAACTAGCATAGAGTGAAAAAATTTAGTAAAAAATACCAATATCTCCATTAATATAAAAATTCAAAATAGTGAAACCTTATCACTCTTTCAGCATCACCCTCGTAGAAGATTTCCAACCATTTTTCAAACATTCTCAATATGATATCTTCATGAAAAATTTCAGGTGTTGATGTTGGATTAGTTGATTGAAAAATAAGCTCCTTTGTATAACCTTTCATCTTTTGTGCTATTCTTAGTTTGTCCTAATGATCTGTAGGGGTTGGAGCCACTGCACCATATTTTCCTAAAAGGTGGAGATTGTTCACCAAAAAGGAAATTAATCTACATGTTACAACGCTATTAAAAAATGCGAGACGTATGAGGGTAGTGAATTATGCTAATAAGAAATTTAGATTGGGAGAGACGTAATTAAATTTTATTATTTAATTGAATATTTCCAATTAAAATAATAATAAATCTACATTTATATATTCATATATATTGATTGGAAGGCTTCTCACAATGGTCACTTCTTTCAATTAGATCCCCTTCAAGCCTTTGGGATACTTAATACTTTCTTATATAATATAGTTGGGGCTTGCTACTTGTTGGCGTGTTGGGGTAAACAAACTTGATGTGTTTTTTTTATCTCGCAGTTGGAGTCTATGGAATAAGAAAGAATTTTGATAACTTGAAAAAAGTGGTAGCTTGACAAAAGTTGTAGAGAAAAGATTAGTCTCTCCTACCTTGACAGAACTCGTGGTCAATATCAACACCTACAAGAAATTTGTTGTGGAATATTATCAAAAATAATAGAAGGATATGAAAGAGTGTATTGTAAGAACCTTGACAAACACGGCCACTGAAACTTGAGCATTGTTTGTAGGAAGAGAAAATTATGTTTCTTTTTTTCAAACATGTATGTTAGTATATTACAGTTTAATGAATATTTTTTCTTATTATCATATATGGTTTACATTTATTATTTTCTTATTATCATATATGGTTTCACACTTTTACATATTATATTATTGATAAAATTGCCTCCCATTTTTCCTATGTATCATGGGGATTAGTCATTTTATTATACATATAAATTTAGGGTGGTTCTTCAAATTTTCCCCGATATAATATTACAAAATGTATAATTAGCATCTCACATGTTCTAAATTGGTTTGGTTTATAATAAGCATCTCACAAGTTACTGTTGATACATTTTCTAATGTCTTCTCTTTATATTGTCTCACAAGAGTATTGTCCATTAAATTTATATACATTTTGTAGTGTCTTTTATTCATCACAAAAATAAGAAAAAATATATCTAATATATACAATTAAAACGGAAGGTAATCTTAGAAAGAAATTAGTCATAAACAAATTACTTGCCATAAAAAATTTACTTGACTGACAAGAGTGTCCATCAAATTTATATCCTGAATTCAATTGAATATTCTTCGTAGTAGTAAAAAATCAAGATTTGAAATTTAGATGCATAGAAAGGTGTTTTGAAGAGGATTGCAAGTAGGTGAGACGAGTTGCCGCTGGGGTTTACTGGTTCGCATTGATCTATTCACTGCCATGATAAAGTCAGGGGGGGCTCAAAAGCCCCCTCCTTTCGAGATGCAATTTCAGGAAAGGGCAAGGAACTCGGAGCTTCATTCTTCATGAAACTTACGACCCACAATGCTTTCAAATCCTCAAGGGAAATAAGTATCGCCCACGTAAGGAATAGAGTTGCAGAGAAAGGTTCAAGCAATATTGTCACATCACAGTCGAATGATGCAAGGGGCTCACAGTTGAATGATGTAGGGAGCTCCAACTAGCCTGGTGCAGAGGAAAATTATTGGCCTCAAACACAGACAAGTAACAACTGCAAACCGAAAGTGAAAAAATACCATTCCTAGAGATTCAAGACCTGGATGTTGTCGTATATAGATATTTCATGGAGGAACACGCCATCCTCTACAAATCCATGGGCATATGATGGAAAAATAGCTACACTGGTGGATTTAGACTAAGTGGTGCCCAAAAGGAGAAATAAGGTTGCAGTTAGGCAAGGCTTTTCAAAGTCATTTTTGATCTCCTGGAAGACTGAGACCAAATATTTGAAGGCAGCCCATACCTCTTTAACTCATAAGGGTTATTTATGTAGTAGTGGAAGGAAAACTTCACACCATAAAAGGAATACTTCACCAAGGTCCTCATATGGGTGAGACTCTATTCACTCCCCATGGACTACTGGTCACCCTCTGTGCTGAAAGGAATAAGAAATAAATTAGGAGAGTACATCAAAAAGTCAGAGGCACGGGGGCTTCACTAGGGGAGAAATATCATACCACGTGGGTTCATATTGGGGGATAGATATTGTGGAAAAATGACATAATATATTGGGGGATATATAGGGGGTAAAGGGCTTTTATATTGGAAAATATAAAAATGGAGCTTAAAGTTAATGAAAAAATGGATTCCTACAATATCTAGTGAAAGTAGGGGTTTTTTTAAATTGGGAAGTTGTATTGGGTTCATATTGGTAGAGGGTTAAATAATGTGATTTTTAGAGGGATTTTCCAATATGTAGTCAAATTAAGGGTATTGTTTAATATGCCACAAACACACATGATATGTCAAAGGTTCACTAAGTGAATTCCCCGTGTTTGGAGGGAACCAAGAACGACTACTACATCTCATATGCCATAATTTGTGTCTATATGGACGTCTCAGGGGCACTCCCAGAGGCCATAAAACTAGTCTTCAGAGACGAGGTATGGCTCCATAATATAGACTATGAGCACATACCTTTTAGGTGCAGGAAACGTCATGAGCATGGACATCTCTTTAGAGACTATCGTCAAGATGTCTCTCAATGAATCAATACCCAAGCAAAAAAAAATATGGATGAACAAGGCTTCACCAAGGCATCCCCCAAAAGAAGGAACAACAAGAGAACTCAATGAAACCAGGGTTAGCAGCCCCATCTAACAAAGATAAATTTGAAGCCCTCCAAGAGGTACGGGAAGAACAAACTTCAGAAGGAAATGTCAAGGAGGAAGGAGAAATGATAAATCAAACACCAACATTACAAGAGCAAAAAAGGGGGCACACCCCCAAAAAAAACCATGCGGAGAATGGCCAAACATCAGAGGACATAGATATGGATATCGAGCCAGAGAAAACCCGAAAGAGGACCAAATCATAAAAGAATCTCTCATAGGAGTTGATCTCAAATCAATAGCAGAAGTATGGGAAAAATGGCCTAATCGCAATACCTGAGGAATACCTCCGAAAAAATAGAAGGGGCATACCTAATACAAGAAGAACTAAAAGAGAACACAATAAGGAAACACCCAGATGATAAAGCCTACAAAGGGATTCTATCAAACATCATAGCTGATCAGTACAACCCCAAAGGTCGAAGATGGAAATGAGGATAGAAAACCACAAGCCAACTCCTTCAAGAACTAGGAGTAAGATTAATCAATGAGGGCAAGGTAAGAGCTCTCACCCCAACCCATCATCTTTCTCAATGAACTACATATCATGGAATATCAGAGCCTTAAATGGCCATAAAAAAAGAAAGACTCTTAAAACAAAGAATATTGTCTAGCAAACTAGATATAGTGCTCCTCGAGGAGACAAAGCTCGGTATGGAAAATTTGTGGACCATGCAAAAGGAATGCTAAAACAGCTACAATTACCTAAATAATGCAGCATGTGGTACATCCGAAAAGAAGCTGATTCTGTGGAAGATCTCGTAATATAAATTGATCTCCTCAATGGCGCTAAAAGCTCTATCACTATTATCCTCAAAATAATAGGAACCACAAAAACTATTTGGGTAACCAACATCTATGGACCTCATAAGGTGTAAGAAAGGATTCAAATGTTATATTTAGTCATAAGAATCCTTGAAATCATACCCCATCTGTTCAAAATAATATGTGGGGACTTTAACACGATCCTCAATCTCTCAAAAAAGAAAGGAGGCCTCAGGTAGCTAGAAAGGGATGTTGAATCCTTCCAAGAAACCATAAACAAAATGGATCTAGTGGACATGCAGATTGTTAATAGTACGTACACCTAGAATATCAGAATGGAAGGAGATAGGAAGATCATGATCTTCAGACTCAATAAATTCCTGGCCCCCTGGGAAACTGAATGCATGATTCCCATAATAAATATCTGATCACTAGCCAGTAGCTCTAAAAATGCACATTTCAATTGACCCCAAAAACCACCCCTTCATATTTGAAGCTTTATGGCTAGAGCACCCAGATTTCATGAGTAACATGAAAAACTGGTGGGCCAACTCTCCACCTCAGAATGACACCCAAATCTACCAATTCCAACAAAAGATAAATCACATAAAGAACAAAATCAAAAAATGGAGCAACGATGTCTTCGGTAATATTTTCAAGGACAAAAAGAATCTGGAACAAGGCATGGAGGTGTTGGGTGTGGGGCCTGATTATCTTTTGTATTCAAAGCTATCGCCGTATTGGACCCCCCGTAAAATATTCATTGTAGGGGGGGTCCAGGGGGGCGACTGAGCCCCCCCCTGGCGGCCCCCGAAGCTAAGAATAGATGTAAAATTTCCTTGTAAAATGTTGTAATTTTGTAGTCAATCTGGGTCGTTCATTAGGTGAAGATCTGACGGTAGAAGTTATGTTTAATTTAGGATTTTTTTCCCTAGAAGGCAACCCCTCGATATATATGAGGGAATTGTATTGTATCTATGTATATCTGTATTCTGAGTGAGGAAGAGAGAGGAGATTAATAGTAAAATGGAATTGCGACGGATCTATTGTAGGTTGTATCTCTTCAGTTTGCTAGATAATATAAAAAGAAGGACTAGTTGTTTCTCCGTGGACGTAGCTCAAACTGGGTGAACCACTTATATCTGTGTCTCTCTTGTTTTATGTGTTTTCTGTGTATTCCATTGCTCTGTAATATATAATTCTCTAACAACGGGTATCAAAGCCGAAGGTCTTTTTTGGATGATAAACTCACAGGAAAGAAGGGTTCCTCGTTTGAGTGGGAGAAATGGTGGAAGATGGTAGGTTTAGGGTCGAAAAAATTAATAGACAAAACTACTAGCCGTGGAAGATGCAGATGGAAGATTATTTGTACCAGAGAGATCTGTACCAACCATTGAGCGGAAAGGCAAAGAAGCCGATGAGTATGACAGACACAAAATGGGATATTCTCGACAGAAAATCACTTGGAACAATACGGTTGTGCCTAGCGGCGTCGGTAGCATTTAATATTTCAAAGGAAACGACAACAAAGGGTTTAATGTTGACATTGGCCAAACTATATGAAAAACCCTCGGCCTCAAATAAGGTATTTCTTATGAAGTGTTTATTTAATATGAAGATGTCAGAAGGTGGATATGTTGCTGATCATTTAAATGAGTTTAATACAGTTACCAATTAGTTATGTTCTGTAGGGGTAACTTTTGATGATGAATTTAGGTCTCTGTTATTTCTGTGCTCATTTCCAGAAATTTGGAATGGTTTAGTTATGGCCATTAGTAACTCTGTCTCTAGATCTAGTACTTTAAAGTTTGATGATGTTGTCGGTGCAATCCTTAGCGAGGAAATGCGACGGAAAAGCACCGATGAGACATCAGGTAATGCTTTGACTGCAGAGACTAGAGGAAGAAAAACAGAAAGAGGAAAGAGCCCTGGATATTGCACTAAGTCAAGAAAAGGCAGATCCAAGTCCAGATCAGGGATAGTGTGCTGGAAATGTAGGAAGAAAGGACACTTGAAGAAAGACTGCAAGTCTCGAAAGGGAAAAGAAGGAGACGTGTAGTAAGAAAATAATCATGAAGTGAATGTAACAAGTGATGTGTTGCAATATGCTTTGATTCTTTCATTAGAAAATATTATTGATGCCTGGGTGGTATATTCAGAGGCCTCACTACATGCCACACCTAATAGGAAACATTTTTATGATTATGTTCAAGGTGCTTTTGGACAGGTTCGATTGGGTGATGATAAACCCTGTAAAATCATTGGAATGGGTACAGTTTTCATAAAACAACAAAATGGAAATTATTGGCTATTGAAGGAGGTAAGACATGTTCCAGATCTGAAGAAAAATTTTATTTCAACATGGCAATTGGGAGGTGAAGGTTGCGTAACTACTTTCACAGATAAAACCTGGAAGGTCACTAAAGGATCCCTGGTAATAGCAAAAGGAGTAAAGGTTGGTATATTGTATTTATGCAATGGTAATTCTAATTTTGTTAATGCTTTAACCTCTACAGGAGAAGATACGACATTGTGGCATCATAGGCTTGGGCACATGAGTGAGAAAGGGATGCAAATTCTTCACTCAAGAAATTTGTTGCCAGGTTTGAAGCATGTTGATTTAAAATTCTGTGAGAATTGTGTTTATGGAAAACAGAAGAGAGTCAAGTTTCTTAGAGTTGGGAAAGGAAGAAAGAGTGGAAAATAGAGCTTGTGCATACAGATGTATGGGGACCTGCTCAGGTATCATCTCTTGGTGGCTTTTGTTATTATGTTACTTTTCTTGATGATGCAACCAGAAAAACCTGGATTTATTGTATTCGAAATAAATCTGATGTATTTGATCCTTTCAAGAAATGGAAAGATTTAGTTGAAAATGAGACGAGAAAAAGGTTGAAGTGTCTCAGATCAGACAATGGAGGTGAATATTGCAGCAAAGAGTTTGATAGGTACTTTTCAGAGAATGGAATTCCTAGAGAGAAAATAGTTCCAGGAACACCACAAAAAAATGGTGTGTCAGAAAGGATGAACAGGACAATCATGGAGCGTGAAAGGTGCATGAGATTGCATGCAGGATTGCCTTTACAATTTTGGGCAGGTGTTGTAGATATTGTTGTTTATCTAATAAACAGAGGGCCTTCATGTTCCTTGGATGGTGGTATTCCAGAGGATGAATGGACAAGTAAAAAGGTAAACTACTCTTTTTTAAAGACTTTTGGTTGTGAAGCCTTTGTCCACATTAATAAATAAAATAGAACAAAGCTTGAGGCAAAATCAAAGAAATGTACCTTTATTGGATATGGTGTTAATGATTTTGGTTATCGCTTTTATGATTATGAAAAACACAAAATCATTAGGTGCAGAGATGTCATATTCAATTAAAAGGTTTTGTATAAGGATCAGTTGCAGGAAAAGAAACAGGAAAAAGAAAACAGAGAATACACAGTGCTTGACGAGATCACAAGAAAAGTGATGGTGCCTAAAAGTCATAATGATCAACAGCCAGAACAACAACCACAACAACAAGAAGCACCTCAAATACCTGAAAGTGGTGTTAGAAGATCTACCAGGATAAGTAGACCCCCTGAATGATACTCTCCTTCATTATATTATGTATTGTTGACTGATTCTAGTGAACCAGAATGTTATGAAGAAGCAGTGCAAGTAGAAACCAGGAAGAAGTGGGAGCAAGCCATGAAAGAAGAGATGGTCTCCTTAGCACATAACTAGACTTGGGACTTATTCAGGTTGCCTGCAGGTAAAACAACATTGCAGAATAAATGGGTTTACAAGTTGAAGGAAGAAGATGGAGGTAGAAAAAGGTATAAAGCTAGACTTGTACTGAAAGGGTTTGCACAGAAAAAGGGTATAGGCTTTGATGAGATATTTTCTCCTGCTGTTAAAATGACTTCAATCAGAACTATTTTAAGTCTAGTAGCAGCTAAAGATTTGCATCTTGAGCAATTAGATGTAAAGACAGCCTTTCTCCATGGGTATTTGGAGGAAGAGATATATATGCAAAAACCACAAGGATATGAGGTAAAAGGGAAGGAGAAACTAGTGTGCAGGTTGAAGAAGAGCTTGTATGGCTTAAAACACACTCCAAGGAAGTGGTATCTAAAATTTGATAGGTTTATGTCTGAACAAGGTTATACTAGATGTCACTCTGATCATTGTGTTTATCTCAAAAGGAAAAATGATGGTAGCTATATTATATTGTTATTGTATGTAGATGATATGCTTGTTGTAGGTTCTAACATGTAGGAAATAAATGCGCTCAAAATAAAATTGGCAAACTCATTTGCAATGAAGGATTTAGGTGCTGCAAAACAATTCCTTGGTATGAGAATAACTAGAGACAGGAAGAATCGCAAATTAACATTGTCTCAAAGTGAGTACATAGAAAAGGTGTTGAAAAGGTTTAATATGCAGAATGCAAAACCAGTTAGTATAGCTTTGGCTAGCCATTTCAAATTAAGTAAGGAGGAGTGTCCCAAGACTCAGGAAGAAATGGCTCATATGTCTAAAATTCCATATGCATTAGCAGTTGGAAGCTTAATGTATGCAATGGTCTGCACAAGGCATGATAGTGCACATGCAATGGGAGTTGTAAGAAGGTACATGATTCACATGGAAAATTTTAGGGGCTAATGTTCGCCCAGTGGGCTAATTTTCCATGATTTTTCCACAAAAAAGATTCGCCAATTTCCAATTTTATAAAAGACGATTCGCCCAAATTTTAGAATATAAAATTATTTTACCTTAAAGATCGCCAACATTATATAGAGACTATATATAAAATAATTATAAATTTGATTAATTTTACAAACATATCAATAAACATTTATAATTTGCATATTAGGGATTAGTGAGATTCGCCAATGTTTTAAACTTCAAGAAAAATTTCCATCCTTAAAATTTTCCTTGTACATGAACAATCCAAGAAAAGAACATTGGATGGCGGTGAAGTAGATTCTCAGGTATTTGAGAGGTACCACAAATCAAGAATTATGCTTTGGTGGTTCAAACATTTCTCTACAGGGATATGTTGATGCAGATATGGCAGGTGATAGAGGTAGCAGGAGAAGCACAACAGGGTATGTGTATATTGTAGGTGGAACAACTATCAGTTGGGTCTCAAAACTGCAAAGTGTTGTTGCACTCTCAACAACAGAAGCAGAGTATGTTGCTGCTATAAAGGCTCGTAAAGAGATGATTTTGTTACAAAGGTTTTTGGATGAATTGGGTAAGAAGTAGGAGTTGGGAAAGTTATATAGTGATAGCTAGAGTGCCATACATCTTGCAAAGAACTCTGCATTTCATTCCAAGACTAAACATATATAGCTCAAGTACCATTTCATACGGTCAGCATTGGAAGATGGACAGTTGAAGTTGGAAAAGATACACACTAACCAAAATCCTGCAGATATGTTAACAAAAGTTGTAACTAGGGAGAAACTGATAATTTTCTCAGTTTCAATTGGTCTTCAAGTATGATGAAGAAGATGAGAAACAACCAGGTCCAAAGTGGAGTCATTGTCCAGTAAATGAAGCAGCGGTGGAGTTGCTATAATCAGTCTCCAAGTGGGAGATTGTTGGGTGTGGAGCCTAATTATCTCCTGTATTCAAAGGTATCGTCGCATTGGACCCCAGTTCATAATGGGGCGGCAACGCTACCCGTAAAATATTCGTTGCAGGGGGGGTCTAGGGGGGAGGGGCTGCGACCTTTGGGAGCACCCCCTAGTGAGGGTATCGGGGGCAGATCGGGGGCAGCATCCCTGAAGCTAATAATAGATGTAAAACTGCCTTGTAAAATGTTGTAATTTTGTAGTCAATCTGGGCCATTCATTAGGCAGAGATATGACGGTAGAATTTATGTTTAATTTAGGATTTTTTTCCCTAGAAGGCAACCCCTTGCTATATATGAGGGAATTGTATTGTGTCTATGTATATCTATATTCTGAGTGAGGAAGAGAGAGGAGATTGAGAGTGAAGAGGGAATTATAATGGATCTGTTGTAGGTTGTATCTCTTTAGTTTGTTGGATAATATAAAAAGAAGGACTGGCTATTTTTGCGTGGATGTAGCCCAAACTGGGTGAACCACATATATCTGTGTCTCTCTTGTTTTATGTGTTTTCTGTGTATTCCATTGCTCTGTAATATACAATTCTCTAACAAGAGGAGCTCTAGAAAATAATCATCCAACAAGGTATCACAAATCAAATGAAGGAGGAGGAAGGAGATCTTCAAAAATTATGGGAGGAAAGAGCCAAGCAGGAGGAAAAACTTTAGCACCAAAAATCCAAGACTCCCTGGCTCAAATGTGGTGAAAGGAACTCCTCTCTCTTCCACCACTCTATGATCCAACACCGGAGACCCAATAGAATTCTAAGCCTGAGAATAGTGGATGGAAGATTGGTCAACACCCATGAGGATATCTCAGGGGAAATAAATATCTTCTACAGCAAGCTCCTTGAGGAGCCTATTGTAGATAGGTCTCAGGCCATAAGAGAAATCACCATTAACATCCCCACCATCCTTAACTAGGATCACAACAAGATGCTCCTCAAAGAGGTTTCCTTGCAAGAAGTGGAGGAAGCAATGATGGTCATGCCCTTAGGTAAAGCTCCTCGACCCGATGGTTTTACCATTGACTTTTTTAAAAGTTGTTGGTCCTTCATCAAAGATGAGGTTCATGCCATGGTGGAAGACTCTAGGATCAACAAAACAATTATTGGGTATTTGAATGCCATGGTCCTCACTTTAATCCCCAAGGAGGAAGGGGTTGACTCTCTGGACCGATTCCGACCAATAGCCCTCTATAATGTAATCTACAAGATCATCTCAAAGGTGTTAGCAAATAGGATTAAGGATTTACTACCCCTTCTCATTTCGACCAATTAAGTGGGGTATGTGAGATGCTTGACACTATTATCCTCCCTCGTGAAACTATTCACTCGCTATAGACCCTCAAAAGGTTCACCATGATGATGTAATTCGATATGTCAAAATCCTTCAACAAAATTAGCTGGGAATACATGTGGGAAGTCCTCAAAGCCTTTGGGTTCCACAAGGATTGCATAGAATGGATCATGGCTCTGGTATTGGGTGCCTTCTTCTCTATTTTGGTCAATGGCTCACCCTCCAAGCTCTTTGCTCCCTTAAGAGGCATCAAGTAGGGATACCCTCTATCCTCCTTCTTCTTCGTCATCATGACCAAGGGATTAAACAAATCTCTCCAAGATGACAACACTAATAATAGCCTCACTGACCTTAAGCTCCATGACTCTGCCCCAACCTCCACTCATCAACAAATCATCAATGACACCATTTTGATGGGTATCCCAACTGCCGATGAAGCAACTTCCTCAAATTTATTCTCAACCTTTTCTCTGAAGCGTCAGGAACCTCAATTAACCTTGAAAAATAAAAATAAAATTTCTTCAATACCTTGATGTCCATTCAAAGAAATGTCAACAGAATCTTAGGACTTCAAATTTCCTTCCTTCCCTCAAGATACCTGGGACTTCCCCACACTGATAAATCTTATAGAAAATCAAATTGGGAGGACCTACTTAATAGAATGTGCAAGAAACTTTCTAATTGGACCTTTCAATCCCTCAACTTGGTTGGGAGGCTTGTCCTAGTCAAATATGTGCTTCAAGCCATGCCACTCTATCTATTGTTGGCTCTAGAAGCCCCAAAATCAGTCAGAAATGCCATCCACGACATCCAAAGAAGTTTCCTTTGGAGAGGCTTAGACACAAAGAAGAAATGGGCCCTCGTGGGGGTGGGATCAAATATGAAAACCAAAGAATGCACTTGGGTTCAGCCTTAGAGATCCAGAACTTCTTGGAAAAGTCCTAGGGGAAAAACTTGGTGGAGGTGGTTGGAAAACTCAGGCATGCCTTAGGGCCCGCTCTGGAGAGTGAAATATGCTCCGAATCACTCCAACGGCGACCTTATCGGGATCTCAGGTCATACTCACAAATCGTTAATATGGAACTTGGCATGGAAAAATAAAAAAATTATTCATGAACACAACTTCTGGGAGATTGGTAATGGGGAAAATTCCCTATTTTGTGAAGACGCTTGGAAACAAATACTAATCCTCAGCATCGATCAACATGTATCCCTTTGAAGAATTATGCAAGTAAAGGGGAAACTTCAAGTTTCCCACTACTGGAAACCCATCACACCTGAAGCCTATTAGAGAGAGTGGTTGGATACTCAAGAGAGGTCTCCCATACCAAGAAATCTAGTTTGGCATTATTTTGATCAAATCCTCTAGGAGAGGCAAATACCATGGGGAAGAAAACTTGCAATGGGGAAAAAAATCGATCAACCTCTTCAATCTCAAGGACTCAGGCTTATCTCTACATAGAAAATCACGATCAACTGCAACAACAGAAAGGATGGAAAACTGTCTGGGGGAGACAAATCTGGCCCAAAATCACTCTTTTCTTATGGTTGGTCATGCACGGAAACTTCTCACATGGGATAAGATTTGGCACAAAGGCTTCACAAATCCCTCTAGATTTCCTCTTTGTGAATCACAGGAAGAGGATGACCAACCATCTTTTGAACACTTGCAGCTACACCAACAAAATCTGAGACTAGGCAGATGAAATATTCAGAAACACCAATAAGGATAGGGCCATAATCCAGACCACTCTCGAAAAATGGCGCTCAAGCATATCCCCCCACACAGCAGTTGATTGGGCATTAAATCTAATTCTAGGGAACATATGTTGGGCTCTCTGGAAGGAACAAAATGGAAGAAATTTAAGGAATGTAAAGAGGCCAGAGGAAAAACTTATATTTTCATCAAATAGAGAATCCATGAAACTATCACCATATTCAATATTCTTAACGTCTAAGGCCCCCCCGCCATCCTACGCACCAACATATTCTCCTCCTTCTGGATCTGCACAGCCTCTTCCCGACCACTCCTAACCTTGCAACTTCTTCCCACAAAGCTCCCAATCATTGGCCCCTTGAAGAATAATGTGATAAAACTGAATTACGATGGCGCGACAAAAGGTAATCCGAGAGCAACGAGATTTAGTGGTGTCTTCAAAAATGCCAAAGGAGAGATTTAATGGGTATTGATCTATTGTTGAATGTTATTTTGTTGTGCTAATTTCAACTTCAGATTTATAAAAAAATGATTATCCATTGCTTCATGTGCATAGGTTTCTTTATGGTGATTTTGAATGCAAACAGGTAAATTTTATGTCAACTTTTATGTTAGAATCATCAGAAGAATAGCATGAAAGACAAGTTCTGAACAACAAGAAGTAAATGTACAACAAATCATCAAGAAGAACACTTAACACAGTGTTTTGATAAAGGAGTTCACCCCTCCTAGGCTACATCTCCTTAGTCCAGCTTCCATGGTTGGGGCCTCTCTACTTCTCCTGAAACCTACTTCAATGGACTCAGAGCATCAAAATCATCTAGGAAGACCTTTTTCTGATCTCCATTTGGTCGAATTTTACTCTAGTTATGACCAAAACTGTTTTCTCTTAGAAAACCTCCACTAAAACTGGAGGAACTCCAGTTAACTCCACTAAACTTGGAGTTTTTGCTGAATTTGGACGGTCTGCCAAAAATGAAGCTGAATTAAAATCGAATTTAATTATAGATAAGCATGATTAACTCGTATTTAATCTGAATTAACTAGCTCTAATCGCATGGTCAGTTAACTGACGACCTCTAGATGTGGTGGTAGTGGTCACATGTTACATTAAGTGCTAAAGGTTATGTATAGCGCTAGCTGTTTAAAAACCATAACCATAGCCATCAAAGGAGTGTTCACATGGGATGGTTTAACAATGGTTTAACTGACGGTTAGTTGTATTATTTGCGTAGTTTCAAAATGGTGGACATATGTCGCAGTTAGCCAATAGTTAAGCTGGCAATTATGTAACGTTGGCCCACTAGAGGATAGCCATAACTGTTACATGTTTGGGTGGTGTTCACATGGGAGGGATGGCCCTCCTAACCCCCAACCACATTCACATGAAACTTCAAATATATGTGGACAACATTACGCTTAAGAAACAACATGATGGTGTAGTGGTATGGCATGTGGCTTACGCGAAGCAAGTCCCGGGTTCGACCCCCCTTGCCTGCCATAAATTTTTTCACACTGCGCATCGATTGTCCATCGGTCCTTTGGGGAGGGACACGTGACTCCCTTCGGGCTTGCCACTTGTCCCCTCCCTATTGGTCCAACCTTTTCCAATTAAAACAAGTCACGTCACCATACCATCGACCAATAGCAACATTACACTTGGTGAAACCACATTGGATTTTCACTGACCTTTGACTTTGACCAGTCACCTACCACATCAACAGTCCATACTACTGACTATACATTTTTTTTTCAAAATTTCTTCTGTTTGGCAAAGTGGTCAACGAGCTCTATCTTACTCATATGAACTTCGTTTTGAACGAAACAAGTTGTGTTGGAATCGTTTTGCCAATATGGACGCGGTCATTCAAGTTTTGATCAATTCCAAGAACTTTGATTTTGAGAAAATTTTTGCCCCTAATCTAGATTCTAATCACTCCTTCCCACTTAAAAGATTTTGGACCCACAAAAGTTGGTTATCTGATGAGAGTTGAATACTCTTCTCCTTCCCAAGTTCTATCAATTGATTCTACTTGGAAAAATCTCCATGACAACCACTTGGGTTCACTAACATGCCTTGCCTTGCAAATGGCTTGGTACTCAACCAATGTTCTCCTTTTGTTTTTTACCCAATCCAACACTTGCTTCCCCCTTGCTGATTAAACACCCTATTGTACCAAAGTGATCCCTCGGCGCTTGGAAAAATGACTGATGGCCCTCCCACTAAGAATCATGTTCCTCTTTTGCAAAACATGCATTTGATGCAAGCTTCTCCTTGGAAACCTCTTTTCCAAGTTAAGCCCATTTGATTGAACTATAGCAACGAGTTCCAATATCAGTAATAACAAGAAAAGAAATGACCATTCTTTTACCTCAACGGTTCCAAATTCCAGTTCTGGAAGAATGCATTCGCCATCTCTTTCGCTTCTTAGTGTCAACACATCAAATGACATTTTTGTCCACTTTCGCTTCTTGATTCCATCATCCTCTAGTATTATCATGCTTCATGTCATGATTTGAGAATGAAGGCTAATCATCAGCCTCTTTCTTAAGCTTGGACCTTCCAAAATCCTATGACATCTTGTTACAAGAAATACCTTTCAAGATTAATGGTATTTGAAAAACACTCATGCAAGAATATATAACTTGATGACCTCTTCCTTTTGCTTCTTCAAAGTAACAAATGTCACATCATGTGAACATCACCATGTATTATTACATATTTTTATACACCAAGATGTTATAAAACATCGACTAAACACAAGATGACAAAACATGCTTCTTCAAACAACTAACTTTCAAGTCAAGTAAAAACATGTACAACAACTTGATGATTTACAACAAGAATTCCACATTCTCATGACACAATTCGTTAAATCTCCCTTTCATCTTTGAAGACAAAATCAACTCTTCCAATTCGATATACATACATGTACAATCAATCAACCACACAAGTCGACACTCATGCAGGTGCAAATAATCAACATTCTCAAGTTGACAACATACATGTTGACAAAGAAACCAACCAACAAAATTCAATCACTCATGCATGTTCAAGCACAATGAAACTATAAAAAATTCCACTGTTCACACACGCAAACTCTCATGCATGTATAACCATTTTCAACTCTCTCACAAGTACAAGAATCCCTTTGGTATGTACGAGTACTTAAATAGATGAAATTATTAAATTTGTTGCAATAAAGTGAGTCAACATAATCCACTTTCAAACACCTTCCTCGCATAAATATGAAAGTTCAATAATGCAACATGAATTCAAATTTGTAGTTGCAAATTATCAAGCACAATGAAACTATAAAAAAATTGACTGTTCACACACACAAATTCTCATGCATGTATAACCAATCTCAACTCGCTCACAAGTACGATCACAAGTACAAGAATCCCTTTGGTATGTACAAGTACTTAAAGAGTTGAAATGATTAAATTTGTTGCAATAAAGTGAGTCAACATACTCCACTTTCAAACACCTTCCTGGAATAAATATGTAAGTTCAAGAATGCAACATGCATTCAAATTTGTAGTTGCAAATTTCCATCTTTGCTGCGTCTAAGTGAGTCAACATAAATCTACTTTTCGAACATCTTTCTTTATGCAATATGTAGCATACTTTCAGGAGAAAATAAATGCATCAATAACAAGGAAATTCATCAAAAATAAAATGTAAATCTTGTCTTATTTGCATCAATTATGAAAAGAAATTCAAGGCCTTAATTGGTTAATAAATCTAACCATATTTTTCCAAACCGTTTCAATGGCGCTTCTTTCAGCTCCACTTCATCATGTGTATCATCCTCACTCACATCAATTATGGAATCCTCATTTCCATATTTTCCAAAATCTCTCTCCACCTTCTTCAACTGTCGTGGATGATTTGTTGGATGCAAAGTCCAACACTTGTCTACAAGATGACCCCGCTTATGGCAATGAGTGCAAAATAATTGCAACTTCTTTTCAACGTATCCTCCATTATCCAATGGACCTTTGGTTTTCTGTCTCTTTTGTTTTTAAAGTTTCCTATGTATGGCTATCCTCTTCCAACAACTCGAAACAGTATGTCTATTCAAACCACAAAAGGAACATGTAAATTTTCTGCAAATATTATGTGAAGATTTACCATGTATATCATAATCAAAAGAAACTTGATTAAAGGAAGATTTATACCTTGCAGATTCACCTTTTTCGCCTTCTTGAAGAGGTAAATTTGATGAGGTATTGGCTCTCTTCAGAATACCAACAATGTTTTCAATGACCTTAGAGCTTCCAACATCCTCTTCTTTTCCATTTCCACTAGTTTCATGCTTATGAGCAACTTCTTGCAAAGTGGGTATAAAACTTTTTCATTCCTCATGAACACAAACTTCACAAGCTTGAGGTAATGAACATGTAATGAAATTCCTTCTTGGAACACCTTCATGTATCTCCTTGTCTTTGGATCATTCTTCATCATGTTGTCCATAACCAAGACCCAAATACCTAAGCCTTTCCTCAACAACAATTGGCTCAACTATGCCTTGTGCAAGTTTTCCTAACCCTTTACCTGCATAGCCCATATTCATTAATAATTTGGACCCTATTCCTCTAGTGTGTCTTTCAAAAGCACCAAAACATTCATTTTGAGAAGAAATTTAAGATAAACCTGAATTTTATACCTCATTTTCAAGCACATACTTGGCTAGGGTTTCCTTGGCATCATGGATTTGAATCTCCATCTCATGCATCTTTTCAAGAAGCTCTTGCTTCTCCTCCTTCATGGTCATCAACTTCTCTTGAAGTATAGTGTTCTCCTTCCTATCTTCAAACAAATCTTGCACCATATCTCTCATGATGATAAGCTCTTGCAACATCTCTTCATCAAAGTATCTTTCTAAGGAAGAGGGATTAGAAACATCACTTGTTGAAGCTTCCATCACACTTGTAATGCATCAAAAAGCTTCACAAATATGCAACCATTAAAATCCTACTTACATAAAAACTCAAGAAATCAAGAAAATAACCGTTGCTTTGATACCAACTTGATTTGTAGTTGAATGTTAGTTTTATTGTGCTAATGTCAACTTCAGATTTATAAACAAATGGTTATCCATTGTTTCATGTGCATAGGTTTTCTTATGGTGATTATGAATGAAAATAGGTAAAATTTATGTCAAGTTTTATGTTAGAATCATGAGAAAAATAGTATGAAGGACAAGTGTTGAACAAAAAGAAGTAAATGTACAACAAAACATCAAGAAGAACACTTAACACAGTGTTTTGATAAAGGATTTCACCCCTCTTGGGCTACATCTCCTTGGTCCAACTTCCATGGTTGGGGCATCTGTATTAGATCAAAATGGCTAAAAGTTCTATTTACAATACTTTACTACTCTTGAAACCTGCTTCAATGGAATCAAAGAATCAAAATCAGCTAGGAACACCTTTTTATGATCTCCATTTAAACGAATTTTGCTCCACTTATGACCAAAACTGCTTTCTCCTAATACACCTACACTAAAACTCGAGGAACTCCAGTTAACTCCACTAAACTTGGAGTTTAAACCAAATTTGGAGGGTCAGCAAAAAGTGCCGCTGAATTAAACTCGATTTTAATTATAGATAAGCGTGATTAACTCGTAGTTAATCCAGATTAATTAGTGCTAATCGTGCGGTCAGTTAACTGTCGCCCTTTGAATGTGGTGGTAGTGGTCACATGCTGCATTAAGTGCTAATGGTTAGATATAGCACCGGCCATTTAAAAACCATAACCGTAGCCACCAGATGAGTGTTCACATGGGATGGTTTAATGGTGGTTTAACTGACGATTAGTTGAATTATCCACGCAGTTTCACAATTGTGGACATATGTCGCAGTTAGCCAACGGTTAAGTTGGCAGTTATGTAACAATGGTCATCGGAGGATAACCATAACCGTTACATGTTTGGTGGGTGTTCACATGGGAGAGATGGCCCATGGCCTGGCCCTCCTAACCCCCAACCACATTCATATGAAACTTCAAATATATGCGGACAACATTACGATTAAGAAACAACATGACGGTGTAGTGGTATGGAATGTGGTTTACGCGGAGTAGGTCCCGGGTTCAACCCCCCCGGCCTGCCTTAAATTTTTGCACACTGTGCGCCAATTATCCACCAGTCCTTTGGGGAGGGACACGTGGTGGCCTCCGGGCTTGCCACTTGTCCCCTCCTCATTGGTCCAACCTCCAACCAATCAAAACGAACCACGTCACCATATCATCGACCAATAGCAACATGGCACTTGGTGAAACCACTTTGGATGTTGACCAACCTTTGAATTTGACCAGTCACTTGCCACATCAACAGTCTGTACTACTGACTACGCAGTGAATGTACATTTTTTTCAAAATTTCTTCTTTTTGGCAAAGCGATCAGCGGGATGGTTTTGTCGAGACAGACGCGGTCATTCAGGTTTCGATCCATTCCAGGAACTTTGATTTTTGAGCAAATTTTTGCCACTAATCCAGATTCCAATCAGGTATACTTTGGGAAAATTGGGACTACTAATAACAATGTGGTGGAGCTCCATGCGATGAAACATGGTCTAGCTATCTCCAAGGAGAAGCATTTCAACCCTATGATTGTCGAGGGAGACTCGACGCTGACAACTATGGCTACCTAAAAATTCCAACAAGGCTTCGCGGTCAGCAAGGTAATGAACAACTGGAGACTGACCAAACATCTTCATCGTATCCAAAAACACATCAGACACCTTAGGGGGCTCCACTTCTACGTGGTCAGAAGGAAGGCAAATGTTGTAGTGGACATACTTGCTAATGAGGGCACAACTCGCGAGGAAATGTTGTAGTCCCTTGCATGGAGGGATTTTGGGGAAGGTCCCCTCAACCGAGAGTGTGAGGCTATCAATGCCAAGGACAATGAAGGCATCAATAACAATTATTCTGCCACAGGACAACAAATCTCTCAGGCTTGGATGGTACATTCTCCCTAACTCGTTTTCATGAACCCTGCCTCTGACATCAAATCCAACTATTCTCCCATGGGACTTGCGATCTCAATCATGTTCCTAGTTAAATATTGTCACCCTCCCCACCCAAGAACTAGTAATAACTCCTCCACTACTACAAAGGCTAAGTACACGAATCTGACCAGTATTAACGACTTAATTATCACCACCTTCCTCCTCAATTCTCTATGAATACCCCAAGCCCATTGATCTTGGACGTTACTCCCACCGCTCTCGAGCCCCCTTTTCTAATTCCTTCCACACCCCTAGTCTGTCGGTTTTAACCCTGTATAGAAATTACTTGCAAACGAATTCTTAAAAAAGGAAAATATACAATGGCAAGAAACACAAAACAAATACACAAATATTTTCCCCTGGATCCCAAAACCATGACTACCAAATTGATTTTTTAATTATGTTCCTTTCAATGTTACAATACATATATATACATGTTGAAGAATTCTCAAACCCTAATCCATTAAACCTGGATTAGAACATAATTGTAGTTCCCTTGACCAAATCTACAAAATACCATGGGAAAAAAACCATCATGCCCAAAACCATGTGTGAAACCCATGCACAAATCCATAGGTAGGTCCACCCACTTAATATAGGGTCCAAAAAAAAATTCTCGGCCCGCTTCCCTGGACCCCATATAGGGGGGCTACTTCTCGCCTGTAAACACCTTGGCAGGGGGGGTTGTCGTCCTTTGAGACTCCCCCAATGTGCCCTACACAACAAAGGGGTGGCTAGTCATGGAAATAATATAACACACACCCAACATTCGAAATTGTTGGACATTGGATAAACCAACACTCCCCATGTATTTTGTAACATGGACTAACCACCTCTCGTGGATCCTTATCTTTGGCGATGTGATCATTGACTAACACCTACGGGTTTTTTTGAATAGTAATCATGATTCCTAACATGGTCTATGCCTTCTTCCCAGTTCTATTTGCAAGACCCATATCACCTTGCCCATAGGTATGTCCCCTCAGTAAAGCAATGCTCCCTCCACTAATTGTTGCAGACGCAGGAATAGGGAAAGGTGGAATCAAACCAATGTGCAACGGAGAACAAGAGTTGAGTCAATGACCAGGAAGGATGCCCTCAATTACAACAACATTTTCACCCAAGAGGCTCAGGAGCACATCTTAGAGATGGAGAATTAGGCTAGGTTTATTCGGTGATGAACTAACATTGAGGACATTAATGCTCAATTTGCATGGATTCCTGAGCCGGGGTTCACAGGGGCTAGGAAAAATATTTACAATCAAACCATCCATATCTCGTGGAATTTAAAAACAATTATGGCCTTGGCCCTCCAGGAAAACAGTCAAGCCAACAAAAATATGGAGGATAAGTTGAACATACTTAATGACAATTTTATAGTCTTCGTGGAGACGGTCCACCACAAGCAGTTTGTTACCAAGGATTCCCCACACTATGCCCCGCTCAAAATAAGGATGGTGATGATGTAGGCTGGAGGAGATAGCATGCCCACCATCAAGCCAATTCTGATGGAAGAGGACCCAACAAACTAATTGGTCTGATGCACTCTGAATCCCTTTTGTATCGATTCTGGGCCTTATTGACCAATTATCGATCAACACTCATTGGTCCGAAGCCTAGATGAAATTCATGTTTTCTAAAAACAAATATCCCAGGATGAAATACATATTTTGTAAAGGCAAAAAGCCCAGGAATGATATTTTTTGTCGGTGGTTGGGCCTAGAATCTAACCGACCAATCGAGTTGACAAGCGATTGTAATCTTCAGTTTAACACAATGTAAACCAGTTCCTCCTTACTTATAAAAAAAAAGAGTTGAAATTTATATCAATCCTTAATATTGTGCATTTTACAATTTAATAAATATTCAAAAAATGTAATTGAGATTTTCTAGCTAAATGTCCATCTGTACCTTTACTGAAATATGCATGTAATTCATGCTTCTATCTATTTCGATTCACCTTATGGATATAAAATCATTTATCCTGAAACATAAAGCTATAATGGGTAGGTGGATCTTTGACACGATGGCTAGTGAAAAAATGAAGGGATGGGTAGATACTTTATGGTTTCGCTTACTGAAGTAAAGTATCATGGGTTAGCATGCTACAAACAGATTGGTTTTCTTTTCATTTTTTTAGTCATGAAGATGTGACCCACATTTCTACAACGCCATGGGTAAAAGGAAGGAGTTTCCTTTCTCTACAGAGGTGTAAATTTGGTTTTGAACGAAAAAAAGAACCTCCTCGACATAATATTCTCTAGGTCAAGCTTCAAGGTTTATCATTCAAGCTATAGACTAAGGAGGCCATCACAACCATTGCTAACAAAATTGATAAATTATGTTACCTAGAGGAAGGTAGTTTGAGCGGCCTCGAAAAGTGTATTGCTTGGGTTCTAGTCAAAAAGAATTTTACAGGGGGTCTTATGGCTAATATTGACATATTCTAGCGACCATGTTCTTCCCAACATATTCTTGACTATTAGGGTGTTCCATTTTTTTATGTTTGTTTCCATGAGTCAAGTCATCTATTGGTGGATTGTCTTAGGAGATGTTGTCACTTATTGTAAAATATGTTTTCGGCTATCCAAAGAGTAAATTAGCAGAGACGTTTGTAGTCATCTTCCAAGCATCAAAAGGACTCAAATCCCAAATCAGACCCTCAGCACTGGAAAGTGCTCTGAACAAGATTTCCAACGATATGTGGAAGTCCAAAAATGGACTCTTGGATCAAATTTTATGGTCTTATGAAGTTTCAAAGATTGAAGCCTTGTGAAGGCATATCAAAATATCAAAGATTGCAATATCGAAGGTCTGGAGATGTCGACGATCACATATCGGAGGACAGAGACATTGCGGTTAGGCATATCGATGATCACACATCAGAGCATCAAGCATATCACGACATCGACAATCGCATAACGAAACTTCTAAAAGTGCAACCTTTTAAAAGTTGCAACATGGGAAAACTTTCAATAGCATTTAAAACCACCAGGGAACACTGATAAAGGATTACAAAGGATTTCATCGAAAAACCAAAGGTGGGTGGGCCTTTTACTCTCTCCTCTAGCGAGACACATGGCAGCATATGATTGGTTCTGATAAGCCACACCTGGCGACATATGATTGGCTCTGATAAAGACATGTGGCAACATATGATTGGTTTTGATAAAGCCAGAGTGGCATCTGACGTTAGCATGACGTGCTAATACAACAAGACATGTGGCAGGAAATTTCGGTGTTTTGAGGGGTCGAAGGGGGGAAATTTTGGTGACACATGTCACCACTTAGAAAGAGCCACATGGAAGAGATGATGTCATATGAGAGGTGACATATTAGATATGCGGAATATCGCAACTCCAATGTTAACCATCCGATTAGAAACTTCTGATGTGAGGGGCTCCGATATTTGGCTAGCGCATGGTCTAGAAGAACTTAAAAAACCATGGGCGTAAAGCACTTTACAAAGGAAAAACAACCCTAACAGGATTCTAAACGCTCTAGCCCCTCAATGCTAGAGCAGTAGGTCATGGCCCTCGGTCCCATGGAGAAAAATAGAAAGGGGCTAAACAAAAGGGGCCAAGGACATTAGAACTTGCTATTTCATAATGTGTTTAAGAGTAAAAGATCCAATAAGTCAAGGCTCTGATATAGCATTATGGAAATGTTACTGGGTATATTGGGCTCCGATAGTGTAAAGCAAAAGTTTAAAGAGATGCATGAGTCAACAGCTATGATTCTTGAACATCATCAAGGCTACCACAACTCATCACTCCCAGCTCCAAAGAGTGGGGAATTCAAGCAATTAAGCAAAAAGTGATAGGAGAATCAGCCGAGTAGCTGAAGAAGAACATTGTGGCAGAGATGTGGCCTAATCAGGGGTCATCACAGGAATGGCAGAGAGATATTTCCTCAACCATCATTCTATTTTCCTTATTTTCTATTATTCTGTGTTTTAAAGAATGGAGTCAAATATGATTGAAATTATTTTGGCGGTAGAGCCTTTGCACGCTGAGGCAGCTAGTTGATCAGACAGTTGGAACTCAGCTAAGATATTTTTTGTAATTGTTTTTCAATCTCTCCTTATCCTTATAAAAAGAGGGAAGAAAGACTTAACAGATGTTCTGGAATTCTGCACCCAAGGGGCTAGAATTATGTGGTTCCATTTTGGTTCAATTTACTTGTTCATGAGGGACTTGAGTATTACAATTACTAAATGTAACGGACTGGTGATTTGGAATACATCTTGAAGGATTAATGAAATTTTTTTGTTGATTCCAATCAGAGAAATGTGTAGTATTTTTTCCCCTTTGTGTATCACTTCATGTATGTCTTTCCTCTTCTGAAATCGTGTAATGAAGCTATTGGTTTCACTGTCATTTATGGTTGTATGTTTGATGCTAAGTAGTAACAGTACCTATGTTAATTACATATTTAATTGTGTTATTTGATACCTATCATACCTATATGTAAACATAGATTTACTTGTGCTAATTGGTGACAACTGTATTAATGAGTCATAGAGCTTGAGACCTTAATTCGTGCTCCACTTTTTCTGGATTTTCACCTCCTCACTCTTCCACATTTCTACTAGATATTGTTGCTTAGGATTATGTGTTATGTCTATCCCTCTGCATCGATTTCCTTCCTTTCCTTCCTCCTGTTCACCTATCCTACAACAACAATGTTAATTTTCCTATTGTTGTGTGTCAGCCACTAGAACCAATACATTTCTCTTTGAGATTAGCCATATTTACTCCTTGAGTATTTAGATCTATGTGTTTTCTTGAGTTTACCTTTATGAAGGACTACTGAACCAAGCCCCTGAATTATCTCTTTTCAAAATATATGACATATGGAGTGCAGTAGGAAGCCCTACTAATAATCTTCAAAATGATTCCTCTTATATTCCCTGGGAACTAGTCTCCTATCAACCGAGAGGTTGTCTCTATGAGGCTTCTATATCTTCTGAAGAAATTGTGTGACAGGTGATAGAAAAAGCTACATCTTTCTGGCACCGTTGCTGAGGAACGAATCAGAATATTTTTCCCTTGGTACAAAATTTTTTACATTCCCTCTATCGGGTGAGTAAGAGAAGTATGGGTTGAAGATCTCTCACCTTGGCGACTCCACTATTTGAATCTATTGTAAACATCTTGGTGACTCCACTATTTGAATCTTATTGTAAACACCCTGGTGGCTCCATTGTCTATATCTTTATTTCATCATCCTGGCTTTTAAGAGGCCTCATACTCGCTCTGATTCTAAACAACAAAAACTTCCACTACATCTTATCTCGGGATTCCTCACCTAAAGGGGTTTTCAAAATGACCATTCCTACATTCTTGGCCAAAAAATTTCCCCAATGGATTTTTCTTCTATTGTTAGTTATCCCCATCATGTCCCTTCAGTTCATGAATAGTATACCTATTTTCCTATATTAAGTGGAAACACAGATAGAAGGTCAAACCAACACCTTAGGGATTTTCATGAATGCATGGAACAACATGGTATTGTTTTTTAATATGTGAAAAAGAAATTGCTCATGTATTTTGTAGATGAAGATGTTATAGTTTGGTACAGAACAATACCTCATGGCAATATATCTTACTTAAAGAGATCTTGCATAGCATTTAATATTTTTTGCAAAATATTATATCCATTGGGTGCTTTGTTCGAAGATTGTTGTGCACATTTTAATGTTGAAAATATTTCTGAGGATACTGATCCTGCTAAAGATATTTGTGGGGCTCCACTCCAAGAAGATATATACTCGCATCAAGAAGCATCACCCAATGATAAAGAAAGAGAAAAAGGAGGCATCACCAAGCTACAAACAAACCCTTGCAGATCTTATTCTGTCGAATTGTATGATTCTCCTTCTTATGATTCGTATGAATCTGATGGGATGTTGGGAAATGTAGGACTGCAACAGTCCTAGTCATGGGAAGATGCATAAAAAGAGGAGTTCGACCATGAGGTTAACAAGGAGGCTCCAATTTACGATCCACATCCTTCAAATGGAGAATAAGTTCAAGAAGATAATATTAAAGTTGATGAAGATTCTCTGATTTATGATTCATATGATTTAGAGGAGGATGAGATGGTTGCAAATTGTCAAAGGGATCTACTTACCAGCAAGTGGGGAGAAGAGTACCAGCATCAACTTCTTCAAGAGGAGCCCAAACTTGAAGAGTTGAACAATATTTGTGGTTTCCCTAACCAAGAACATATTGGTCAGCAGACTTTTCAATAAAATGAGGTAGCTGCAATTTTTTCTCGTCAGTTCTATGACCCCGTAGCTAACTACATGACAACATTCCTAGGTCAGCACTAGATGTTGTTTCTGGGGTATGTATCAAGTCTATTGATTGAAGATTTTTCATGGTGCATGCTTGTTTTGATTTTTAAATTTCAGCAGCATAGAGGCATTAGGTTTAGCACCCAAATGCTAACCTGGTACCATTGGAAGGCTGACCTCACTTGAGCGAATCGAGCCCTATACATAAGTAGGAGTTGTATATAAATAAGCTCACTGGCTAAGGATTTAATTTCTATTTGTTAGAGTTTCTATTTCTGCATTTCAATATTATGAGGAAAGGACTCCCAATAATTAAAGTTCCATGGATATTTTCTGGTTTTATAGGTTTAATATGTTTTTGACTCCATGCCCAATGGTGAAAGCTACTAGTCTGCAGGTTCTCAGCATCTTGCCAGTAAGGCATTGTCCCCAGTTGGAGCCAATGTTGTCACTTTCTGCAAAATGTGTTTTTATTTGTCCAAAGAGTAAATGAGAAAAGACATTTGTAGTCATCTCCCAAGCCTCAAAAGGACTCAAAGCCGAAATTAGACCCTCTCCATTGGAAATTGTTATGAACAATCATTCCAATGATACGTGGAAGTCCAAAAATGGACTCCTGGATCAAAAGTTATGGTATTTTGAAGTTTGAATGATTGAAGCCTTGTGAAGGCATATCAGAATATCAGAGATTGCAATATCGAAGGTTTGGAGATATCAATGATCACATATTGAAGGATAGAGGCATCACAGTCAGGCATATATATGATCAAACATAAGATCATCAAGCAGATTAGAGCATCAAGCATATTGCAACATCGAGAATCGCATATTGAAACTTCTGAAAGTGAAGCCTTTTAAAAGTTGCGATATGGGAAAATTTCTGATAGTTTTTAAAACCATTGGGGAATTTCGATAAAGGTTTACAAAGGATTTCATCACAAAACCAAAGGTGGATGGGCCCTTTTCTCTCTCCTTTAGTGAGAAACATGGAATCATATGATTTGTTCCAATAAGCTACACTTGGCGGCATATGATTGGCTCCGATAAAGACAAGTGGTAGCATATGACTGGTTCTGATAATGCTACAGTGGCATCTAATGTCAGCATGACGTGGTCGTATGGCAGGACATGTGGCAGGTGACTTCGACGTTTTGATGGGCCTAAGGGGGAAACTCTGGGTGACACATGTCACCACTGAGGAAGTGCCATGTGAAAGAGATGATGTCATATCAGAGGTCGCATATTAGAAGTGCAGAATATTGCAACTCCAATGCTAATCCTACGATTAGAAACTTCTGATGTGAGGGGCTCTGATATTTGGCTAGCCTGTGGTATAGAAGAACTTAAAGAACTAGGGGCACAAATCACTTTACAAGGAAAAAATGAACCCCCGACAGGAGTCTAAACGATTTAGCACATCAATTCTAAGTGGCAGGTCATGGCCCTCGGTCCCATGGAGGAAGATAGAGAGGGGCTAAACAAAAGGGGTCAAGGACATTGAAACTTGTTGTTTTGTAATTTATTTAAGAGTAAAAGTTCCAATAAGTCAAAGCTCCGATATAGCATTATGGTAATGTTATTGGGCATATTGGGCTTTGACAGTGTAATGTATAAGTTTAAAGAGATGGATGAGTCCACAACTATGGATGAGTCAGCAGAGATGGATGAGTCAGCAGCTATGATTGTGCAATTTTTTGGGCAAGCAGTCACTGTCCCTCAGAATTACGTAATGCAAGACTAGAGAACAATCACTGGGCAGAAATGTGCATTTCTTGAGGGGAAGACAGATCCTTCCCTCTCAATATTACGCAATGTTGTCTTGGTGAGGCAGAGTCCGGGCCAAGGCAGCCCTGACCCGCCAACGAGCAACTGAAAGAAAATGTGAATGTGGATGCATGGCGATATTGAGTGTAAGTAGGAGTGAATGATCGGGCATGCAAACAATGAATGAAAGATTCAGAAAACGGAACAACATGCATGTGGGTGAAGCAAGTCACCAAATCAATGACTATTTGTGCAAAACAATTTCATGCATGCGATAGCAGTGAGATGCTAACAAAAACTGAAATGGTGCTAGTACAAGGTAGTATGCATGTAAAATATATCAAGCGTTTACATAATCAAGCAAACAACACTCACACAAGACAAAACATAAAAAGCGACAGAAATGTTGCAAAAGACAAGTTAAAACGACTTACCTGTGAATAGTTGAGTTGTATGTGTCAAAGACTCCCGGATGTGTTGTGGGATGTCAGAGCTCCAATATCGATGTGAATAAGTGAGCTCTGAAGCGTCAAATAAATAAGTTGACGCTCATGATGCGGATGCCACAAATCTAGGAAAAAGCGACACTTGGAGGAAAGATTCTAAAACGGTCTTTGCATGTAACCTCCAACTGCTAAAAATAGCTCCCTAAAATCTAGGGATGCTTTTTGCATGTTGTTTTTTTCTATTCTAAGAAAAAGCAACCCATGCATGCAAGTCAAGTTTTCTCGGTCCCAAGTGAAACCAGTAAACTCAATGGCACATGCAACAGCCTGCTCAACTGAGGGGAAAAATGCACATTTTTGGGAGGGAGGTGGGCTGACTACTTAGAAGGTTTGCGTAATTTTTGGGGTGAGCAGCTAACTTCTACCCAGAATTGCGCAATTTTTGGGCTGAGCAGCCCTACTAGGAGGAATTGCACAATTTTCTCAGTGAAGCTTGACTCGCAGATTTGCTTAATTCTGGAGCCCAGTAGGCTGCAAGACAGAATTGTGCAATTTTTGGAGGGAAGGATGGTTCCCCTCCAGAATTGTGCAATTTCTTGAGGGAGTTGTTCAGCCTACAGTTGGACCAAGTTCGAAGAAACAACCTGTGAAGGGGATGCAACAAGCTCTGATGCACAGGCTGGCAATCTGCGATAAAATCAGTGAAGCTTGTGTACTTAACAAGGAAAGACATGCTACTGTGAAAGGTTGGTAGGGAGGCTCCAAAACGAAGCTAAGGAAAAATTTTGGAGGGTGGTTGTAGCCGCTACAACAATTCCTACAAAAACAACTAGTTGTTTCAAAATCTCAAGGTGGATGGGATCTTTAGATTTGTAGAACACAAAAATAATATGGAAAGTAGTTTCTTGAACTTTTCCTCTAATAAGAAATTTTTTGGTATGGAGAATTAGAAGAGGAGATAACATTTATATTGGCCTCAATCATTGGATTGAAATCCATGGTGCATACTAAATCTCACATGTCTAATTCTGTATTGAAATAATATAATTTGTCATATATTGATGAAAATTGCAAGGGAAATAGAGAAATGGGTAGGCAACAATAATGGATTTCTTGGGATGAGATTGATCCTAGGAAGGAGGACGAAAAAACACGGAACAAAGATGCTCACAACATAAGAATTCGCTTCGTAAGTCTAAAATATGAGTAAGACCGTCTAATTGGGTCCTTGAATTTTGTAAGTTCCAATGAACCGGTAATAGAATGTGAATCCCTTGTTGTCTGTAGTAATGATAACCCATATATTTGGTGGTTTAGAATCCTTTGGAAGCTCATATGCCCATTCAAATAAAAGAAATTTGCATGTCTCGTGTTGAACAATAAGGCCCTAACCTAATATATCCTCTAGAAATGAAGTTGAAAGTCCTTGGTTAGTGTTGTCTTTGTTAAGTTGACTTAGAAACTAATTCTCATCTTATAATTTTTTCTACTCTTATTATGGAATTTTTGAAAAATGCTAACCAATTGACTAGCTTGGACAACACTTGGAGAGGAAACTCCATTGAATAATTCCTAATCAATTAGTGTATGAAGCAAGAAATAAAGAGAGAGATATAGATCTCTTCCTTTAACCATAGTTTAGAGAGTATGGCTAACCTAAAATTCCAGACTTTTCAAGGATAAGGATACTCCATTGTTGAAATGTGTTATTCAAAGTTTGAACATTCTTTTTACCTTCCCCTCATTTAAAGAGATAAGATCTGCAAAACAAACCTCTAAAGAAGCAACAAAAAAAGAAATACGATAGGATTTATTTAATGGTGCCCCTCATGGAAACTCTCCAAAGGAGGGACTTGGGGACTACTATTTCTTTCCTCGACCTACTATATCTCTTTTAAGGCTAGGTTGGGTAGTGAAACTAATAGGTTATGCAAACTAATGGAACTAAAATGGTCTTAATGTTTGCTTAAGAAAATGGAATTAAGTAAGTTCAAATCTTTGTAGATTCTTTGCTTGTAATTCAATCTATAAAGGAAAATGGAGTTGTTGAAATTCACATCTTTGGAGATTTGTTTGTTATAAGTCAATGTATAAAAGGAAAATTCAACACGTAAAACTTTATTTGATGAAATTTTGTGTTCAAAATCATCCATCTCAATCATTTATTTTATGCATGATTACAAGAATAGGAAGAATGAAGGGTCTGATTATCTAAAGGAGTTCCAATGGAGAAAGGGATTTGGAAGATTGTTAAAAAATCTCATGCTTTGGAATAATTTCGTGATTTTTTGTTTTAACAATTTTCTTAGTCTTAGATTGCTTGGATTTTTGTCTCTTGGTAGGAGGAAATGGATTTTATTACTTGTATAATGCAGGCTATATGTATTTTGAAAATTTGAAGGAGGATTGTATATGATGTTTATTAATGGAAACAAAAGATTAGGATGATCTATTTTTGGAGAGAAAATTTTGTTATGTTTAACAAGGAATAGTCCTAGATTAATTCTAAAGACTTGTAAAGGAAAATTGGAATCCTAACAAACACCTATCTTTGTAATTTTGTTTATATAATAGAATTGATGAATTTTTTCCGTTGGAGTAAAAAGAGACAAAGAAAAATAGGTAAAGCCAACTCTTTATTGTTTAATCATTTAAAAAGAAATATAATCTTTATAATGCAATAATGAAAATATTATTATGAGTATACTGCATTGAGAGTAATGATGTCCTCTACCATCCAATACTGCAAGATTTTTTAAATTTATTATTTTTTAAATTTAGATGATCCTAAAATATTACCGAACCGTTGAATCTTTGGCTTCACTCCGGAAATTCCGCGTCCATTAATACATCCAATGAAATGTGAGGAACTGGACGACCGACTCTGTGAGGAACTCGACAAAATGGGAATGCGCGGAATCCGCGTGCAGGAGACACAACGGACCCACAGACTTTTGATGAAGGCAGAGGCAGCGAGAGGTACCTACTAGTTTTCATAATGAAACTTTGTTTTCACGCCGGAAATTCCGCATCCATTGATCAGATACAATGATAACAAGCGATAAAATCGGGTGTAAAAAAATAGAGTTTGACGCTCGACGACCGACTTTGTGAGGAACTCGACAAAATGTGGAATGCGCGGAATCCGCGCGCAGGAGACACAACGGACCCACAGACTTTTGATGAGGCAGAGAGAGCTACCAGTAAAATCGGGTATAAAAAAATAGAGTTTGACGCTCGACGACCGACTTTGTGAGGAACTCGACGCGGAATCCGCGTGCAGGAGACACAACGGATCCACGGACTTTTGATGAGGCAGAGAGAGCTACCAGTAAAATCGAGTATAAAAAATAAGAGGAGGACCCAATTCTGATGGAAGAGGACCCAACAAAATAATTGGTCTGATGCACTCTGAATCCCTTTTGTATCGGTTATGGGCCTTATTGACCAATTATTTTTGGTTTTATTTCTACTGTGTAGAAAATTATGTAATAAACAAGAGTAAGGGTCACCATCCACAGGGTACAACTCTCATAAAGTTTTTAAAATTCTATGGTTCTACCAAATTTTTCACCTTTTATGTATCAACTACGATCAACACTCACTAGTCCGAAGCCTAGATGAAATTCATGTTTTCTAAAAACAAATATCCCGAGATTAAATACATATTTTGTGAAGGAAAAAAGCCCAGGAATGATATTTTTTGTCGGTGGTTGTGTCTAGAATCTAACCAACCAATCGAGTTGGCAAGCGATTGTAATCTTCAGTTTAACACAATGTAAACCAGTTCCTCCTTACAAAAAAAAAAGAGTTGAAATTTATATCAATCCTTAATATTGTGCATTTTACAATTTAATAAATATTCAAAAAATGTAATTGAGATTTTCTACCCAAATGTCCATCTGTACCTTTAGTGAAATATGCATGTGACTCATGCTTCTATCTATTTCAATTCACCTTATGGATATAAAATCATTTAGCCTGAAACATAAAGCTATAATGGGTAGGTGGATCTTTGACACAATGGTTAGTGAAAAATGAACGGATGGGTGGAGACTTTATGGTTTTGCTTACTGAAGTAAATATCATGGGTTAGCATGCTACAAATAGATTGGTTTTCTTTTCATTTTTTTAGTCATGAAGATGTGACCCACATTTCTACAATGCTCTGGGTAAAGGGAAGGAGTTTCCTTTCTCTACAGAGGTATAAATTTGGTTTTGACCGAAAAAAAGAACCTCCTTGACATAATATTCTCTAGGTCAAGCTTCTAGGTTTACCACTAGAGCTATAGACTAAGGAGGCCATCACAACCATTGCTGACAAAATTGATAAATTATGTTATCTAGAGGAAGGTAGTTTGAGAGGCCTCGAAAAGTGTATTGCTTGGGTTCTAGTCAAAAAGAATTTTACAGGGGGTCTTATGGCTAATATTGACATATTCTAGCGACCATGCTCTTCCCAACATATTTTTGACTATTAGGGTGTTCCATTTTGTTATGTTTGTTTCCATGAGTCAAGTCATCTATTGGTGGATTGTCTTAGGAGATGTTGTCACTTACTGTAAAATTTGTTTTTGGCTATCCAAAGAGTAAATTAGAAGATATGTTTGCAATCATCTTCTAAGAATCAAATGAAATCAAATCCCAAATAAGACCCTTTGCACTGGAAAGTGATCTGAACAAGATTTCCAATGATATGTGGAAGTCCAAAAATGGACTCTTGGATCAAACTTTATGGTCTTATGAAGTTTCAAGGATTGAAGCCTTGTGAAGGCATATCAGAATATCAAATATTACAATGTCGAAGGCCTGATGATGTTGATGATCACATATCAGAGGACAGAGACATTGCAGTCAGGCATATCAGCAATCACACATCAGAGCATCAAGCATATTGCAACATCGACAATCACATAACGAAACTTCTAAAAGTGCAACCTTTTAAAAGTTGCAACATGGGAAAACTTTCAATAGCATTTAAAACCACCAAGGAACACTGATAAAGGCTTACAAAGGATTTCATCAAAGAACCAAAGGTGGGTTGGCCTTTTTCTCTCTCCTCTAGCGGGACACATGGCAACATATGATTGGTTTTGATAAGCCACACGTGGCGACATATGATTAGCTCCGATAAAGACATGTGGCAACATATGATTGGTTCTGATAAAGATAGAGTGGCATATGATGTTAGCATGACGTGGCGATACAACAGGACACGTGGCAGGCAATTTCGGTGTTTTGAGGGGCCGAAGGGGCTAAATTTTGGTGACACATGTCACCACTTAGAAAGAGCCACATGGAAGAGATGATGTCATATCATAGGTGACATATCGGATATGTGGAATATCGCAACTCCAATGTTAACCTTCCAATTAGAAACTTCTAAAGAACCATGGGTGTAAAGCACTTTACAAAGGAAAAACAGCCCTAACAAGATTCTAAATGCTCTAGCCCCTCAATGCTAGAGCAATAGGTCATGGCCCTTGATCCCATGGAGGAAAATAGAAAGGGGCTAAACAAAAGGGGCCAAGGACATTAGAACTTGTTATTTTGTAATGTCTTTAAGAGTAAAAGATCTAATAAGTCAAAGCTCTGATATAGCATTATGGAAATGTTATTGGGAATATTGGGCTCCGATAGTGTAAAGCATAAGTTTAAAGAGATGCATGAGTTGACAGCTATGATTCTTGAACACCATCAAGGCTACCACAATTCATCGCTCCCAGCTCTAAAGAGTGGGGAATTCAAGAAATTAAGTAGAAAGTGATAGGAGAATCAGCCGAGTAGCTGAAGAAGAACATTGTGGCACGGATGTGGCCTAATCAGGTATCATCATAGGAATGGTAGAGAGATATTTCGTCAACCATCATTCTATTTTCCTTATTTTCTATTATTCTGTATTTTTTGTATTTTAAAGAGTGGAATCAAATATGATTGCAATTATTTTAGCAGTAGAGCCTTCGCACGCTGAGACAACTAGTTGATCAAATAGTTGGAACTCAACTAAGATTTTTTTTGTAACTGTTTTTCAATCTCTCCCTATCCTTATAAAAAGAGGGAAGAAAGACTTAACAGATGTTCTGGAATTCTGCACCAAAGAGGCCAGAATTATGTGGTTCCATTTTGTTTCAATTTACTTTTTCACGAGGGACTTGAGTATTACAATTACTAAATGTAACAGACTGGTTATTTGGACTACATATTGAAGGATTAATGAAATTTTTTTGTTGATTCCAATCAGAGAAATGTGTAGTATTTTTCCCCTTTGTGTATCACTTCGTGTATGTCTTTCCTCTTCTGAAATCATGTAATGAAGTTGTTGGTTTCACTGTCATTTATGGTTGTATGTTTGCTGCTAAGTAGTAACAGTACCTATGTTAATTACATATTTAATTGTGTTATTTGATACCTATCATACCTATATGTAAACACAGATTTACTTGTGCTAATTGGTGACAACTATATTAATGAGTCATAGAGCTTGAGAGCTTAATTCGTGCTCCACTTTTTCTGAATTTTCACCTCCTCACTCTTCCACATTTCTACTAGATATTGTTGCTTATGATTATGTGTTATGTCTATCCCTTTGCATCGGTTTCCTTCCTTTCCTTCCTCCTGTTCACCTATCCTACAACAACAATGTTAATTTTCCTATTGTTATGTGTCAGCCATTAAAACCAAGACATTTCTCTTTGAGATTAGCCATATTTACCCCTTGAGTATTTAGATCTATGTGCTTTCTTGAGTTTACCTTGATGAAGGAATACTGAACCAAGCCCCTGAATTATCTATTTTCAAACTATGTGACATATGGAGTGCAGTAGGAAGCCCTACTAATAATATTCAAAAGGATTCATCTTAGATTCCCTAGGCACTAGTCTCCTGTCAACCCAGAGGCTGTCTCTATGAGGCTTCTATATCTTCTGAAGAAATTGTGTGATAGGTGATAGAAAAAGCTACAACATCTTTCTAGCACCGTTGCCGGGGAACAGATCAAAATATTTTTCCCTGGGTACAACAATTTTTACATTCCCTCTATCGGGTGAGTAAGGGAAGTGTGGGTTGAATATCTCTCACCTTGGCGACTCCACTGTTTGAATCTATTGTAAACATCTTGGTGACTCCACTATTTGAATCTTATTGTAAACACCCTGGCAGCTCCATTGTCTATATCTTTATTTGATCATCTTGGCTTTCAAGAGGCCTCATACTCGCTCTAATTCTAAACAACAAAAAATTCCACTACATCTGATCTTGAGATTCCTCACCTAAAGGGGTTTTCAAAATGGCCATTCCTACATTCTTGGCCAGCAAATTTTCCCCAATGGATTTTTCTTCTATTGTTGGTCATCCCCATCATGTCCCTTCAGTTCATGAATGGCATACTTATTTTCCTATATTCAGTGGAAACACAGATAGAAGGTCAAACCAACACCTTAGGGATTTTCATGAATGCATGGAACAACATGGTATGTTTTTGAACATGTGAAAAAGAAATTGTTCATGTATTTTGTAGATGATGTTATAGTTTGGTACAAAACAATACCTCATGGTAGCATATCTTACTTAAAGATATTTCGCATAGCATTTAATCTTTTTTGCAAAATATTATATCCATTGGGTGCTCTGTTTGAAGATTGTTGTGCACATTTTAATGTTGAAAATATTTCTGAGGACAACGATCCTGCTAAAGATATTTGTGGGGCTCCAGTCCAAGAAGATATCTACTCGCATCAAGAAGCATCACCCAGTGATAAAGAAAGAGAAGAAGGAGACATCATCAAGCTGCAAACAAACCCTTGCAGATATTATTCTGCCGAATTGTATGATTCTCCTTCTTATGATTCGTATGAATCGAACGGGATGTTGGGAAATGTAGGACTGCAAGAGTCCTATTCATGGGAAGATGCAAAAAAAGAGGAGGTTGACCATGAGGTTAACAAGGAGGCTCCAATTTACGATCCACATCCTTCAAATGGAGAACAAGTTCACGAAGATGATATTAAAGTTGATGAAGATTCTTTGATTTATGATTCATATGATTCAGAGGAGGATGAGATGGTTGCAGATTGTCAAAGGGATCTACTTACCAGCAAGTGGGGAGAAGACTACCAGCATCAACTTCTTCAAGAGGAGCCCAAACTTGAATATTTGAACAATATTTGTGGTTTCCCTAACCAAGAACATATTGGTTAGTAGAATTTCAAGAAAATGAGGTAGCTGCAATTTTTTCTTGTCATTTCTATGACCCTGTAGCTGACTACATGACAACATTCCTAGGTCAGCACTAGATGTTGTTTCTGGGGTATGTATCAAGTCTTTTGATTGAAGATTTTTAATGGTGCATGCTTTTTTTGATTTTTAAATTTCAACAGCATAGAGGCATTAGGTTTAGCACCCAAATGCTAACCTGGTAGCATTGGAAGGTTGACCTCACTTAGGTGAATCGAGGCCTATACATAAGTAGCAGTTGTATATAAATAAGCTCACTGGTTGAGGATTTAATTTCTATTTGTTAGAGTTTCTGTTTCTGCATTTCAATATTATGAGGAAAGGACTCCCAATAATTAAATTTCCATGGATATTTTCTGGTTTTATAGGTTCAATATGTTTTTGACTCCATGCCCAATGGTGAAAGCTACTAGTCTGCAGGTTCTCAGCATCTTGCCAGTAAGGCATTGTCCCAAGTTAGAGCCAATGTTGTCACTTACTGCAAAATGTGTTTTTAGTTGTCTAAAGAGTAAATGAGAAAAGACGTTTGTAGTCATCTCCCAAGCCTCAAAAGGACTCAAAGCCCAAATCAGATCTTCTCCATTGGAAATTGTTATGAACAATCATTCCAATGATATGTGGAAGTCCAAAAATGGACTCCTGGATCAAAAGTTATGGTCTTCTGAAGTTTGAACGATTGAAGCATTGTGAAGGCATATCAGAATATTAGAGATTGCAATATCGAAGGTCTGGAGATATCGATGATCACATATTGAAGGAAAGAGACATCATAGTCAAGCATATAGATGATCAAACATAAGAGCAGCAAGCAGATTGGAGCATCAAGAATATTGCAACATTGAGAATCGCATATCGAAACTTTTGAAAGTGAAACCTTTTAAAATTTGCGATATGGGAAAATTTCTGATAGTTTTAAAACCATCGGGGAATTCCAATAAAGGTTTACAAAGGATTTCATCACAAAACTAAAGGTGGATGGGCCCTTTTCTCTCTCCTCTAGTGAGAAACATGGAATCATATGATTGGTTCCGATAAGCTACACTTGGCGTTATATGATTGGCTCCGATAAAGAAAAGTGGTAGCATATCACTAGTTCTGATAAAGCTGTAGTGGCATCTAATTTCAGCATGACGTGGTCGTAGGGTAGGACACGTGGCAGGTGACTTCGACATTTTGAGGGGCCTAAGGGGGAAACTATGGGTGACACATGTCACCACTGAGGAAGTTCCATGTGAAAGAGATGATGTCATATTAGAGGTCACATATCTGAAGTGCAGAATATTGCAACTCCAATGCTAATCCTACGATTAGAAACTTATGATGTGAGGGGCCCTGATATTTGGCTAGCTCGTGGTATAGAAGAACTTAAAGAACTAGCGGCACAAAGCACTTTACAAGAGAAAAATGAACCCCTGATAGGAGTCTAAATGATCTAGCACATCAATTCTAAGTGGCAGGTCATGGCCCTCGGTCCCATGGAGGAAAATAGAAAGGGGCTAAACAAAAGGGGTCAAGGACATCAAAACTTGTTGTTTTGTAATGTATTTAAGAGTAAAAGTCCCAATAATTCAAAGCTCCGATATAGCATTATGGTAATGTTATTGGGCATATTGGGCTTCAATAGTGTAATGTAGAAGTTTAAAGAGATGCATGAGTTAGCAGCTATGGATGAGTTGGGAGAGATGGATGAGTCGGTAGCTATGATTGCACAATTTTCTGGGCGAGCAGTCATAGTACCTCAAAATTACGTAATGCAAGACTAGAGGAGAGTCACTGGGCAAAAATGTGCATTTCTTGAGGGGAAGATAGAGCCTTCCCTCTCAATATTATGTAATGTTGTCTTGGTGAGGCAGAGTTTGGGCCAAGGCAGCCTAGACCTGCCGATGAGCAACTGAAATAAAATGTGAATGTGGATGCATGGCGATACTAAGTGTAAGTAGGAGTGAATGAGCGGTCATGCAAACGATGAATGAAATATTCAGAAAATGGAACAACATGCATGTGGGTGAAGCAAGTCAACAAATCAACGACCATTCGTGCAAAACAATTTCATGCATGCAACAACAGTGAGATGCTAACGAAAACTAAAACGGTGCTAGTACAAGGTAGTATGCATGTAAAATATATCAAGCATTCACATAATCAAGAAAAAAACACTCACACAAGCCAAAACATAAAAAGCGACAGAAATGTTACAAAAGACAAGTTAAGACGCCTTACATGTGAATAGTTGAGTTGGATGTGTCGAAGACTCCTGGATGTGTTGTGGGATGTCAGAGCTCCAATATTGACGTGAATAAGTGAGCTCTGAAGCGTAAAATAAATAAGTTGACGCTCATGACGCGCATGCAACAAATCTAGGAAAAAGTGACACTTGGAGGAAAGATTCTAAAATGATCTTTGCATGTAACCTCCAACTGCTAAAAATAGCTCCCTAAAATCTAGGGATGCTTTTTGCATGTTGTTTTTCTCTATTCCAAGAAAAAGCAACCCATGCATGCAAGTCAAGTTTTCTCGGTCCCAGGTGGAACCAGTCAACTCAATGGCACATGCAACAGCTTGCTCATCTTAGGGGAAAAAAATGCACATTTTTGGGAGGGAGGTGGGCTGGTTGCCTAGAAGGTTCGCGTAATTTTTGGGCTGAGCAACTAACTTCTGCCCAGAATTGCGAAATTTTTGGGCCGAGCAGCCCTGCTGGGAGGAATTGCACAATTTTCTCAGTGAATCTTGACTCGCAGATTTGCTCAATTTTGGAGCCCAACAGGCTGCAAGACAGAATTATGCAATTTTTGGAGAGAACGATGGTTCCCCTCCAAAATTGTGCAATTTCTTTAGGGAGTTGTTCAGCCTGCAGCTAGACTAAGTTTGAAGAAACAACCTATGAAGGGGATGCAACAAGATCTAATGCACAGGCTGACAATCTACTATAAAATCACTAAAACTTATGTACTTGACAAGGAAAGACATGCGACTACGAAAGGTTGGTAGGGAGGCTCCAAAACGAAGCTAAGGCAAAATTTTGGAGGGTGGTTGTAGCCGCTACAACAATTCCTACAAAAACAACTAGTTGTTTCAAAATCTCAAGGTGGATGGGATCTTAAGATATGTAGAACACAAAAATAATATGGAAAGTAGTTTCTTGAACTTTTTCTCTAATAAGAAATTTTTTGGTATGGAGAATTAGAAGAGGAGATAGCATTTATATTGGCCTCAATCATTGAATTGAAATCCATGATGCATACTAAATCTCACATGTCTAATTCTATATTGAGATAATATAATTTAGCATACATTGATGAAAATTACAAGGGAAATAGAGAAATGGGTAGGCAACAATAATAGATTTCTTGGGATGAGATTGATCCTAGGAAGGAGGATGAAAAAACATGGAACAAAGATGCTCACAACATAAGAATTCGCTTCATAAGTCTAAAATATGAGTAAGACTGTCTAACTGGGTCCTTGAATTTTGTAAGTTCCAATGAACCAATAATAGGATGTGAAGTCCTTGTTGTCTGTAGTAATGATAACCCATATATTTGGTGGTTGAGAATCCTTTGGAAGCTCATATACCCATCCAAATAAAAGAAATTTTCATGTCTCATGTTGAACAAAAAGGCCCTAACCTAATATATCCTCTAGAAATGAAGTTGAAAGTCCTTGGTTAGTGTTGCCTTTGTTAAGTTGACTTAGAAACTAATTCTCATCTAATAATTTTTTCTACTCTTATTATGGAAGTTTTGAAAAAGGCTAACCAATTGACTAGCTTGGACAATGCTTAGAGACGAAAATCCATTGAATAATTCCTAATCAATTAGTGTATGAAGCAAGAAATAAAGAGAGAGATATAGATCTCTTCCTTTAGCCATAGTTTAGAGAGTATGACTAACCTAAAATTCCAAACTTTTCAAGGATAAGGATACTCTACTATTGAAATGTGTTATTCAAAGTTTGAACATTATTTTTACCTACCCGTCATTTAAGGAAGTAAGATCTACAAAACAAATTTCTAAAGAAGCAACAAAAAAAGAAATATGATAGGATTTATTTAATGGTGCCTCTCACGGAAACTCTCCAAAGGAGGGACTTGGGGACTACTATTTCTTTCCTCGGCCTACCATATATCTTTTAAGGCTAGGTTGGGTAGTGAAACTAATAGGTTATGCAAACTAATGGAACTAAAATGGTCTTAATGTTTGCTTAAGAAAATGGAATTAAGTTCGTTCAAATCTTTGTAGATTCTTTGCTTGTAATTCAATATATAAAAGAAAATGGAGTTGTTGAAATTCACATCTTTGGAGATTTGTTTGTTATAAGTCAATGTATAAAAGGAAAATTCAACATGTAAAACATTATTTTATAAAAACTTTATTTGATGAAATTTTGGGTTCAAAATCATCCATCTCAATCATTTATTTTATGCATGATTACAAGAATAGGAAGAATGAAGGGTCCAATTATCTAAAGGAGTTCCAATGGAGAAAGGGATTTGGAATATTGTTAAAAAATCTCACCCACACTCTTTGGAATAATTTCGTGATTTTTTGTTTTAACAATTTTCTTAGTCTTAGATTGCTTGGATTTTTGTCTCTTGGTAGGAGGAAATGGATTTTATTACTTGTATAATGCAGGCTATATGTATTTTTGAAATTTTGAAGGAGGATTGTATATGATGCTTATTAATGGAGACAAAAGATTAGGATGATCTATTTTTGGAGAGAAAATTTTGTTATGTTTAACAAGGAATAGTCCTAGATTAATTCTAGAAACTTGTAAAGGAAAATTGGAATCCTAACAAACACCTACTTTGTAATTTTGTTTATATAATAGAATTGATGAATTTTTTCCCTTGGAGTAAAAAGAGACAAAGAAAAGTAGGTAAAACCAACTCTTTATTGTTTAATCATTTACAACGAAATATAATCTTTATAATGCAATAATGAAAACATTATTATGAGTATACTGCATTGAGAGTAATGATGTACTCTACAATTCAATACTGCAAGATTTTATGTAGCATAGATACATCTTAAACTGGGATCTATTAGGCATTGTGAAGATGTTATGTAGCATAGATACATCTTAAACTAAGATCTATTAGACATTGTGAAGAATCAAATCGCAATTTCAAATCCAGAGGGAGGTAAAGTATGTATACCTTAGTAAAATTTAACAATCAATTTGTTACTTGGAGATAGATCCCTTGTACAACAAACAAAAAAACTCATAAACCAATTTAATATATGACTTGGCCATAACATTAAAAATAGATTAGTATTAAATATTTGATCCTTTAAAAATACTTCAATACCTTGGAATATTAAAATTATAATAATAAATATATTAAATTTTATTTTGTTTAACATCCACTTGCCCATGAGACCAGAATAGATTTACAAACCTAAATATTGCCCATAAAGAAAAAAAAGTAAGTACAAAGAAGGGACTTAATATGAAGGAGAGAGAATTTAGTGATTTTTTTTCAAATAGAACCTGATTGAAGTTGACTAATCACATTAAATAATCTATTAAGATGAATGGTGCAATAGTATAATGAAATCAAATCTATCTTTGATGCCATGAGTTAATGGTGATCGCTGATAGAGCAATCAAGCAAAATGTGATTAGGAGTCAATATTTAAGTTATAGGTATGTGTTGGTACAACTTTATTAAAAGAGTTTCTTTTCAATATGATATGCTCATTTATATTTTTTTATGTTATAGTACGTTTTTATAATATAATTTATTTTCAATATGATACACTCATTTATATTTTTCAGATTATATTATGTTTTTATAAAAAGTTTTTTTTTTCTAATATAAATATAGATATAAATAATAATATAATTAAATTTAAATTTTATATATTATTTTAAATTTTGCATTATAATAAATTTATTAAAAAATACTTATAAAATTTATAGTTTATAATTTTTCTTACATTTAAAATTCATAATTGAGTTATCACTTTAAAAAATAACATTAATTATTAAAAACAATAATATATCTCAATATATTATTTACTTTTTTATACATTCAATTGAGAAAGAAGTTCGAATTTAGATCTTGAAATATATAAACACTAATTGAGTGTCTGCCCAAAATGAATTTGACACAAAAATAATTTTAGATGTGATTTATTATTTTTAAAATTTAGATGATCTTAAAATATTACCGAACCATTGAATCTTTGGCTTCACTCCGGAAATTCCGCGTCCATTAATCACATCAAATGATAACAACCAATAAAATGTGAGGAACTCGACGACCGACTCTGTGAGGAAGTCGACAAAATGTGGAATGCGCGGGATCCGCGTGCAGGAGACACAACGGACCCACAGACTTTTGATGAAGGCAGGAGTACACATCATTGCAGAGCAAGCGAGAGCTACTAGTAAACGGGAGACTTCGGAGGCAGTAATTTTTCCGCATTTGGGAGAGTAGGGTTGGAATTTTAAAATAGATTTATTTATTAAATTGTATGGTTTTCGTATTGTTTTAGTCTATTTTATTAATTTAAAAAAAATTGATAATTTTTTGAAATTTTAAACTGTATTTAATAAATAAATCACTTCTTATAATTTTATTTTTTTTCACAATCCTGTCAAATTTTAAATTGTATTTAACAAATAAATAACCCCAACTATATTTAACAAACAAATCATTCTATAACTAATAAATTGCCCATCAAGCTCTATCCCTGTGTGAGAGGGAGGAGAAACAAAAACACGTTGAGCTACTAGTAAACTTGGAGACTTCGGAAGTGGCAACTTTTGAGGCATTTGTTAGAAGGAGAAACAGACACACCTTTCACGTCTATGTCAATTCGCATCTCCTTTATCTTCATCATTTTTCTCTTGAACAAGGTTAAACTTAAATAACTACTGAAATATAAAGTTTGAAATTTAATAATTTAGCATTTAATAATATTTGCAAAATGGAAGTTTTAATATTTGTATTGATAATTATAAAAATCATAAATTAGCAATTGCACTAAATGTTGCAAAGGAATTTCGTAAGGCAATAATATATGAAGAAAGAGCATAGATGAAGAGAGATATAATATGTTACAATTTCAGTGAGAGAAATAATATGGTGTTAAAAGTAAAGTGAACTTCTGTTTCATTCTTATTGATTTGGGTTGCAATATGTCAATTGACGGAATGCTTAGCAATTTCAACATTGTACTTGCAACGTTAGTTTTGTTTCATGCTATTTTAGGAAATTAGCTAGCATGAAAATTTGGAAATGGATTGTTGGTGAATGTAGGTATGGATCCTTGATTGAATGAGATGGTTTTCTTGTGTCGATATTTATTTTAAGATGTAATGAGGAATCAAAGCCACATAAGAGTCTGTGAATTCCACTAAATTTTTAACATTAACAATATAAAATTCAACCAAAGTGGGATATTTCAAAAGGGATGACGCTAGGAGCAAGTCCCAGACGATTTTGGAATAATAGAAACCCCTCTGATGCAACGCATAAGCCACATACAACTCATGCTCTCCACCACAACCCGTAACGTGTAAGCCAAAATAGCTCATGTTATACACCACAACTTCCTATCTCGCGCAATGTTTCTCAAATCAATTTCTCATATAATCAAACAAAAAAAGGTCTAAAAACTTCAATCCTCGCATCCAATTCAATTCATGTATAATTATATAGAAAATCTTGAGTGGGTCTCCCTTAAAATTGCAGAGTAAAGTAACAAGAATTGTAGACGTAATTCAATAAAACAAGGCAAAACTCTAGTTAGCAACCTTAAATACTCTAAACAACCTCCTATATGTTGTAGATTCACATTACAAGAAGGAGAGGAAGGATAACAAACTCCCTTGTTCACATACAGGCAATAGATACCCTAGCATAGTTGTGCGTATAATAAAGGTGAATGATCAAATTCCACACGTTTTGCAACAACAATATACTATAATCATTACCACAAGCTTTGAACCAAATAATTCATTCAAACCATGCAAAATGAAGGTCCCAGACAAATTAGTGAAGTCTTTGAGCCCACTAAACCTCTAAAATTTAATTTCCTCTTATTAACACAACGATGCATCTTCTGTCTCCTAAATACCCGTTTAGTGAATTCTTTGAGCCTAGTAAACCTCTGAAATTTAATTTCTTCTTATTGACACAACTATGCATCTTCTGTCTCCTAAATACTCGTTGCTTTAGTCCCGTGTCAGTTTTCAAAGCATCCGCAACAATTTCATTATTGTTGTTTTCATGTTTTACTACTTCTCTAGAACTATAGACTCTCCTTGACTTCTTTGGACATGCAAAATTTGAAGACATGTTTCTTGCAGCCCATGCACGACTTTTCTACAGAGGAGGAAATGAAGAAACACCCCCAAAAGCATTTTCTTGAATTGTTAGCCCCTCCACATTACTGTCATGATTTCCATCTATTCCTCTGTGAATCTTTTGTTGCTTCTTCCATGCTGAACATGCTGACCAGGAGATATAATTAACATCATGACACCTAAATTTGAATTCAAATCTCCATCCTAGAGTAAGGAGATGCATTTTCTCTTTTATGCGAGTTTGTTTCTTTATAGTCTTGTCCAAATTAAGATTATAGTTAAGGGGTGCTCAAGGAAAATCTTGAACATCAAAGGTTTCTCCTTTTGCAGGAGACTCCCATGATTTAGCTTATATGCACCCTAATACCCCATAAAATTCACAATCTTCTTGGTCTTTCAAGTTTACCTCCTTGATCGGAGACCAAGACATAATTTTCTCAATGCAGTCTACTTCATTGGCTAGAACAAGGGATACTTGTGCTTGTTCTTTTTCTGGTTCTTTGACATTTTTTTTTCAATGTTAGCTGGGGTTCAATATCATCATCATCACCTAGAATAAGAATATCCTGAAGTGGCCATAAATTTCATTTCTGATAAGGAGATTTTCTTCTAAATCCACCACCAACATAAGAGAAAAGCCCTCTACTAAACTTTGCAATAGACTTCAAATGTCTACAAAGAACTTCCAAAAGTAAATCCAGCCACCAAGGGTTTTAGGTCAACCAATTGCTTTCAATGTTGCCAAGCACTATTGAATTTTTGCATTTAGGTCAATCGATTGCTTTCAATGTTGCCAAGCACTATTGAATTTATACAAAACCTAGAAGCTTTAGAAGGTGGTTGAAAAATAATCGCAACCATTTCATTAAATGAATTTGATGGTCATTTCTGGAGTAAAAAGGAAAACCCATAGAAGATGATGGAAATAATTCCATCTATTTCATAAATGAATTTGATGGTCATTTCTGGAGTAGAAAAGAAAATCCATAGAAGATGATGGAAATAATTCCATCTATGAAAAGAAAACCCACAGAAGATGATGGAAATAATTTCATCTATTTCATTAAATGAATTCAATCACGTCATTTTAGGAGTACAAGAAGAATCCAATGAAAGAATCGAAAAGAATCGAATGAAGGAATCCAACACTTATTGGGCTTACCATTTTTCAGTAAATTAAAAATGGTGAAAACTGTATTTGGTATGGGCATCAAATGGAAAATTAAATGCTCAACGAGAGTTTGTATTCAAAATAAAAATGTTGAAAAACTACAAAATGAAAAATAATTGTAGTTTAGGTAATTAGCTTACCAAGAGTTTATGTTGAAAAACTACAAAATGAAAAACTGGCATTTTTCTTAAGCTTGAAAATACTATAACTCTATTCAATTTATATTAATCCTATTTAATTCTTTAATTCAGTGACGAAGACATTTTTGAATAATGTGATAGAATTGAGAAGGTGAAAGAGAGGTAATAAATAATGTGATAGAATTGAGAATGTAAAAAACAGGTAATAATAATATAAAGGTAATAATAATAATTTTTTATTAATTATATAATGTTTGAAATAATTAAAAAGAATATAATATACATTTGAGTATATATTTATGCCATAAAACGAGAGGGTAAGAAATAATGACATAGCAAATGGAAGTAAAATTTTATCATACTTTTCATCCCCTTAGTGTCCCACCTCTTTCATTGTCTTCATCTTTAATAACCATTACATTTATACAACTACACTAATTAATAAATATAATTGTTCTAATCAATAAAAATATTAATTTTTAAATACAAAAAATAAATTTATTTTTATATAAAATTCATATTTAAATTTAACTTTTCAACCCAAAAAACTCGTATTTAAATTTTTACATATTCAACAATTTAAAAAGACAGGGTTTTAAATTTTCCATTAAATTTTACATATTTAAAAATTTAAAATTACAATATTTTTTAAAATTTTAATTAAATTTTAAATAATTAAAAATATTATATAAAAAGAAAAAAATGACAATTTAGGTACTTAAAATAACAATACTCAATATGAAGTCTGTTAGTCATCTTAAAAATCATGTTTTTTTTTTAACCACATGGTGAATCGATAACTGTTAGTCCTAATCTATGGGAGACCCAGGATCAATCCTCGTCACTGCCACTATAGCACCAAGAGTACATCCAACTACCTACTGCCACTATAACACCAAGAGTACATCCAACTACCTACTGCCACTATAACACCAAGATTACATCCAACTACCTGCAAGTCCATCTACTAAGATCATATGGTTTTAGCAAAGCGAGACTCTCTGTTGCCAAGGCGGGGGTGGGGAATTTGCTTCTTGAGCATCCACTATAGCAGGCTAGTGTACTCAATGAGATTTGAATTACGGTCTCCTAGGCTTCGCCCAAGTAGAATTACCGTCAAGTAGACTTAAAAATCATGTTATCGACCAAAAAAAATTATTAATAAAAGCATATTCAAATTTTCAATATAAAAACCATAATTTAAGATTGTTGAATTGAACCATTTAAAAACATTGAACATGTGGCAAGATTCCAACTAAAAAAACTGATAAAAATGGCCTAGTTAAAGTACTTTGAAAATGAAAATATTTCGTTTTACTGACCAACTCTACGCTTCAAGAAACACGAAATTGTTGACATCTTTGTTGAGAGACGCAACTAGATCCAATCAAGACACGATCATATGTGGCAGAAGGGATTGGGTAGCCAATGACTATGACTGCATCTTTCTCAATTTTAATTTGCAAACACACAACCACATCCAAGTACATGAAAAAGTCTGACAATCAAATTTAAAACACAATTTGGTGTTGTCATTGGCGTTGGTGTTGTTTCTCAACAATAAAAAATTCGAAGGTCGGTTGCCTATTGGACTTCGCCATGTTCCCAATATGACGATGTTGTTTTTCTGCAATAACAACCGTTGGTCCTACGATCTTGAATTGTATTCCATCGGATTGAATGGATCCATTCCTTCGGGGTAATACAGTGGCAATCGCTCGAGGGGAACATCACCTTCCTTCTATAAGAAGTCTCACTACAATGCATCTGGCTGCAGGACAACCTATTCACAACCTTCATACTAAATAACATCTCTTAGTTTTGCACATTGGATTAATAATCTCCTTCTCGCAGAAAATAATCTTTACGGTGCAATTCTTCCCAAAATAAGAGTGTTGAGAAAGCTCAGAAAGCTGGATATGAGCCTAAATAATCTCATTGGACCGCTTCCTCCAGAAATAGGAAATTTAATTAATTTGGAGGCTTGAAATCTCAGCAGAAAGTCTTTCAAAGGAAGCATATCAGCTACTGTTGGTCACCTTCTGATGGTTGCAAAATTAAATTTGAGTGTAACCACACTCACAAGATGCATAATTGCAGACAATTCAGTGAACTATACCTGGCTAGAAATAAACTGAGCATGACCATTTCTTTGGAGTGGTGAAAGATTGACAGAAAATCTCATAATATATGGGTTAGATCTAAGTTGGAACATCTATCAAGATCTCTTCATAGTGAGATTGGAAGCTTGACGTTACCTGAACCGAACCATCTCTCCGGTTAGATTCCTCAGTATTGCTTGAGGTTACTTGATCGAGCTAACTCTCTGGTCAGATTCAACATCTAATTAATTCTCATCCTACTCACTCAAAAGCCTAAATATTACATTAACTCATCACTTATACATCCAACTTCCTTAAAACACATGACCCCCTATGTCTACTAAAATACATTGATTTTCTCTTGGGTTGAATTCTCCTGCATCAGACACGCAAAGTGATCTCCTGATCATGTGTTTTCATGTGTTGGTAAAAACCTCCAGGGTCCCAAACTTTAGTTTGTAGCTGCCCAAATGTCTTGCACCTTTACTGCTACTGTACTTCTACTATCTTCTATTTCATCTTCCTCTCTTTGTCAATCAGGTTCAAGTTTTTATTGATCATCCTTCCTGTTGCTATCATTTTCCTCCATATGGACTGGTTCATCATTAACTGCCATAACTCTTCAATCTCCACCTCTAGCATATCTTTGGGCTGGTCCATGTTGGTCGCTCTAATTGTTTTCACAATTCGAGCTCCACATAAATTGTCAACCCGAGAAGGTCTTTTTATTCCAAAGGTAATAGCGCACTGGATATGCTCAATTTCAAAAAGCAGTTCAATGTTGTAGTAAAAGAAAGTCACACACATTTATTAAATTCATCAATCTATCAATTCACAGTCTACTTAATTAAAGCTGAAGTCAATTAACTTATAGCAGACACGATTTCTCTGTTACAGCAAAGGGAAATAGATGTATAAGAAAAGAAATCATTCAACCATAGCAGGAACAGGACCCTATTCCTTGGTGGGAACTTCAGCACCTGCTGCCTGGCACTAATCACACTGTAAAAGAAGTAACCTCAAGAGGTCAAGACCCTATTCCCAGGAACAGGAATCTTCAGCACTTAGCCTCTTGTTTCTAATCACACTGCAAGTAAAAGAAAGCAATCAATGGGAGCAAGACCCTATCCCTCTGTACAGGGATCTTCAGCACATGCTCTCATCATCCACTCGTGCAATCAATACATGTAGCGCTAAGAAACAGAGTATCACAAACCATGCAACTAGTGTTTCAGCAACAGAATCAAATACAATGCAAATACATAAGAAATAAACAACTACAGGAATAAAGGGGTGGATCTTGTGAGGAAGGCGGGCCCTTTCCTTCTCACAAGATTCCCCAAGAGAAAGAATTAAACTAGAATGCTCAAAACAGGTCTTTATTCATCTGTCAAGAAACTGATACAGTACAAAAAGGGAGGCTAGCTCCTGTCTCTCACAATAATGTTCTGTGAATTACCATTCGATCCCCTCTAATGATGATGTCCCCTCTTTTTAAAGAGGAGACATCATTTACAATTTTACACAAGAGCGAAGATCTCGATTCTGTTCTAAACAAAACTATTCTGTTCTTTCTTAAAAAGAGATACTGTTACAACCGAGACAACAGAAATGCTATCTTCAAGATAATCCAGGTAACCGTATCTTCTGGCTGCTGCTATTATCCACAAAAAGTTCTTCCAGAATCGCAAAAAACGCATAGCGGGAGTTGCGTGCTTTGACGGCTGTTTCAGCAACTGCGTTAGCTGTTTCAGCATCGGGACCAGCTGTTTCAGCAACGGGACCAGCTGTTTCAGCAACGGGACCAGCTGTTTCAGCAACGGGACCAGCTGTTTCAGCAACGGAGTTGGCTGTTTCAGCAATGAAGTTCAGCTGTTTCAGCAACGACCGCTCGTTCCCAACAAGGCATATATTATCTGCGATCTTTGACTTGTGTTAGCAACAATGCACTTCAATAATTGATAAAATATAAGAGTATTATGGAATTAAATGTAAGACAGATTAACCATATAATAAAGAAGAGGTTTCCATATACCTTGGGATAAAGTGAATGAAAAAGACATTGAGGTTCATGGTTCTAAGGGTAAAGTGATGTCAAAATATATAACAAAAATGGTACATATTGGAGTCCTAACATCCCCCCCAGCTAAAAATGTTGCATGTCCTCAGGCAACCCCTTCGTCTGAATCAGAGTCTGAGTACTGGGACTGGCAATGCAAATTACTCAAGCAGTAGCTGGAGAAGGTGGCGTCTGTAGGAGCTCGGAACCCGCTGTTGGTCTGCAACTGTTGCCATGCCGAGGCTTCCTCTTCGTCAGTCAACTGGTAATGACTTTGATATTTTTCTGAAGGCAGCCATAAGATTGGAAAACGGAAATGATACCCAATCCAGTTGACACCACAATGCTGAATGCAATCAATATACTTAGGGACTCTATACAATGCAGCGTGAAAATTGAGAGGGTTAAAAGGATGATAATCCTGTCTTTCCTTATCTGATTGCTGCCAAAAGAGATCATTGGCCTTCAGTGCAGCAGGACCCTTCATTCGAATATGCTCTTGACAATTAAAAAGGACTGAAGCCTGTAATTGCTCTATGTGCTCGTTCATACCTGGCTTCTGCAAGAATTCATAGTACTGTGCTATAAACATGGCTGGGCTTACCGGCTCTGGTCTAATCCACAGGAGTTTATTCTCCTCATTATGACTGCTTGCATTGAACGCAGTCTGCCAAGTGAGCTGATTAGACAAAAATGAAGCAAATGCCCTAATTTGTATATCACCTGCAATTGGAATAAGATTAACTCTCCTTTCTTCAGGAATGGCTTCATTATGAAGGTAGAGTTCGCACAGCAGATGCTGGTCACTTTCAGGGGCCTCCTTAAAGGTCTCAACAAATTTTTCTGAAGTCAGTACTTCATGTGGTCTACCATGTGCTATTGATTTTATTTGAAAATAAACTAGTCGTTCAGTAAGAAAAAGAGCGTAGTTTACAGAAGGTTTACGTGTAACCATCAACTTCCGCACCAATGAAAACATCAAGGCTATCCGTTCCTTAGACTGTCTGGCTTCCTTCTTATATTCCCTGTGCTCTAGCAGTAATTGCTCCCAGTTCTCCCAGTTAGTGTATACATAGTTTTGCCATTGCAACTTATGCTGTTGTAATACTATATCCTGTTTCTCAGCATGTTCCTTCTTCCATCTGTTGAATTGTTCCAATGGGTCCCATAGCCGAGTCTGTGTCTGTTTAACAGAAGTAGTAGGTTTGGACACTATTCCCTCTGTCTGTATGGCTGCCTCAGAGGGAATGCATTGGGGCATTATTTCTTCTGTCGGGATACTTGCACCAGTAGTGTGCTGAGGCAGTGTCTCTTCTGCCGAAATAGCTGTATCAGTAGTAGTGTGCTCTGGCGATGTTTCCTCAGCCGGAATATCTGCATCAGTAATCATGTGCTCTGGCAATGTTTCTTCTACCGGGATAGCTGCATCAGTCCCCAAAGGATGAGATATCTCTTGTTCGATTTCTTCTTCTTCTTGCATCATAGGGGGTCCTACTGGTTCTTGTGGAGCAGTGGGGCATTCCTCTTGTGTTCCCTCTGTCATAATTGTCTCAGGGAGTGGAATTTCAACTACTTTATAGCCTGCATTCTTATAAATGGTGCCACACTCTTTGCACATATATTCTATACATGTCTCCCTGTTTTGCATTGAGGCTACTTGTGCTAATGTATGGAGATTGAGTTCTTTTTCAAAAGCCTCTCGAGCCATGGCTAACTCAGCTTTGTAAGCTTCTATTTCAGACTTCAGGAACTTATTTTCCTGCAGTAGAGATGTCATCGTATGTGGGCCTTGTATGCTGCTTGTTTCTGCTGGAATATTTTGCTGATGCACAGTGGTAGCTGGTTGTTGCACCACAATGGGTGCCTCTTGTGTTTCATCCATTGTGCCAGGAATGGATTCTTGTTCTCCAGTAACTAGATCAGATACCATAGTAAGTGGTCCTTGTGTCCCATCAGGAATAAGTTCTTGTTCCTCAGTGACTAGTTCTGATACCACAGTAAATAGTCCTCGTGCTCTATCAGGAATAAATCCTTGTTCCTCAGCAACTAGTTCTGATATTTCAGTTTCTGGGCATTTCCCACTATCATCTTGCTTGTTGTGTTCCTGTGCCTCAGTGACTAGTTCTTGTGGAACAGTCACTGGGCATTCTTCAGTATTGACCTGCTCTGTAAATTCTTGTGCCTCAGTGACTGGTTCTTGTGGAACAGTCACTAGGCATTCTTCACTAACAACCTGCTCTGTAAATTCTTCTGCCTCAGTGACTGGTTCTTGTGGAACAGTCACTGGGCATTTCCCATTATCGACCTGCTTGGTGTATTCTTCTTCCTCAGTGACTGGTTCTTGTGTTGCAGTCACTGGGCAAGTGACTGGTTCTTGTGGAGCAGTCACTCCTTGATCCATAACCAATGTCGTATTATCCCGAGGCACTGATTTTTGTGTGACAGTGTCTTCGGCCGAGACCGGCTGGGGAGTTCGGGATGGGGATAAGGGTTTCAATACCATAGTGGCAGGGTTAGGGAAAATGGAAGTGGATTCTGCCTCAACAGTCTTTGTCCTCTTTCTTTTTGGTAGGAAGGCAATAAAATCGCTGCCTTTCCTTTTCCTTGAACGGGATGGCTTTTTCTTCGGGACAGGGTTTTCCGGAGGGGTAGGAATTTTGGATGTGGACCTTGTCCGTGGTCTAGAACTTGTGACTGCTGGGGTTTTCCTCTTTTTCTTAATGGGTGAAGAAGGGGGTGTTGGAGAATCGTCACTAGGGACAGGAATAGTAGAGGGTGTTAGCTCTGCTAACTGAGGCGAGCTCGGGGTTGGGTTGACGGGAGAATTCAGGGTTTCCTCCTGTTGTTCTTTATGAGAATTTTCAGACGGTTGGGACGTTTTCTCTTGCTGAGGAGTTTCGGGTGGGGCTTGCAAAGGGACTTCAGGTGGTTGGGGAATTTCTGGTGGGGCTTGCAGAGGGACTTCAGGTGGGGCCTGCGGGGTAATTTCAGGTAGGGCCTGCAAAGGGGGATTTTGCTGAGCAAAACCCCTCTGTATTAGCAGCTGGCATAAGCGGTGATGGGTAAGGGATGACATTGGAGATTTGGCTCGCTTACAATAATACGACATGTTTTTAATACAACCAAGCAGATAATAAGGGATATTAATCAATCTTCCATTCCTCAAATGATTCAGCAGAACAAAGTCATGATTGTACACTACCTGATAACGCCCTTCGCATGTTAGGTAGTGTTTGACGAATTCTGCCACTGATGGCCATGGTTGAGGAAGTGAATGCAGACTGACCCCGCGGCCTCTAGGTTCCACTTGCTCGTCCGGGCGCAAAAAGTCTTGCTGCGCGTTAAGAACGACCTGCTTCCTGCTAAACCAGCGAATGCCCTCAGCTGGCAACCCTGATACCTGAACTATGTCATCCTCTGTCACTGAAATGCGAACCCCTCGGACCACTGAGAAATTGTCTTCAAAGTTCTGTGCAAACTCTAATACTTCTTCTGCGTTAAAATCTCCCAACCTTTCAAAATATGCTGTCCACCCCGCTTGTTGGAAGATCTGATACACTTCAGGAAAGAGCTGTAGAAGACTTATGGAGCCGGGCTCATTTCTAATGGCCGCCTTTCCCATGGCTAAAGCTCTGAGTTTTTCCGCAGAGGCGATATTCAGTATTCTCAGACCCTGATCAGACTAGTTGTTGCAACAACGGCTGCATAGTCTAAATGACGGCAAAAATGGATATGATAACAGGCGGCAGGTTGGTTCATGCGAAATAATCATTCCATTTTTGGAATTCCCCCCCCCCCCCCCCCGCTACGTATGGTGTAATAATGATTGGACGTGGGGAGATATGCAATCATTATGAAATGAAATCCTCTCTTTTAATATGATTTAACCGAATTACATTAAAACCATATACCTTATACTTTACCTTTAATTAATAATTCGAAGTGTCGGTTGCAATAGCCTTGAATGATCATAGAAGGGTCTGTGTAATTGATTCTGGTATATGCCAAATAATTTTCACCAAAAGGATCTGAAGTATGATCGTGAAGGACCAGAAAGCTTATATGTCGACAAAGAGAGATGCTGCTTTGATAATAACAAGTTGCTGAGACTGATGTTTGAGCAACTGACAAATGAACGATACATTGCTGAAGCAGGTGTTTCATCAATCGGGGGAAATTGACAATGTATTGCTGAAACAGGTGTTTCATCAATCGGGGGAAATTGATAATGTATTGCTGAAACAGGTGTTTCAGCAATGGGTAGAATCAATGATATGTTGCTGAAACAGGTGTTTCAGCAACGGAAAAAGTTGGTGTTACGTTGCTGAAACAGGTGTTTCAGCAACGGGAAAAATTGGTATTACGTTGCTGAAACAGGAGTTTTAGCAACGGGAAAAATCAGAAAATTGTGATAACTGACTTAGGTCTGTGAATGATAAGGGATTATTTTCAGCAGTAAGGGATGGGTAACACAGACTGAAGGAAGATATTTCGGGAGTGGTGGGAATGATAGAAATAATGGAGGGATATTACTTTAGGGGAGAGGGTAAAATGATGGGAGGAAGCTTCTTGATTTAAAGCTTCAGATCTTCTCATGATGAATCTATCCTCCTTATTGCCTTTCCAGAATCTGCAAAATTCAATTGTAACATGCCAATCCTTGACAGGGATTATTAGTGCTAAATCTAATCTACTTCTAAAAATATAGTGCAGAAAATTAAGTGCTGTGAGGAGCAGAAGACTCCCCTGGAAAAAGATAATGAATATCAGTCATGCAAGCAGTCTTGAAATCTTCTTTAGAAACAGGGCGCTCATATAAACGGAGCCTATGGCCATTGACTAGTAGAGGTGTTTTAGCATCATCAATTGTTACAAGTCTTACCGTTCCGTTTGGAAAGACATCTTCTACTTCATACGGTCCAAGCCAACGTGTACGTAGCTTTCCCTGAAAATTTTCAAACCGAGAATCATACAGCAAGGCCCAATTACCTTTTTGGAACTGCTTGTGTTTGATAATTTTGTCATGCCATTTCATCCTTTGTTGCTGAATCATGTTTGTTTGGTGAATGGCATCCAATCTCTTTTCATCCAACTCCAAAAGTTGCTGCAATCTAGCTGTCTGCACATCATTCAAATCAAGATTAACAGCTAAGGCAGTCTTTAAAGTTTTAATTTCAAATTCCACAGGAAAAATAGCATTTTTACCATAAACCAATTCATAGGGAGAAAAATCGGTAGTGTTTCTCCAAGTAGTCTTGTAAGCCCATAATGCCTCAGGGAGCCTTTGGGACCAATCCTTTCGGTTGTCCTTCACTGTTTTAGTTAGAATGGCCTCTAAAACTTTGTTTGTGCTTTCCACCTGCCCATTGGCCTGGGGGTGGTATGGTGTAGTCATTCTATGTTGAATATGATATTTGTGAAGGGTAGATTTAAAACCATGAGAATTGAATGGAGGTCCCCCATCCATGACTAGCTCTCTGGGGATTCCAAATCTAGTGAAAATATCTTCAAATAAGAAGGCCAAGACAGCCTCTTCATTGGCTCTAATAAGTGCTTTGGCTTCCACCCACTTAGTCATATAGTCTGTGCAGACTAATATATAGGTTCTTTGATTGGATGGAGGATTAATGGGTCCTATGAAGTCCAAGGCCCATCTTTCAAATGGTTCAGAAACTACCTGGGGGTTTAGTGGCATTTGGTCTCTATGATTGGGTTGACCCATTCTCTGGCAGCTATCACAAGCCCTTACATACTTCTTTGCATCCTTAAATAATGAGGGCCAATAGTAACCCATCCTCAGGATTTTATGCGCTGTTCTTTTATCAGCAAAATGGCCTCCACAAGGGCCATCATGACAAGCTTTCAATATGTCATACACTTCATCTTCTCTAATGCATCTTCGGATCTCCTGATCAAGCCCAGTATAGAAGAGACATCCGCTGATCCAGCTATACCTGGCACTTTGTTGAACAATTCTTCTCTTTTCCCTATATGACAGGTGTGCTGGTAGTTTTCCTGCAACCAAGTAATTAGCAATATCTGCATACCATGGAGAATGAGCAGAAACTGCAAACAAATATTCGTCAGGAAAACTATCATCTACTGGAATATCATTATCAGTTTTTAACCGTGAAAGAAAATCAGCCACCACATTTTCCTTACCAGGCCGATCTACAATTGTAATATCAAATTCCTGCAATAGTAACAGCCATCTGGTAACTCTAGCATTTGTGACAGATTTGTTCATTAAGTATTTAATAACTGAATGATCAGTGTGCACAAAAGTAGGGTACCCAGTAATATAGTGTCTGAATTTATTAATGGCATAGATTACTGCAAGGAACTCTTTCTCGGTAACTGTATAGTTAAGCTCAGCAGAGGTCATATTCTTACTGATAAAGTATATAGCATAAGGAAGATGATTTTCCTCTTGTCCTAGGACTGCTCCAATAGCCACATCTGAAGCATCAGAGGATATGTGAAACGGAAGATTCCAGTCAGGCCCCCTCAAAATAGGAGCAGTAGACAGCTGATGCTTCAATTCTTCAAAAGCTTTTTGACAAGAACTAGTCCACTTGAATTCAGCATTTTTCATAAGCAATACAAACAATGGAGAAGCTATTTTAGAGAAATCTTTAATAAATCTCCTATAATAACCAGCATGTCCTAAAAAACTTCTCACATCAGTTTGAGTTTTAGGAACAGAAAGATTCTGAATGACTAATATTTTAGATGGATCTACCTGAATACCTAGAGATGAAATAAAATGTCCAAGCACTATTCCCTCACTCATCATCATGTGGCATTTTTCGGTACTTAAGGAAAGGTGGGCTTGAATACATCTTTTAAGTACTTTCTCAAGGTTTTGTAATCCCTCTTCAAAAGACACACCATAGGGGGTAAAATCATCCATAAATATTTCCATACAGTCATTCAGCATATCTGAAAAAATTCCTATAACAGCTCTTTGAAAGGTTGCTGGTGCATTGCATAATCCAAATGGGAAAACTCTATAGGCGAAAGTTCCCCAAGGACTGGTGAAAGTGGTCTTGTCTTGATCCTGGGGTGCAATTTTTATCTGATTATAACCACTGAATCCATCTAGAAAAGAGAAGAATTTCTTCCCTGCAAGACTGTCCAACACCTGATCAATGAAAGGTAAGGGAAAATGATCCTTTTGGGTAGCTTTGTTTAAAGCTCTATAGTCAACACATACCCTCCATTTCCCGTTTTTCTTAGGGACAATTACTAACGGGGAAACCCATTCACTGTCAGATATGGGGTATATAAACCCTGCATTAAGCAATTTTTGAAGTTCTTCTTTAACAATTTCTCGTAAATTAGGATTCATTCGCCTTTGGGGTTGACAAACAGGTCGGCATCCCTCTTTAATGTAAATTCTGTGAGTACATAATTCAGACGAAATACCTTTCATGTCCGTGTAATCCCAGGCAAATGCCTCCTTATATTCGTGTAATAACTTCATTAACTGCTGTGTTTCAGCATCTGTTAGATCAGGATTTATGTTTAATGTCTTACCGGGTTCAATTTCAACTGTTACGCTCTTAGATGGGATCGTGTTTAAAGTTTGAGATGAATCTTCAGGTTCAATCTTTTCTTGTATATCAGTTTCAAAAATTGCAGTTAATTGATTGTGTGTTTCAGCAATAACAGAAGAAGGTTCACAAATAAAATTATTGATTATTTCATCTTCTGTATTGTCTTTAAGAGTTAAAGCTTGTCCTATAGTTAGAATCGGCTGAACAGCATTATCATCATAATCCATCCATATAGAATCTTCATTATTAACTACTGGCGTAGCGTGAGGATAAAGAGTTAATTGTTTTGTTTCATAACCATTAGAAATTGTCATTGAACCAGATCTGCAACTTATAAATGCATCAGCTGTGGCCAACCATGGCCTTCCTAGAATTAAGGGATGTCCCCCCAGCTTTGTTTTAGTTTGCAATACAACAAAATCAGCTGGATATTTCCAGGATTCAACTGAAATGAGCAGGTCTTCAACAACCCCTTCTGGCTTAATTGTGGAACGGTCAGCTAACTCTAAAATGGTGGGTGTATCTCTGATTGTGTTATTCAGCTGTAACAATTGTGAAGTTTCCAGAGTCATTATATTAATTGCTGCACCTAAATCTACCAAAACTCGGGGGATTACTGCTTTACCAATCTGAACTGTGACAGTAGGATGGCCAGGATCACCATATTTTACAGGAGGGGCTTTTCTGGACATTAATGCAGACAAGTCTCCCATCACATGTACTGTAAGGGGATCCTTGGTTTTCCTACCAGGTTTCTTCACACAAATATCCCTTAATGTTTTGGCATAAATTGGTACATCTTTTAATGCTTGTAAAAGTGGAATTTTAATATACAAATTTTGCAATTCCCCCATAAAATTAAAAGCAGGTGTTTCAGCTGTTTTGGTTAAAACCAAACGCTCGGGGAATGGAGGTTCTGTTAATTCAGCATTTTTGTTAGAAGGTGGTTGAGCTTCTTTTTGCTTTTCGGTTTCATTTTTATCTGAATCAGTTATATCATCAATAATAGGCTCTACTACTCTTCCAGATCTCAAGTGAATATCATTACATTGCATAGTAGGAAATATAGACTGATTCTGAATATCAATGACTTGCACAGCTTTATTATTGGGGTTAGGATTTGGTTGCGCAGGTAGTTGGGGTCTCATTTTGTTGTTTGGTGGGGCATTTGATGGCAGAGAGAGTGATTGTTGGAATTGAGGCATCTGATTTGGGTATGGAAGTGATTGATTATTCCAACTTGGGTTCCAAGGATTGAAAGGTGGTGGTTGCTGTGGAGGCCAAGGAGTCCACATTGAAGGGTCAACAAAGGGAGGGTTTTGCATTTGCATGGGTGGGAAATTCATTTGACTGAAAAGTGGATATTGCATTTGGTTGAAGGGGGGGTAGCTTGTTTGGCCAAAAGCAGAATAATTGTTCCAACGATTAAATGGCATACCAGAGTTCGTACCTTGCCCTTTAGGTTGCCATTGTCTTCTTTGAGTTAACAGGTAGACTGCTTCAGCTTCTTCCTCTGTTGGCTGCATCGCTGCTTTTATCCCTGGTAGAGATGGACATTGTTCTGTCTCATGATCTTTCTCACAAAGGGTGCAAACTGGTACTTTATCTCTTGGACACTCCCTTAGTGGATGTTTATCTCTACATTTCGGGCAGTAGACACCCAGAGTTGCTTCTGCCTCAGCCTGCTTCTTCTTAACCTGCAAAGTGTCAATCTGCGAAGCAAATGAACTTAGCATTTCGGTTTTAAATTCTTCAAGCAAATTACCTATCTCTGCTCTTGTTGCTCCTCCATTGGCTGATTTCTGTACCCTTGAATAGGTGGAATCTCTTATTCTGTTTCTTGCAGCTCCCCTAGAACATCTTTTAGCAAGTTCACAAATCTCATCATATGATTCTTTAGATATATCTCCCTTAGCAAGCATATTTAACATATTTAAACAATCATCCCTTAAACCTCTAAGTAATATTGTTTTACGAATTTCCTTACTTATATCTGGATGATCGGATCTCTGTATGTTGTATTGCAATCTTTCGATGTAGTCCTCCAAGCTTTCATCCGATTTTTGTGCCATATTGAATAATTCATCCTTCTTCTCTCTTGTCCGGCAGTAGTCCTGATATTTAAGCAGAAATTTTTGTTTCATTTGCTCCCATGTTGTGATTACCTGACTCCCAAGGCTCATGAACCATCTCAAGGCATTCCCTTTTAAGGTGGCTGGAAACAGTTTCAACTTTTGAGCATTAGTAACATAATCATAGCTTCTGCATAAAATATCAAATTCAAAAAGAAACTCGTCAGGATCCTCAGTAGATAAACCATGAAAGTTAGGTAGGGCAGACAATGGGATATTTTTCATTGTTCCTGCAGGAAGATCACTGATGGGAAATCCCAAGGTAGAAAGAGAATTTTCATCCCTTCTTTCTTCTTCAGGACCTGTACGTCCTCCTCCAAAGAGGAAATTATCATTGTTGTCTTCCATTGTTGGTCCTCCTACTGCACTTTCTCGATCGTCAGAATCCTCTATTGGTTCTTCAATGTTTCCTACCGGTCGTCCAGCGCTTTCTACTATCTCCTCGATATGTTCTTCTATTCTGCTACTTTCCTCTGACTCTTCAGCGCTGACTGCTGGTTCTTCTGTATTTTCAGGACCCACAACTTCTTCTGTTCTGTAATCTGACTGAGGGGAACGCTGAAGTTTTGACTTCCGAGAACTCAATCTTTGTGATGATTCAGCCTTTGATACAATCTCGTCAATAAACGTTTTTCGTCCTCCCCAGCCCTTGCCACCTGCGCGGTTATTTTTCTTCTGGTTTCCTCGTCCTCTCATACAATCTGCACATTAGGAAAAATAGATAAATGCTTTTTGAAATCTATAATTACCTTCCCCGGCAACGGCGCCAAAATGTTGGTCGCTCTAATTGTTTTCACAATTCGAGCTCCACATAAATTGTCAACCCGAGAAGGTCTTTTTATTCCAAAGGTAATAGCGCACTGGATATGCTCAATTTCAAAAAGCAGTTCAATGTTGTAGTAAAAGAAAGTCACACACATTTATTAAATTCATCAATCTATCAATTCACAGTCTACTTAATTAAAGCTGAAGTCAATTAACTTATAGCAGACACGATTTCTCTGTTACAGCAAAGGGAAATAGATGTATAAGAAAAGAAATCATTCAACCATAGCAGGAACAGGACCCTATTCCTTGGTGGGAACTTCAGCACCTGCTGCCTGGCACTAATCACACTGTAAAAGAAGTAACCTCAAGAGGTCAAGACCCTATTCCCAGGAACAGGAATCTTCAGCACTTAGCCTCTTGTTTCTAATCACACTGCAAGTAAAAGAAAGCAATCAATGGGAGCAAGACCCTATCCCTCTGTACAGGGATCTTCAGCACATGCTCTCATCATCCACTCGTGCAATCAATACATGTAGCGCTAAGAAACAGAGTATCACAAACCATGCAACTAGTGTTTCAGCAACAGAATCAAATACAATGCAAATACATAAGAAATAAACAACTACGGGAATAAAGGGGTGGATCTTGTGAGGAAGGCGGGCCCTTTCCTTCTCACAAGATTCCCCAAGAGAAAGAATTAAACTAGAATGCTCAAAACAGGTCTTTATTCATCTGTCAAGAAACTGATACAGTACAAAAAGGGAGGCTAGCTCCTGTCTCTCACAATAATGTTCTGTGAATTACCATTCGATCCCCTCTAATGATGATGTCCCCTCTTTTTAAAGAGGAGACATCATTTACAATTTTACACAAGAGCGAAGATCTCGATTCTGTTCTAAACAAAACTATTCTGTTCTTTCTTAAAAAGAGATACTGTTACAACCGAGACAACAGAAATGCTATCTTCAAGATAATCCAGGTAACCGTATCTTCTGGCTGCTGCTATTATCCACAAAAAGTTCTTCCAGAATCGTAAAAAACGCATAGCGGGAGTTGCGTGCTTTGACGGCTGTTTCAGCAACTGCGTTAGCTGTTTCAGCATCGGGACCAGCTGTTTCAGCAACGGGACCAGCTGTTTCAGCAACGGGACCAGCTGTTTCAGCAACGGAGTTGGCTGTTTTAGCAATGAAGTTCAGCTGTTTCAGCAACGACCGCTCGTTCCCAACAAGGCATATATTATCTGCGATCTTTGACTTGTGTTAGCAACAATGCACTTCAATAATTGATAAAATATAAGAGTATTATGGAATTAAATGTAAGACAGATTAACCATATAATAAAGAAGATGTTTCCATATACCTTGGGATAAAGTGAATGAAAAAGACATTGAGGTTCATGGTTCTAAGGGTAAAGTGATGTCAAAATATATAACAAAAATGGTACATATTGGAGTCCTAACAGTCCATATTCTGCCATTCTCTGTTACCTCTTTCTCTTTGCTTTAGGTTATTGCTACTTTCCACTAACACTTCAAATTGCTGTTTATTTTCTTCTCTTTGAAGTTGTCAGATTCTTACTTTTTCTTATAGTTTTGCTCTTGTTCCAACTTTTTCTACCCTAGATATTGCTGTAGTTACTGCTCTAGGTACCACTGTAGTAATGTGCATAAGTTAAGTGAATGAATGATAGAAACTACAACAAAATATTGTAAGGGGAACTTCTGAAGTTCCTGGGAGATTGAAGCAGTTCCAGCATAGGTTTGGAGTAGACAGGAACAAAGACTACAACAGAAGATTGTAAGGAAAACGTTTGAAGTTCCTGGGAGATTGTAGTAGTTCCAGCAGAGGCTTGGAGTTCTTTCTGTTGTAACAACTCAATACTTTCCTCCTTTGAGAGGTCTTCTTCATCATACTTTGTTGCTTTAGAGTACCTTTTATCCCCTAAAACACATTGCTCCTCATACTTTAGTTCAAGAGCTCTATTCAACTTCACTTCAGAGTATTCATCTTCTGTAAGATACTCCTCCATGCTTTCGTCAGCTTCAGAAGACTGCCTATCCTCTCTTATGCATTCTGCAAACACACCAAAAATATTAAGTTCAACAACAAAAGGCTTGATGGCCTTATACATCAGCTCTTCATCTTCAATCAGCATCTCCTCATGCTATTTTGAACTATCCCAATAGTCCATGAGATCTTCACTTGATCTCCATTTTTTAGCTTCAATGTAGTCTTCACTTTCTCCTAGAATTTCTCCTTGTTTTGGTTCACAAATGGACTCTTCTATTTCCAACTCAACTTCCTTGAGTTTTTCCCTTAGCCACTTTACTTGCTTTTGTTGTAGCCTTCTCTGCATCTCATGTCACTCCACTAGCTTCTTCCTTAATACCTAACCTTGTCTCTGGTTTTCTTCTAGCCGCATTGTTAACACATCAAGTTCTTTTCTTATCTCAGCCAACTCCTTGTCAATCTCCTCTTGACTCAGTCTCTTGCCATCCACTTTGGCATTCTTCTTCTCATATCTTCTGTTATGGCTTCTCTTTGAACCTCTATTATGACTATCAATAGTCATCTTCTTCTCCTATTTATTCATGAGCTCCTCACTCATCTGCAACAAGCCTCTGCAACAACTAGTCCTCCTCGCTACAATCTTACCTCACTAGCTCTCCTCACTCAGCCTTTTGGTAAGAACAGGTCCTCTGTCTGGAACCTACTCTTGAGCAACACCTTTGCTCCTTCTAGGCTTTTGCAATCTTTCACTCTCTCTTGAGAACACTTCAGCTGTCCTCTCTCTGTCCAACCTCTTGTTGGATTCTTCAGGTTCATTGCCACTTCTCCTTCAGAGTGTTTTCCTTACTCTGCCTTCAAGAACACATCTGGTTCTCCTCTCACAGCTTCTCTTGTTGTCCTTTTCTGAGATTCTTCATCTACAACCAAAATCTTCACTTTCAATTTGAAACAAAAGACACTATCTTACCTCTAAGATCTATGTATGATCTTATTCTCCCATTCTTCTACACTTTGAATGGATTATCCTCTGTTTGTTCTCCAAGTCCTCTTTCCTTCAGAACTTGTACTAAGCAATCTTGCTCTCATTTTTCTTCAAGGAATCCTCTATTCCTGTCTACTCCAAGCCTCTGCTGGAACTGCTACAATCTCCCAGGAACTTCAAAAGTTCCCCTTACAATCTTCTACTGTAGTCTCTATCATTCATTCACTTAATTTTTCTTTCATCCTATTTACGAGGGGCTATTTCTTCATTGGGGGAATTCACAAGAAAAGACAACAAAAAAATATATATATATATATATATATATATATATATATATATATATATATATATATATATATATATATAGATAGATATATCCCTGAAGAGCAGAGACACGAATGAAACTCGTTCTTTCGTTGTTGTAATTTATAATAGATTTGCTACTTTGCTGCTACTATATCATCATTGGGCAAGATGAATCCATGACCAGTAATAATCACTGGGCAAGATAAATCGGAGGCAGTTACAAGCGTTGGTGGTCTTCGCAAGTTTCTAGCCAATCATAATTGCTAGATGTGGGTGTATTTCAAATCAACAGAGGAGTGTAATTCAATCGTCTAACAAAACATCGAATTGTGCATAGTAAGGACAGGTGGGCAGCTGGGGGAGTTTTTCCCAGAGGGAAATGATTTACGGTGTAATTATATAGGTCATGTTTATGTTAAGTAAAAGGTTGTTATTGCTTTTTAGGAGTGATATCTTTATAGTTAGAGGATGTGATATGAGGTATATTATTTTAGTTTAATTTTCATCTTATTCTCTTTAAAGACTTAAATCAAAGGTGTCAAATTAATATTCAACTTTTTTATTTTGGTCAAGATTTATTAGCGATTGTATAAACCATTATGCCAATCCCAGTGCATTCTTTGTTACTTATATTATGTTTCTCTAATCTTATTTGTTAAGCTTCACTTATTTGTGAGTTTTTCATCACATAATTGAAGATGATAATTATGGTTTTTGACAAAATTATTTTTCTTTGAATACTTTTTGGGGATTAAGTATACAAATTTTTTGGGTATATGAATCTCAATTAGTTCAAATTCCTTCATGTTACTAGTTCCTGACAAATTTATTGTTATATCAATTATAGATACTTCTTTGTCAATTTTGGATCTTTTAGTAGTTGTAATGAATATGATGTCAAATGTCATAAGGGGCTCACTTGATGACCTTAGACATAGAGATGCCAACACTTATACGTGTTTCTTCCTTCTCATTTCCACCTCTACATAATATGTAGCTCTTCTATAAAATTCTTCATGTTCATTCCTTTAATTACATAGCCTATATAGAAGGTCGTCGACCTTGACTGGCTATGCATGAGAATTGTAAGTTTCATAGTCAAAAATTAACTCCTCATGCCAGATAAGTTGAAGATTTGATAGCCTTCAATTTCTATACACATCTTAGGCCACGATTCTTTATTTCTTATTTTGAAAATCATTATAACCCCATGTCTAAAAGGTTATATCTTGTATTAGCAATTGACTAACAAATTCTTAGGTAAAGTGTGAGGAATAGTTAACACCCCATATACCTTTATGTTGCAACTTCATTCCAACAAATATCAATTTTGAATTTGCCTTAAAACCTAAATGGTCTCTAATGAAGAATGTGGTTGAGCACTTTTGACCATAGATCCAATGGTACAAGGGGGCCAAGACAAAGTCACATATGTTAGAATTTTTTCTTTTTTTCTAGTTTTTCGTAATCCTTCCATGTAAGCATGTAATGGTACAAATTTATTCTTCCAAGTGGTCCTAAAAGCGAAGAAATTTGTGCACGTGCACATAAAATCCATAAGGTGGGGTGTTGTATAAATTTTGGGTGTGATATTGTTTTAGGGTGTTTTGGGTTCTTGATTTCACCAAGCAAGGTTGTCGGATATGATATTTGGCTCGTTAAAGAAATTCCAGGCTTGAGAACCTCATACATGATTACGATTCAACTCAACCATGTGCATTGGGTATCTTGTTTTTCGTACAAGTGGTTCATGAGCACCACTAGGTTTCATATTTCCCCTTGTAGATTTCTAACCAACTATACCATGCATGTGGCTATTTTTAAAGGCTTAGGTAGTAGCCAGTGCCACTCTTTCACAATGTTTTGGACATTATTCACTTTCCCAAATCTTGCAACCACACTCCCATAAATGTTGTGCAGGTTAGGAACTTGTCCATTTTTTGATATAAGCAATGTTGAATCACCCAATCATATCACGATTTTGTGAATCTAATGTGTGAGTGGAAGTATTAACATTATGCAACACATATCTACATGGAAATAATTCCTCTTTGGCCATCGCCTTGTGAATACCTGAGATCTTGACAATAAAACCTTAGTGTCCTTATCCCTCATCCTTCGATTAATTGTCAATGATTTTTATAGGATTGATATCATCATACACATGATATAGGAATGAATTATGGTCTTAGAGGCTATGTTGGGAAACAATATTGCATCATTGTACACATGATATAGGAATGTTGGGCAACAATATTATATTCATAAAAAAAACTGTTTGAACCTAGTAGTGATACTTTCTTCCCTCTTGTTATAATTTTACGAGGAAAAATCCATGAAATAAACTTTGTGTTAATTCGTTAATAAATATGTAAATTTGTTACTTAAATTATGTAATTAAATATTAAACAACTTTGAGTCACTAATCTTTTTATGGAAGACTTTGAATCCAAGGCCCTAGCCTCAGCTTGTCTCCGACCCAAGCTTTGGAAGAGATTTGTGGATGACACTGGTGTCCTCTGGTCTCATGGCCAAGAAGAGCTTGATCTATTTTTCCAGCATCTCAACAATTAATCCTCCTCCATAAAGTTTACTATGGAGCAAGAAATTGATTGGTGCCTTCATTTCCTTGATTTCCTCATTTCGAAGAATGATGACGACTCTTTCTCCCACCAAGTGTTCTAGAAGAAAACTCATACTGAGCAGTATCTTCATGCCAGGTCTCATCACTTCCTTGCTCAAAAGTTGGGTGTTCTCAACACACTAGCTACTCGTGCACTAAGAATCTCTGCTATAAAGAACCTTGATAAAGAGAAATCCCATCTCCTTAGTGTTTTTATTAAGAATGGTTATAGTAGACACCAAGGTTTGAAAGCTTTCTTTAAGGCTTGCAGAGGTCCCAAGATTAAAAAAGACCCTAGGGATCGAATCTCAAGTGTTCATCTCCTTTTCATCCAAGGGACCATTGACAAGATTGCCAGGATCCTTAGGAAGCATAATGTTCCCTCAACCTTTAGACCCCTTAACACCATTCGCAGCTCCCTTAGATCGGTACAAGACCCTATTGAACCCAAGGACATGAAAGGTGTCTATGTAATTCCATGTTCATGTGGGACCCCCTATGTTGGTGAAACTGGGCGCTCTATTAATCCAAGAATTCATCAACACTCAGCTGACATCAAACATGGAAGGACTCGGACTTCAGCCCTGGCAGAACATGCGGAGAAGACTAAGCACCATATTTGTATTGAGGAAGCCCAGGTAATTGCCAAAATTACATGTTTTCATCACCAGAAGTTTAGAGATGCCATAGAAATTGAAAGGAGGCTGAATAATCTCAACAAGGATGACGGATGGAAGATCAGTAGCTGTTGGATCCCTACCTTTTTCTCCTAGCTCGCCCCCTTGTTTCTCTCTCTTTTTTGTGTTTTCTTCTTTGATATTTTCCTCCTCTTAATGGTGGTTGTTTCCCCTTTTTTTCTAACCATTCAAATCTAGCCGTTGTCAATATAGTCGTTCCTGGTCAAGGAATATAGTCGTTGGAGGTTCTGCTCTATCTATTTAACATGCAAAGCATGATCTGTTCTTTCAACTTGTCCTGCCGATGAACCACACTGGTTGGTTTGAAACGCATTGAAAAATGAAATATCTTGTGATTTATGCCGAAAAATCTCTTAAACTTAATATGGATCACAGAAGCCTCAACTCAACAATTGAATCCCTACACGAAAAAGCCATTGCAACTAAGGCTCACCAATTTGAACGGGCATGCTTGCAGGTTTCAAATTTGAAGACAGATCTAGCGTTTCTTAAAAGATGTAGAGACTCCTTTGTCATCCTGGTCTTCACCCAGATTAATCATCGCCTTCATAATCCCCTGAATCATCGAGTTTTCCTTAAAGCTAGTTTAGCTTTAATAAGAGCTAAAATCAGCAAGGTCAGAAGATCTCTAAATCTTCTCTCTCGCAATCTTATGGGATTGCATTTATATCTTGTGGGCCTATTTTCTACCTCCCTTTGGGCCAGAATCGATGCTTGTTCGGCCTTAAAGTCCTTGCGGTTAGAGGAAATTCGGAAGCAGAAACAGTCTTTGAAGTTTCAAAAATTAGCTTCGAAATCTTCTGTAGCCTCCCATAGCTGGGTCTCGGCCGGCCAGAAGTCTACGCTCAGGGATTTGTTAGCGTGTGAGGTTTCTGATTTATTACCTCCGCTTGAGGTTAATGGAAGCTTTGTAAGAGCCAGCGCAGAAGCTAGCTCCTCTAGCCAGCTCAGTCCGCTCAATTCTTCTTCTGTTTTTCTTGGTTCAGGCGTTGCAGAGAAGAGTGAACAATCTGCTCTCTACCTAGCAAGTAATCGAGGGGCTCGTTCTACCCTTAGCTCCAGTATTCCTCTGCGTGAGGATGCAGTTAACTCCTGCCCGTTGGTTCTGGTCAATGGACTGCCTAATAGTGTTGTGTGTAGTTCCTTTTCAGTGAATGATGGGGGATCACCGACATCCTTTAATGGGTTTCCGTCCTCGGATTGTGCCCTTAGCATCTCTTGCTTGTTTGATGCATCGAACTGTGCCATTAGCTAGGTCTCGTCCAGTCCTATAGTAGTCTGTGGTGGTTTACCTATGTGGGATTCAGGCGCGCAGGTTCCGATTGAAGGAGTGCATGGTAACGTTGAGCATGGGGTTAGTGTGCCAGTATCCTGTACCGGTTGTCCAGCGCAGAATTCTTCCCTCTATGTGTCTTCTCTTGATAGTACTTCGATTCTTTCTTAGCCAATTCAGAGCTGCAGCTTGGTTCCTGTCGTCGGTATGGGCTCTAACCTCCCCCTGCGTTGCTCTCTTGGTGATTTAATGTCTAATTTTAATAATAATAATAATAATAATAATAATTATAATAATAGTATTAATAATAAAAATTATAATAATACTATTATTAATAATAATGTTGGTAATAATAATTATTATTATAATAGTATTATTATTAATAATAATAATCATAATAATTATAATAATAGTATTAATAATAAAATTTATAATAGTAATATTATTAATAATAATATTGATAATAATAATAATAATGGTAGTAATAAGGATAATAAGAATAAGAATAATAATATTAATATTAGTTATAATAATAATGTGGGTGTTAATAATAATAATAATAATAATAATAATAATAATAATAATAATGAAGAGGACGACGTAATTAATTTTAGTTCTAGGAATATTAACATAAAAAGTAGTAGTAGGATCTCTAATAATAATAATAATAATAAGTTAAATCGTTGTTTTAATAAGTTTAATCCTCCCCCCCCTCCTTCTCATGGTAATAAGAAGGTTGTCAATTTGTCTAGTTTCCCTTTTCCTCCTTCTGTTTTTAAGGTTTTAGGCAAATGTTTAAATTTTACCTTGGCCCTTAAGAAGATCCAAGTTGATGACATTATTTGTGACATAGAATTTGGGATTTGTGGTTTACGTGATAGTATTAAAAATACTATTAGGCAGGATTGTGCTGTTGTCCTTAGGAAGGCTAAACCCCCTAAGAACAACCTTAGCAAGGACGAATTTGAAGCCCTAAGATCCTTAAATTAGAACATATATATTGTTGTTCTGAAAGCTGACAAAGGTGGGGTTGTTGTCATTCTCAACAAGGATGACTACCACAATAAAATGTTGGAGCATCTTCACAATAGTGGAAGCTATAAGAAGCTTCCCAAAAACCCACTAAATAAGATCTCCAGGAATGTGGCCCTTGCCATTAAATCCAGTAGCTCGGTGGGCCCCCTGCACAATAAACTCATTGAGAGCAATCCTATCACTCCTAGAATCTATGGTCTCCCTAAAATTCATAAGGAAGGAGCTCCCCTTAGGCCCATTGTCAACACCATTGGAGGTCCTACCTATCTTCTGGCAAAGTTCCTTGCCTTGAAGCTTAAACCCTTAGTTGGTCATACAGGGTCCTTCGTTAAAGACTCAGATTCTTTTATTGAGGAGCTCAAGGACATTAAGCTGGACTCTGGAGATATTCTGGTCAGTTTTGATGTTGTTTCCCTGTACACTTGCATCCCTATAAATGAGGCCATGGAAGTAATCAACCGTCTAACTGATCCTGATATTGCTTGGTTAGTTGAGATCTGCCTTACTTCGACCTTTTTCAGTTTTGAAGGTGAGTTCTTTGAGCAAACCTGTGGGGTTGCCATGGGCTCACCCCTTTCCCCTATTGTTGTGAATCTGTTTATGGAGGATTTTGAATCCAAGGCTCTTAACTTAGCCCGCCTCCTGCCTAAGCTTTGGAAAAGATATGTAGATGACACTAATGTCATCTAGTCTCATGGTCAAGAGGAGTTAGACCTCTTCTTCGATCATCTCAATAGTCAATCCTCGACCATTAAGTTCACAAAGGAGCAGGAAGTCGATGGCTACCTCCCTTTCCTTGATATTCTTATCTTTGAGAATAGTGATGGTTCCCTCTCCCACCGAGCGTTTCGTAAGAAAACTCATACGGAGAAATATCTTCATGCTAGTTCCCATCATTTCCCAACTCAAAAATTAGGGGTTCTCAACACCCTTGCTACTCGTGCCTTAAGGATCTCTGATGGAAAGAGCTTCGAGGAGGAAATATCCCATCTCCTTAATGTCTTTGTTGAGAACGGTTATAGTAGGCACTTGGGATAGAAGGCTTTCCTCAAAGTAGCTAGGAATTCGTTGACTAAAAGAGATAAGAAGGAGAGGGTTCCTGGTGTCCATCTTTCATTTGTTCAAGGGACCATGGATAGGATTGCAAGGATTCTTAAGAAGCATAATGTCCCCTCGACCTTTAGACCTCTCAACACCATTCGTAAGTTCCTAAGATCAGTGAAGGATCCTATCAACCCCAAGGGCATGAAAGGGGTTTATATTATTCTTTGTTCTTGCGGGACCCCCTATATTGGTGAGACTGGGCGCTCCATTAATCAAAGGATTAGTGAGCACGCAGTTGACTTGAAGCATAGGAGAGCCAAGTCTTCTGCTTTAGTAGAGCATGTGGAGAAAACCAATCATCATGTCTACATCGAGGAGGCTAGTGTGATTGCTAGAGTGTCCCAATTCCATCACCAGAAATTTAGGGAAGCTCTTGAGATTGAAAAAAGGCCGAACAATCTCAATAGAGAGGATGGCTGGAAGATCAGTAGTTGATGGGTCCCACCCCTCTCCTCCTAGACATTGTCTTCTTGCCTTCCCCTCCCTATTTTTTTTTTCTTGTTGTCTTTTAGGAAATTTTTCCCCTGGTTTCCTGTTTCTTGTGGCCTTTGTTCTTTGAGGTTGATTTTGTTGGAGGTATTGTAATAGCACTTATTTAAGCTAATAACATAAAGGAACATAATCTTGAATTTAATCTATGATAATTTTAACACTTAAATAAACCATTAATTTTAAATATTAAAATATTTTTTCTAACCCTTAAATTACTCTAATATTTATATATTTATTTAGCTTTTATAAATAAATTTTGAATTAAAATTAATTTATTTTTAATTTATTTTATTATATAAGTGTATGAAGCAATCCCTATAACTTACATTTTAATAAAATTATAACTTACTATTTATATATTACTCTAATATGTATAACTTTTATAACTAACTACTCTAATATAATATCTTGGATAACTTACTATTAATTTATATGAATTTATTTTTAATTTATTTAGATATATATAATATCATAATTATAATTTAAATTACTCTATTATCATATCCTAATATTTATATATTTAACTTTTATAAATAACTATTAATTTAAAATTAATTTAGTTTATAATTAATTTTATTTATAAATTAGTGTATGAAACAGTCCCTTTGACTCTTATTTTAATAAAAATATATCTAGCTATTTATATATTACTCTAATATTTTATATTTTATAACTAACTTTTAATGACTCTAATAGTTAGGTATAATAACTTTGATAACTAACTATTAATTTTATTAATTTTTATGTTATAATTTATTTTTTAATATATATTTATAATTGTAAGTGGATAAAAAGGATCCATTTACTTTTATTTTAAAAAGAATTTAACTAACAATGGTAACTTATTTAATTGATATAATGGTTATGCCCCTAATCCTGTCCTAACTAATCAGTGAAATCTATTTAACATGCAAAGCATGATTTGTTCTTTCAACTTCTCCTAACGATGAACCACACTGGTTGGTTCGAAATGCGTCGACAAATGAAATATCTTGTGATTTACGCTGAAAAATCTCTCTTAAACCTAACATAACTAAAATAATTATAAACATATAAAATAATTATTGATTAGTTATTAAACATGAGTTTTAATCCCTTTACTTTACTGCACTTGTTATATAAATAAATAATATTATAACTAAACTTAACTAAAATAATTATAAACCCATCAAATAACTTTTTGATTGATTATTAAGACATTAGTTAGTTTTAATTCCCATTGATTATTAAGACATTAGTTAGTTTTAATTCCCATTCATCCCATGATTAGAATAAAAAATATATTTAAATTTCATTATTGAATTTTCTAATAAAATATAAATAGCTACATAGTTTCATTTCATTTTTACTCTACATATTTAGTTACTTATATGGTTATTTAGATAAACTGATTTTATTAGTCATCTATATAACTAGTTTAGTTATCTAATTATTAATAATTTAGTTTATATAGGTTTAAATAATATAGAGTATATTAAGTGATTAGGTTTATAGAAATTAATAGTTTTAAGAGCTAACTAATTAATTAATTATTTAATTAGACAATTAATTTCTCTTGTCCCTTTCTCTTGGTCAAGTCAATTATACCTGTTGTCCAGTCCATGTCCTTAGTCAACACTAGTTGTGCTGTTTTTTCTAGCCATTGATTGATTGATCTGCTCTCTCTATTTAACTTATAGCCATGATCTGGTTCTGCTCTCTCTATTTAACTTATAGCCATGATCTGGTTCTTCATCTTGTGCTGAAGATGAACCACACTTGTTGGTTCGAAACTCCACAAATAAACTTGTTGGTTCGAAACTCCATAAATAAATTTTGATGTGATTTTCGCCAAAAACTCTCCTAAAAAACTTTAATTATATTCCATATACTACAATATAATCTCAAATAACTATGCTAAATATACAACCTAACTTACATGTCAAGATTATTTCCACTAAACTATTATCTTTAAAAATTATTTAATAAATAAATATTGAACATAAATAAATAAATATTTATTTATTTTAATCCTATGAAGTGAGAAGTAAAAGATAATAAGTAAACGTTATAATCCTTATCGGACAACGTTCATATTGAAATAATTCAAAGTTTGGGGCAATCATTCATGCCTAAGATTATGTGCGAGATAGAGTGACAGTTATGAATATATTAAATTGTGGTCCTCTTTATATTGCACCCGTGACCACATCGAGACATGGGATTGGGTCAACATAAAGCATTCTCCACAGGGGACACTTCAGTTGGTTGTGTAAAAATGTAATAAAAGCTTTTCGAACCCATGATTGGAAATGAGTAAATTATTAATATCCTGAATACATTAGCATAATGGAATCAAGTTCATAAATTATTAATATGGTCAATACATTAGCATAATAGAATCAAGTTCATAATTGTGATAAGGAAAATATTATAATAAATGAAAATTAGTTGGATGAATGATTAGTTCATTGTTTTTCCATATTATTTTCGTATAATATATATAAATAGAAACTATAATAAATTAATAATTTTATTTAAAAATAATAAATCAAAAAATAATTAATTCATTTAATATTTAAAATTATAATAAAATTTTAAATTAAAATTATGTTTTAATATTTTTTTTATTTTTTTATTATTTTTAAGAATCAGGGAAAATTAAGTACACAACTGGGCCAGAATGTAGTCAAATTGATTTTCCATTTCCATTCCAAAATAAGATGAAGACTAAACGTATTTCTCGGACTGCATTGCAAAAATACTCTTTATGTCCTCTCTCCCTATCTATATTAGATACTTTTCTCATTTATGGAACAAATCGCACTTGACAGAAATGGAATCCCTTTTCCTCCTAGTGGTTTGGTTATAACATAGCCCAATAGCCTACTACTGGTTAGGTTTGACTAAACTGTCCTAATAATCAAAACAAAGATATTTTGACTTCATTCCTGGAAATTCCCAACCATCAACATAAAGATGACTTCCTCTGAGTAAATTGTTTTACAAACGACTTTATTGAAGAATCATGTAAAAATGTCCTCTTTCCTTCCTTTGTTACTTTGTTATATTCATACTCTGGTTGTTCTGGTTGTTATTATATTCTCTATACTCTGCAATACTCTGATTCCCTTATTGGGTCTTCTTTGCCAATCTTCTTCGCTGTCCTCCTCTGATCTCACTAAGTATTGGCGCAAGCAATGGATATTGTAACTGGAACCGCAGGCAACACCATTAGCAGCGTTATTATCATTCTACTTATCCAACAACTCATCGAACAGATAAACGACGTAATTCACTTGGATGAAAATTCTCGGCTTCTCTAGGAGCAGTTATGGCGGATGAAGAACTTCTTAGATTATATTAATGCTTTATTCCGGGATCAGCAGAGGGAGGTCCCCATTTCTCTAAATAATCGATTGTTAAGGATGCAAGACGTTGTTGAAAAGGGAAAAGAGTTGATCCAACAATCACTACGCCCCTGGCCGCAGCTGTGTATTGACTGCCCCTTTTGCAAGCCTAGAATTTCTACACAGATCCGAGAGTGGAAAACGACTTGTTCTGATTTCTTTCATGACCTTCAGGTAGAACTTTTAACGATGAACAATGCTTACTAGATTTTGCAGGGGGCACAACAACAGGCAAACGTACTACTTCAAGACCAACCAAACACCGGATTGGTAGGGTTGGAAATTAGAGATGCCGAGATACAGGTTGTGGGTTGGCTGACAGGAGATTCCCACGTCCACCTTCATACAAGTGGTGTATACAACATGGGTGGCGTGGGTAAAACAACATTCCTAAAAAAAGTATACAACACCATCAAGGTGAGTCACATTTTTGATCATATGATTTGGGTTACAGTTGCTCGATTTCCAATTGAACAGATACAAAATGATATTGCTTCTGCACTTCATTTAGATGTAGCAAACTATTCTAGTGATGTGCGGAAGATGAAATTGTCTGCCTACCTCAAGACGAATAGATTTCTTCTGATTTTAGATGACATGTGGAGTGGACTCAATTTGAAAGAACTAGGGGTAGAATTTGGCACTGGCAAGGGTAGCATGTTGGGAAAATGGGTAGGTCACAAAATGCTTTGATACCCTATGAAAGAAACAGAGCAGGGCAGCGCTTTGATACTAATTGAAAGTCACATAGCACAACGCTCATATACAAAACAATACATACCTGTTTTGGAGATGCAAACTCAGATTACTGATCAACAACAAATCATAAATAATCAAATTTCACACATGACAAATTTACAGTCACAACTTGACACAACAAACAGGGAGTTGTTTGGAACAGAAAGGGAAATTCAGCGATTGTGAAAAGCAATTGTGTTGGGAATTTCTGATAATTCCAGAACAAAAAAAAAAAAACTAACAGAGAATAATACTATGTTTCTTAACACAGAAGACAGAGTTTTTCACACACACAAAAACTTGTATTCATTAACAGGACTTATTGATACGAAATTCTTCCTCTAATAGAGGGATTACAACATGACTACCTCAATGGTAGCCTCAATCTGAACTGCTGCCCTTTTCTCGTCCTCTACAGGTAAAAAAAAAACACCATGGATCCTTGAGCTCCTCTGTTCTTCCTTGCTCTAGGCCATGGGACACCATTCAACAACCATAATAAATTTACATTAATTCGTGCCTTGATTAACGACTTGACAGGGGTATGGCAATGGTTGATTCATCAATGTAAGGGGTATGGAAAAGGACTAACACTGCAGTTGAAAGTAATATTTCAACACTCCCCTTTAATTTCAACTGTTGGGTTATCAGTCATACGCAGACATTCCCTCAAAAACTCAAAACTTTTCTGCCCCAATGGTTTGGTCAGAATATCTACAACCTGCTCCTGAGTTCTGCAGTGTTCTAAAATAATTTCTCCATTGTTTACCAATTCCCTGATGTAATGAAACTTTGTGTCAATGTGTTTCATTCTCTTATGAAACACAATATTCTTGGATAATGCAATAGCTGAGCTATTGTCACAAAAAATCACAGTTCCTTTTGCTTTCTCTTGGCATAAACTCCTTAACATCCTTCTCATCCAAATTGCTTGACACACTGCTACTGTAGTTGCCACATATTCTGCCTCTGCCGTAGACAACGCTACAATAGGTTGTTTTTTAGAAGCCCATGAAATGGCTCCTGAACCCATGTGAAAAACATAACCAGATGTGCTTTTCCAATCATCTACACTTCCAGCCAAATCACTATTAGTGTATCCAATTAAATTTGAATATTCTAAAGCAGTATATAAAATGACAAACCTTTTAGTACCTTTAACATACCTCAGAATCCTTTTTTCTACCTGCGAATGTGCTTCTTTTGGCCTCTCCATGAATCTGGAAATCAAACTAACAACATGCATTATATTCGGCCTAGTTGCAGTCAAATACATGAGGCTGCCGACTATGCTCTTGTACAAACTAGGATCAAAATCCTTGCTGTTGTTCTCTTTGCTGAGTTTTAATTCCATCGCTGTGGGAGTGATTGCTGCTTTGCTCTCCTACATATAAAATCTTTCCAACACTTCATTAACATACTTCGCTTGTGAGATAAAAATACCATTTCCATTTTTTTCTACTTCTATTCCTAAGAAGTATCTCAGCAAACCCATGTCAGTCATTTCAAATTCTTCTTTCATGACTGTTTTGAAATTTTCAATAAGGTAATCATCATTACCTGTGAAAATAACATCAACAACATATAACAAAACAATTAGTATTTTACCATCCTTTTCTTTGATGTAGAGGGTGGGTTCTCCCAGTAGATAGGAATCTATCCTACTGTACGATGCTCTTGGTGCTTGCTTCAGCCCATAAAGAGCTTTCTTCAATCCGCACACTTTGTGCTCTTGGCCTTTCTTTTCATAGCCTAGAGGTTGTTCAATGTAAACCTCTTCCATTAACGCTCCATTTAGGAATGCTGACTTCACGTCCATTTGGTAAATTTTCCACTTGTTTTGTGTTGCTATGGACAACACTACTCTCATGGTTTCCATTCTAGCAACTGGTGCGAAAGTTTCCTCACAGTCTCTCCCATGCTGCTGCTTATATCCTTTGACAACAAGTCTTGCCTTGTGTCTTTCTATTTTGCCTTCAACATTACTCTTGGTCTTGTAGACCCATTTAACTCCAATGACTTCCTTTCCTTTTGGCAGTTCAACTAAATCCCATGTCTTGTTTCTTTCTATGGCATTGATCTCCTCATCCATAGCTTCTATCCATTTTCTATCCTTAATTGCTTCTTCGAAATGAACAGGGTCATTAACATGACAATATAAAACAAACAAAGAGTTCATACCTTCATTTGTTGCCTCTTGTCCATAAATGTCACTTAAATTTCTGAACTTTTTACCTCTTTCATTTGGTGTACAAGTGCTTGAAGAAGCACTTGAATTTTCTGCTTGTGGTGTGCTTGGAGAAGCACTTTCATTTCTCCTCAAGGGTGACTCTTGCTACCCTTGTGTTGGTGCTGCTGTTTGGGGATGTATTTCAACCATCTCTTCATCATCTTCATCATGAGACAAAGAGTTTTTAACATTCATTGTTTTCTCTATGCTTCCATCCCAAGCTTCCTCCTCAATGAATTGAACATCTCTACTCACAATAAGCTTCTTGGTGGATGGGTTATACAACCTATAAGCTTTGGATTCATCACTGTATCCAATGAAAATACATTTCTCCCCTTTGCTGTCCAACTTATTCCTTAGTTGATCTGGAATGTGTGCATAAGCCACACATCTAAAAACTTTCATGTGGGTGACTCTTTGCTTTGTCCCACTCCATACTTCTTCCGACACTCTATTCATGACTGCTTTTGTAGGGCATCTATTCAGAATGTACGCTGCACAGGGTACAGCTTCAGCCCAATAATCATTTGGAAAATGCTTTGCCTTTAACATATTCCTCGCCATATCCATGATTGTCCTATTCTTCCTTTCGACAACTCCATTTTGCTGCGGAGTGTACCTAGTGGTAAACTGCTTATGAATTCCATTTTCTCTACAAAATCGAAGAGATTCTTTGGAGATATACTCACCTCCTCTATAAGTTCTTAGAACTTTGATATGCAGCCCACTTTGGTTTTCTACAAGTTCTTTGAAATTGCAAAATCTTTCAAACACTTCACTTTTGTTCTTTAGGAAATAAACCCAAGTTTTTCTAGTAAAATCATCAATAAATGTTAGCATATAGTGGTTGCTTGCAAGTGATGGAGTTTGCATCGGTCCACATAAATCTGAGTGGACAATCTCTAAGGGTGCTTTTGCCCTTATGCTTTTCCTAGATGGAAAACTTTCTCTGTGTTGTTTCCCCAAGATACAACCTTCACAAAGGTTGTCTGGTTTCTCTATCAATGGTAATCCTCTTACCATTCCTTTTCTATTCAACAAGTTAAGACCTCCAAAGTTGAGATGTCCAAATCTCAAGTGCCACAACCAATTTTCATCTTTTGGTTCGCTTTGGAAAGCCTCTTGTGTCACTGCTGCTATTTCTTCTCCATTTTTTAAATCTGCTTTCATTCTGAGAGGAAACATCCTGTTCCTTGTCATCTTCACTTCAAAAATACATTGTTTGCTGGGTGTTTTATCCATGATGGTGCATACATCATCTACAAAGAAAACATTGTACCCCTTTTGAATAAGCTGTCCAATACTTATAAGGTTACATTTCATTCTAGGAACATAATAAACATCTGCTATGGTTTTCTTTTCACCTTTCCTTGTTAAGACATTTACTTCTCCTTTTCCCATAACAGAAACTTTACTATCAGTCCCTAGTGTGACTTGTGACTTCACACTATGATCTAACATAGAAAACATGGCTATGTTTCCTGTCATATGGTTACTGCAATCGGAGTCTAGAAACCATACATCTTCACTCTTTGTTTCAGCCATATTATAGGCTAAAAACAAATTATCTTGGCTGATATTTTCTCTAGTAAAATTTGCACTAGTTCTATTACTCATATCATGCTGCTTCTTCCTACATTCATTTGCATAATGCCCATATTTTTTACAATAGTGACATTGGACATTGGATTTATCATACCTTTTTCCTTAAGCATGATGTTGTCCACTTTGTTGGCTGTTGCCTTGGCCTTGGTTCTAATTTAGATTGCTGCCTCTTCCTTGAGCATTTGCTGGACTGTTTCTTCCACCTCTGTTTTGGCTTCTGCCTCTTCCTCTCTTATTTCATCTACCTTGACCTCTTCCTCTTCCAAATAACATCTAGGTCTTAAAGGCATGCTCTAGAGATGAGTTTTCATTTCTACTCAATCTCTGCTCATGTGTCATCAGTGATGCATGTAGTTCATCAACTGAGAAGTTTGTGAGATTCTTTGTCTCTTCTATGGTGGTGACAATCACATCGAACCTTGAGGGTAGGATCCTAATTAGTTTCTCCACAATCCTCCTTTCATCAAGAATCTCTCCATGAGACCTTATTTGTGTGACCAGACCAATCACATGTGTGAAGAATGAGTCAATATTATCTAACTCCTTCATGCAGAGTCTCAAAATCTCTCCTCAGCAACTATAGTTTTGTTGTCTTCACTTTCTCCGTGCCTTGATAGGCTATCCTAAGATTTTTCCATGCTTCTTTCGATCTCTTGGCTGCTGCTCTCCTTGGAAACACACTCTCATGCACTGCTTGATACAAAAAGTAAAGGGCTTTAGAATCCTTCTTCTTATTGCTCTTCAATAGTTCTTTCTTTGCCTGAGTTAAATTATTAAACTCATCTTCATCTGCTAGTTCTTCAAAACCATCCTCAACAAATTCCCATAAGTCTTGGAAAGTAAGCAAAGCTCTCATAGTTATTGCCCAATAGTCATAGTTTTTTCCATTAAATTGTGGGAGCTGAGTATTACAGATACCTATGCTAGTGCTGGCTCCAGCCATTCTTGCACTCTTAACTATGCTTCAAAATATTTGACTGTGTATTTAAAATAACTGACTGTCCTCAACAGTAACAAAGAAAAAAAAACTAACTTGAGAAATGCCTTGGATTCTTTCTTAACTGAGTCTTCACTCTGCTGGAGAAGCTGCTGCAACAAGAAATCATTCCTTTATCTTCTTTGACACCTTCAAAGAGCCTGGACAGGCTCCGATACCATGTTGGTAAAGTGGGCAGGGAACAAAATGTTTTGATACCCTATGAAAGAAACAGAGCAGGGAAATTCTCTGATACTAATTGAAAGTCATAAAGCACAATGCTTAGATACAAAACAATACAAACCTGTTTTGGAGATGCAAACTCAGATTACTTATCAATAGCAAATCATAACTAATCAAATTTCACACATGACAAATTTACAGTCACAAATTGACGCAGCAAACAAGGGGTTGTTTGTAACAGAAAGGGAAATTTAGCAATTGCGCAAAGCAATTGTGTTGGGAATTTCTGATAATTCCAGAACAAAAAAAAAAACTAATAGAGAATAATACTCTACTTTTTAACATAGAAGACAGAGTTTTTCACACACACAAAAACTTGTATTCATTAACAGAACTGACTATTACAAAATTCTTCCTCTAACAGGGGGATTGCAACATGACTGCCTCAATGGTAGCCTCAATCTGAACCACTGCCTTTTCTCATCCATTACAGGTAAAAAAAAAACACCATGGATCCTTGAGCTCCTCTGTTCTTCCTCGCTCTGGGTCACGGGCTACCATTCAACAACCATAATAAATTTACATTAATTCGTGCCTTGATTAACAACTTGATAGGGGTATGGCAATGGTGGATTCATCAATGCAAGGGGTATGGCAAAAGACTGGTGCTACAGTTGAAAGTAATATTTCAACATAGAAAACTTGTATTCTCTACTCGAAATAGAGATCTGATTGTAGAAATGGACTCAGAAATGTCCATAGAAATATGGCCTCTACCAACAAAGGAGGCATGGGACCTGTTTTGCAGAGTAGCCTTCAAAGACGGCCATGTTCCAATGGACATGGAGCAAATTGCCAGAGAAGTCGCCAGCGAATGTAAAGGTTTGCCATTGGTGATAAATGTAATAGCCTCAACAATGAAGAGAACCACAGTTGTAAATGATTGGAAGTTTGCTTTAACCGAAATGCAAAAGGTGGACCCAAATTTTCCAATTTGTCATCCAAGAATTGAAAATGATTTGTATCAACGATTGAGATGGAGTTATGATGATTTCCGCTTTGATAATTTGAAGAACTGCTTTCTTTACTATGCCATGTTTGAGGAAGATGCACGAATTGCTGTAGAGGGTTTGGTGCGAATATGGATCTCAGAAGGTCTGGTCAAGACCTACGACTATTTACTAGACACTGGGTGTAGGTATGTAAAGTTGCTTCTCGATCGTTCCTTGGTGAATGAAGAGGTTGATGAAATCGATGTACTTAATGTGCGGTATATTTATGTTCACGATGTTCTTTGCGATATGGGGATTTATATCGGCGAGAAAGAGGAAAACTATGCATTTGGGCCGGTCACAAGTTTCAATGTTTCCCCAACATGGAGGCCTGTGCTGATTGCAAACGGATATCACTTCGCAACGAAAATATTACATATTTTTCGATGAATGAATTTAGATGTCCAAAAGTAGTTTCTCTAATGTTGGGAGAAAATATATATTTGAGAGAAATTCCATGAGGATTTTTCCCTAATTTCACCAATTTGAAGGTATTAGACCCATCTCTATTACCGTTAAAATCATTGCCACCATCACTGTGGCAATTGATACACTTTGAGTTTCCTGACTTAAGGAATACTCAGATTCAGAGCATTCCTGAAGATATAGGCAATCTTGTTCACTTTCAATTCTTTTGTATTTATAATTGTGCATCTTTGATATCATTGCGTGGTGAAATAGGAAGACTTAAAATCTGAAGCATCTAGATATTAGATGCTGTTACCGGTTGGTGTCGCTTCCACATGACATTAAAGTACTTTTGAAGTGCACGATTATAGAGACTCCATCATACGGGAATGGGATGGTGGACAGTGATGAACTCACTTAGCACGATGCCAAAAAATTCATGTAATCTCTGTCTGGGAAATCTGAACTTTGCATGCATATATAATTTGTTCAAGTAATCTGTGTATCATGATTTTATCAACTTGTTCTTTCTATTATATAATTTACAATATTTTTATATTTAAAATTTAGCATTTAATTCTAATTTTACTTTAATACAAAAATAATCTTCTATAAGAATTTTAAAACTCCTACAATATTATTTTAATAATAATTTATTTCTAATATAAAATAAAACAATGTAGAGTGCTTAGTGTTTAATCTTTAAAATGGGGAGATGAATTCTTTGTAATTGAGAATGCTTATCTTTTATGTACATATCTTGATATTAAATATTTAAATAATATATTAAATATTTAAATAATATATGTATAAAAATTAAAAGGATTTTTATTTTTCATTTTTAATTTTTTAATTTTTATTTTTTTAATGTAATTATTTATATAAAAAATATTATATTAATTGGAAAATGATACATATTTATTTATTTTGAAAAGTTAATTATTTATATTAATTTATACGTTAGAAAATTAAATTTTATTATAAAGTTTAAATAATAGAAGTTTATTTAAATTTGGTTTAGATTATAATCTCTATAGATGTTTTTTGCACCTAAATATTTGAGCTTAATTTTTATTTCTTTTTATAACTATATGAGTATAAGTTAATTTTAAGGATGGGAAGTATATAAAATTAGGTGAATGTTATTAGTCCTTAAGATGCAAACTATAAAATGTTTAGTTAGAATTTTGTAAAAATATACAATTTTTTAAGGATTTTATATAATTATTTTAACTTTCGATGACTTTTAAAGTAAAATAATTTTATCTTATAAAATTTGAGTAATTGTTTCTAGAAAAAATGGAAATTCCTGAATTTTTTGTTAGAAAAAACATGGAAAATTAACCCATTTGCAAAATTTAGCTCCTGAAATTCTCCCTTGTCTCCTCTTCTAACACAGGTTAGAGTTGTCCCTGTTTAAAACCCCACTAAGTCATTTATGATAAATCTCCAAAAAGTGGTGATTTTATGACGAGATGGAAAATAACCATTGAATAGGGATTTCCTTTGACAAAAGCTTTTTTCCAACTGCATTGGTTCTAATTACATCTTCTACTATCATAATTCTTAGGCACTTACTTCTCCTTCTTCCTTCCCCTTGCCTTTCACTCTCCAAATTTCTCTTTTAGTGATTTTGGGATAAAGTCGCAAATGAATCCTCCAACATTTGACTCCCCAATGTTCCCTCTACTTGCATAGTGGGAAAAGTTCTTGATATTGAATGGGTTGTTTGGTATCTTACTATTTCTCGAGTGCCAACAAACATTACTATTGTGAATTATTTTACAAAACAAAACCAAACCAAAGATGCCTTGCATACCTCTTTAGCTTATGTTTGTGCTCGTTAGCTTGGTCTCCCAAGAGTGGGTGCATAGTTGGATGGTGGATATATCTCTTGGATGCCCTCCTTCAAGCTTTTACAATCAAGTTGGAATGGTTTTCTTCCCACTCAATTTTGCACTACCTATTTTTTTTTAAACTGAAATGACTTATTCTTTAATCCCTTGTGCCTTGGAAAAGGTTATTTGGTGACCATTGATTCTGTCAAACTCTCTTTTCCATTGAATTCTAGGCCTTTATGCTTAGGCCTATGTTAAAGTACAATTAATTTTAGAATCCAGTGACTTCTCTTTCCGATCCCTTGGCCATTATATCCCATTTGTTTAATGAGATTGGAATCAATGCCTTTGGCTTTATTTTCAAAATCATTAAAGGGTTCTTAAGAAACAAACTGAGAAAGGTTCATGGAGGGTAAGATTACCATGTTCACTTCAATTGTGGTGTTTCCTTTTATTCTAATAATGGGATGTGCTTGTACTTCCTTGGTCTCTTAGGCATTGACCTACAACTTGGCCAATACTTCAAGCTCATTTTCTCACTATGATATTATCACCTTCGAGTGTTGATTCTTCTATTAGATCTGGATAGTGAAACTTCTTAGCTCTTCCATCCTCTCCCTTTTTAGTTCCTTACCTATCTAGAGTATCTTTCTCATCAAGGTACTACAACTATATTTCAAAGTCATGAATTCAGCTGCTCTAATACCAATATAATCCATAAATGAAGATTTATAATCCACACATTTGAGAAACAGGAATCTTACGATGTAAATAAAAAATTGTTCTCTGAAGTATGATTAGATTCAAAGAAAATATATAGTTTGTCCTCTAATTGTTATTTTCCATCACACTTAAGAGGTCTCTATTATTGTTCTAGTTAAATGACTTAGCCTGTTAAATAATTAATGGAAAACAAATGCCCATCAAGGAGCAATTATATTACCTTTGTATCTTTCTAATTAGGTAATCCACTCACCAACAATGAAATTATTCAACATAGAGTTTCATTAAGAACTCACTTATCATTCACAATGTTATGTATTAATATGTCTAAACACATATATGAATGGAAGCCAATTTTTCCTTTCCAGTGTGCTAAGACAACACTTAACCAATTGTAAATCTACCCATAGAAAATATGAATGCATCAATTTTAATAATATGCAATAAATTCATTCATGCCAACACTTTAATTATGATAATAAATGGAGTGTATATGAATTTCACTTCCATATTCATTAGGGTAAATGAAATAAAAAACAATATCCCTTTAATTGAAGATACATACTCTAATCGTGGTAAGAATTCATGATTAACTCTTAGATTTAAATAACAAAAAGAATTCTAGTATTCATTTAATCAATTATATAGCCACTATTACTCTCTTAGAGTCATTCTAAACTATACATTTGATTTTTCGTAGGCGGAAATCAAATGCATAGGGTTGGAGTATGCAAGCAATGATTGTGTGAGTAATCCCATGAGGAAATTACCAATGTCCTAGTAAATACACCCATCAATGATCTCATACAACAATGTTGTAGATATGTTAGCAAGGTGCCCAACATCATTCAAACCCTCAATTTACCTTTTGGCAACACACTTAAATATGAAAGAAATTGAAATTAACAATTTAGTGATTCAAAAATGAAGAAATTAACAAGCAATTCATTCTTTTTTAGAAAATCTAAAATTGAGAACACCATCAATGCCTTTCAATATCACCTCAGAGAAATTAATTCAAAAATCATGTTAGGCGTGTATAAGTAAATTTAATTTCATATTCAAAACAAGAATCCATGGAATAATATACACAACTATTGATTTTTAAAAACCAAAACACAAAATTTATCTTGGGAAATCAAGTGGGAAAACCAACATTTAATAGGGAATTTTATGTTACTCAAAATAATGTTATAAATATTAGATTTACATTCTTAATCATGATTGTAATTCATTTTTATTTATTATAAAAATTATTCATCATATTGACTCAAATACAACCTTTGATCTTCAAACATGCTTTTTCTTAATCCTTTACTTTCTATTGCTCTATTTCTTATTCTTAAATTTCTTTTGCTTTCATCCCTCTTTATTGTATTTTGTTTCTAACAATACACTTTTTAATAAAGCTACCTTAAAAAACTGACTATCAAAATAAGTCTTTTCATATTCTTATGACTTTGAATTCTGAACATTAATTTAACTTTATAGAATTAAATTATAATACAAATCTTTATTGTATTTTGTTTCTAACAATGCACTTTCAATAAAGCTACCTTAAAAACCTAACTATCAAAGATAAGTCTTTTCATATTCTTATGACTACGAATTTTGAATATTAATTTAACTCTATAAAATTGAATTATAATACAAATCTTAAAAGGCAGGAAGTTATTCATATCCACATCCATTTTCACAATAGATATAACTTCACAATCAAATTTAAACTACTTTATTGATAAGTGCAATATATAGTTCCACATAACATTTATAGGTGTAAATTATTATATTTAAATCTTCTCTTTATACGGAAACTTTGTATACATAGAGGTTTATCATCTCCACTTGAGAGCAGTATAGCCTATAGAGTACTAACTCTAATGTGCAACGATTTATCTTATCATTTAATATTATAAATTTATCTCTTCTTTTCTTAATGATTTACAATATATTATTATATAGGTTTACTAGACATGTAATTAGAAATTTATTATTTTAGAGCACTCTACTTAAATATGATGATGTTACTTTTTAAAATAATGTGTAATTAAAAGAAATTATTTGAAATTTACCATATTAAAATTAATTATTTTATTATTTTATTAAAATTTCTATTTTAAAATCAAGTGTATTGTTAGATATCTAATTTTAGAGATTATAGTGAATAGTATGCATGAAGATTCAAATAGAAATATAAAAAGTAATAAGTAAATATGAATAGGCCTTGAATGTTTTTGAAGGGGAAATCAAAGTTCATATCTCAATGTATTTATATATCGTTCATATTTAAAAAATAATTTGGACTAGATTTATTCAATGTGTATTAGTGTTATTAGAGCTTTTGTGTTTTTAGATAATTTGATAATCTTGTCTTTCTGTTGCTTTTTTTGTTTTCAATAGTTTGTTTGTTGAATACTTTCTAGAGCTGTTTTACTTCTCCAATATAATTGAAAAACACTAAAAATTTATTCCAATGTAATCTAAAATGAACTTTACATTGCTTCTTAATACATGAATTTTTCTAGTAGTTTATTCTAACTAATTATAAAAATCACTGTGACATTGTCTATGAGGACATGAATTCTGTTTTTTTAAATATTCATGGTAGACTACTACTTTTTGTCATATCTTGTCAATTCTAATAACAAAAGAGAATTACTCTAAATGCATTTTCACAACAACTCAGGATAAAAGTTCCAAATAAATAAATGAATTTCAACCAAACTCTTTATAAAACACTGCCATAAATGAGTTTTCACTCACCATCATTCATTCATTTAATCAGATACTTTTTCTACTTAATAGAAAAAATGTATTCAAATAAATCTCAATAACAAAACATTACTCTAACAAAAATTAGGACACATAAAAATTGTTACTCCTCAAAATAGCGAAATTTTTTTGTAGGTTCACTTATTTAAAAAAAAAAAAAAAAACAAACTACATTCATTGCTTACATTACAGGTTGACTGGAATTGAACTTAAATATATTTAGCTAAACCTAATCCCTGTATCATTTATGAAATTCCAATATTATAAAATTATTGGGAATTATAACAACCATATAATTTCATCCATGGATCTAAATATTGCAATGAATGGTTTGCAGAGATGATTTTTCTAAATATTGCAATGAATGGTTTGCAGAGATGATTTTTCTATTGGGATTGATGTATCTCTTTTCGGTTAATATGCGAGGGAAGAAATACATAACATCATGATTAGTTGCATTCGAATGAATTTTTTTATAATTTTGTTGACGGCCCGCGTAGAGTCCACTAGGATCTTCGAAATTATTTGAAAGGAGGTAATACTGTGATTACAATATTTGTTATGATTGATTTTTTCATAGGAACATTCCTACTACAGACCATCTTAGAGCACTATTTCTCATGTTTCATCACATATGCTCGGTTGTTTATATGGTCAACTCTACTTTAAATCTGGTAATTGACATCCTACATACACATTGATATTTTAATAATGATGTAAGGTGATATATTTTGAGGCCTTATTTTGCAATAGTATTCTTTTCTTAAGAAAAGATCGGTGGCATTCTTCTGTCAAGAAGATCAAAATTCCTCTCTCGAAATTGTTTATATTTTCGAAGTGATTTCGTTTATGAATGCATCATCTTGTTTCAATTTTTTGATATTCAATGCTAATAGCATTGCTTATATTTTTGAAATGATTAAAAAAGATTATTAATATCCCTTATATTTTTAAGTAATTTTTCTTATGAATGTATGCTTTATTTTCACTATTTTTATATTCAATGGTAAAGAAAATTATTTACAAGAGTTAAGGAAGAATGAACATATTTATGCGGTCAAGTGTTTTTTTTGAAATCAATTCTCTTAGTTGTTTTTGTGTTTTAATATTGATCGTCGGATCCATTTCTTTCTGAAATCAATTCTTCTAGCTCTCTTTCTGAAATCAACTCCCCTAGCTGTCTTTCTGTCCTAATTTTGACTATGAGATCCATTTTTAGACGATTAAACAATATCCTGCAGTCGAATTTAATTATAAAACATTAAAAAATGTTTAACTAAAAATTAGTTAATTAATAATTAATTAAATTTTGGTTACCCTTTACCCAGCCTGTTGTGCACGCACAAATAGCCGCGTTCGTTGTAGTGGAGGGGTAGACGCGAATGCCTGGTTTTTTGTAGGAGGGTCGTGTTTCCTGCAGGATGAGGAAGGACATGTTTCCTGTAGGACGAGGAGGGTCAGGAGGTGGATTAGTTAGTTGACATATTTCCCCTGCATCCGAATCTAATGACCTCTACATCAGAACAAGTTATGGCCTAGTTATGGTTTGGTAGTTATTAGTTATTAGGTATGGTATACATTCTAGGTTCTGGCTTACTGCTTATCACTCCTTGAATGTAGTTCTCATCTCATAGCGGTCTTTGAGATTCGCAGCCTTCACATACAACCTTTTGTAGATTCGCAGCCTTCACATATAACCTTTTGCCTCTCAGGTTATCACGTTAGTTAATTTAGTTGTTGTTGCCTCCTACAATTTTTATGTTTGGCTATCTTTTTACCTGGTGTTCTATCCAGTATTGTTCTGCCCAGTGTTTGTTGCTACAACTTCTATTGTTTGTTGTTGGCTATATTTTTATTGCGCTCTCTGATTCATGTTTACCATACATGAACAATATATGGGATTTTCTTTTGACGCACAAAGTTAAAATTTATCTAGTTAAGTTGGATGGTTCTTTGGAAAAAAAATAGTTTCGTAGTTGGCTCTGCTCCATGGGAAAGATCTACCAGATTCATGACAAGATCCATCCAGATCAACGCACAAAATTAGGCCAATGAATGCATATTGTAGCCCCGACATCTCATTCCTATTTATGGATTTCTAAATAAGAGAAAAGTTTCATTCCTATTTAAGGATTTCTAAATAAGAGAAAAGTTTTCTCCTCGACGTAGGAACGAAAAAGAATATTATACATCTACCAGATTCATGAAAACATCCATTTTGATCAAGGCACATAATCGGGCCAAATGAATGCATATTGTAGCCTAGGCATCTCATTCTTGTTTAAGGATTTCTAAATAAGAGAAAAATTATCTCCTGGACATAGGAACAAAAACCATATTATAAATTCGTTTGTGAAGGAGTGAGTATGGTCTCCAATACTTGGTTCAAGTGTTCCCTAATTGCGGCAATTAATGTTTGTGTCTTGTGATTAAACTTGTAGAATTTAGAGAGGCCAACGATATGGCTTACATTGCCAAATCTAGAATTTATCTTTGTGTTTCCAAAATCAATAACTCTTTTCAATTCATTCAATATGGATTCATTCTTTCAGTATAGATCCCATGATTAGAACACTTCAGTTTTTCAGTATTGTCTTTTTTTTTCCACTCTATTATTTAGAAAAAAATTGATGAACTGTAGTTATTGAAAGTACATCATGAATGACTTGAAGGTAGACATTTTTATATGAAATAATTAGTTTAATTATGTCTATCATTGCTAGGATCCAAGCATTCATCAATTATATAACAACTGGGAAAAAAACCATAACTCATAGTGTTATACACTACCAATTTCTCTTACAAGCGATGCTCATCTCAACTAATACATGGAATCATGTGTCTTTCTTTTCTGTATTACATAGGATCAAAGTGAACTCCTTTGACATTCACTCATAGCACGTAGTCCTACAAAATAGTGGACATGACTCAATAAAGAGTTGCATTTACAGCGTAAGAATGGGCATCATCTTTTTTCATGAAAAATTGATTTCTCCATAAATTTGGTGGAGTAGGCCATTAACTATTCTGGTATGGTATCCAATACTTGGTTCAACAGTTCCCTAATTGCAACAATTAGTTTTTATGTATTGTGATTAAACTTGCATAATTAGGGAGGCCAACGGTATGGCTTATACTACCAAATATAGAAATTATATCCTTGTGTTCCCAAATTCAATATTAAAATACTAACAAGTAGAATTGAAATTTTTTTAACATACTCACAAAATGGAGCAACCTATTCTATATTTGAAACTTTAAACGAATGATATTGAAGCATACGTATAAACAAGAACTAAAAATAAGAGTTATAATGGAAAAACTCAAACTTTGGTGTAGGCATGCATGCACCCTCTTATATTTTATCGAAGGACAATCAATTCGCCTCTTACAGGCTTACTAGTGCACCCTCAACCTGTGAGTACACATTTATACAACTATGCTACTACACAGATTGATGCAGCTACGTTGTAGCTATAATAGGGAGGAATTTTCCCTGTAACATGTATATATTCTAAGAATCCTACTTTGCAAAGAAAGTGTTATTGTTACCCTAAGTGTCTCCTATAGCATTCCAATTTTCCCTTATCCAGGGGCTTCATCAAAATGTCTGCAAGTTACAAGTCCAAAGGAGCCCAAAGGAATGTAAACAATAATTTTTGAATTCATATTTCCATAATTATGAGACAATAGAAGTGATTTATGGAGGAAACTATGTGATGAAGAGATGAATACTTCTCCCTTTTGTGTTACATGATATAAAATTTCTGAAGAATATTCAAGGTGTAAATCGCTTCTACAATTGAAACTTCAACAACAACCTACCAACCTGAAATGTTGTTCATATAAACTTCATGTATTCAAAATGGTGGAGATGGGTCTCTGAATTGTCAGGCCATTAGCCTTTATTGATAATGGATATTTATTTGCTACCTGATGATTGGGAACCTTGTTTTTGGACATTGTTTAATGTTTTAAGGTCAATGTTTTAAGGTCAGTTTTGTATAATGCAAGCATATACTGAAGATATGGGTTATAAGATAGGTAATCCAAAATTCTGATCAATAGAATCAAAGTCAATCAACAATCCAAAAACAGACTAAACCAAACTAGAAGAAATCAAAGACCAAAACCATAACACGTAGTAGATCACATCTATAACGGGCTTGTCGACTCCAACCAGTAGATCATTCGTATCTATGCTCTAGAGTAAAAATGAGTTTACATCTCCATTTTCCTAAGTACACTTAAAAATATGCTTACTCGAAGAGCTTGCTCTCTTTCTTGGGTCTTGTATTTTTGTTTTCTTGGGTCTTGTATTTTTGTTTGTACTTTGTGTTTTAGAAAAAAATTGATGAATTGTAGTTATTGAAAGTACATCATGAATGATTTGAAGGTAGACATACTGATATCAAATTAGTTTAGTTAAGTTTATCATTGCTAGGATCCAAGAATTCATCAGTTATATAACAACTGGGAAAAAAACCATAACTCATAGTCTTATACACTACCAATTTTATTTGAATTTCATTTCCAATTGATAGCCACATTGCTTCAATGATAAAGACAAGAATTTATATTCAATTAACAAGGGTAAATTCTATGAAAATGGCATTAACCAGCCAAAAGCAATGTCATTCCAGAAGTTTATATTATAGGAGAATAGATAACCAAAATGTAACATGTAGAAAAAAATTCTACTGAAGTTTTTTGAATTGTGTTTTTTGCTGACCTCTGGCATGCAGATACTTTCCTTGTTGAATATTTTCACAAATTCTCTTGGAAATATTGAGCAATAAAAAAGTTCCAAGAATATCCTCATGCCCAAAGATGAGGTCGAACCTCTGCTTTACTGGACAGAATCAACACAGAAAAGTTAACATGCTTGCCAACTATATCTTAAGAGGTTGAAATAGTATACAAACTCTAGAGCATTAACATAGTTAGGTTAAACTTGGTTTTTCCTTCTAGGTCTAAACTGTTACTAAGGATCTTGTACCTCCATATAGGCCTAAACCATTGTTAAAGTAAAACCCCATGATCTACTTTGACCTAAAATAAATTAAGGTAATATATTTGGAAACTATAGCCTATTCAATAACCCCAAAAGATGCAGGATTTAATGTATCCCTACATAAATGCAAAATCCACCATTCAAATCATGGAGAGAAATCATTGTACCCTGACCCAACTCCTTAATCCTTTCTCTCTTTTCAATTCATTCAATATTGATTTCGAATTTCAGTATACATCCCATGATCGGAACACGTCATCATAGAGAGAGATATAACTTAACTTACTAACTTCATCTACCTCCTATAAATATTTGTAATGGAAATCTATTGAAGTCAAGGCTTCTTGTACTTCTACAAATTTAAAAACGCGTATACCAAATACTACAATAGATGGAAGGAATAATGGTTTTCTCTCTCAGTGGTTTTTATCTTGGGAACTACACTTAGCCACCAACCTATAACATAAGAGAATGTTACAGAACTAGACATTATGAAACTAGGTCTCTTGAATCTACTAGCAGCTAATTCCTTTGTCACTTCTCTAATAATCAAACTGGACACACATTTCTCTTTGTCTTCACAATATTATTGTTCTGCCTATTGTTTGTTGCTATAGCTGTTGTTGTTTGCTATTGTTCTTAGTGGGGGTGCAACATGTTATGTTGATGATCTTGGTCTCTACATGATTCATTGTTTCTTATTTAATATTCTACTCTTAAATTCTTGTTTCATTTAACTTATTCTTTTTCATGTTTACCATACAGGTACAATATCTGGAATTTTCTTTTGGCGCACAAAGTCAAAATTTCTACTTCTTGGTGACTTAAGCACTAAAAATGGGGTCTTCTCTCTAGGTTGGGAATTTTTAAATTCGTATCCATGCTCTAGGGTATCAATAAGTTTACATCTTCATTTTCCTAAGTACACTTAAAAATATTCTTGCTGGAAGAACTTGCTCTCTTTCTTGGGTCTTGTCTTCTTGTTTGCACTCTCTTATTTAGAAAATATTTGATGAACTGTAGTTATTGAAAGTACATCATGAATTATTTGACAGTAGACATATTGATATCAAAGAAGTGGTTTAGTTAAGTCTCTCATTGCTAGGATCCAATCATTCATCAGTTATATAACAATTGGGGAAAAAACCATAACTCATAGTATTATACACTACCAATTTTATTTTAGTTTTGTTTCCAATTGATAGCCATACCGCTTCAATGATAAAGACAAGAATTTATGTTCAATTAAGAAGAGTAAATTCTATGAAAATGGCCTTAACCAAGCACAAACAATGTCATTCCAGAAGTTCATATAACAGGAGAATAGATAACCAAAATGTAACATGTAGAAAAAAATTTCTACTGAACTTTATTTTTTGTTGTTGGTGAGACTAGAGGCTTCCACATACCTTTGAAGCTCATATTTATTAGTTAATATGGTTCTCTTTGTGCCTTTTGAGATCTACAAAAAACAATTACAGAGGGAAAGGTCCTGCTTCCTTGGGGAATGTTCCAAATGAACCTCGTTTGAATTGATAACCAAATTATCTGAATAGAGCAGGACCAGTAAAATCTCATCAATTCACCCCACAATATTTTCATGTCTAAGTTTCTGTACTCTGAAAATCCATTCCCTATTTCTTAGCCTACAAAATGAAGGAAGAATACCAATTTCTGCACAAGAGATTCACATTCTTCAAAACAAGTAAAAGAATGTCTGAAATCATATCAACATAGGCATGAGAGATATCAAATTTCATGAAATGAAAATATCAATAGTTTTGTGCCCTGTTCATCATGAATTTCATACTGTAACCCTAATAGGACCTTCCTTGAGTTGAATTATAACCAGTTAGTCAGGAACTTATGATTACTGGATTAGAGAATGCGCATATATTGTGCACAAGAAAACAGAGATGCCCAAAACCATATTTACTGTTTACATGTGTCATGTACTATGCAAAAGAATAATGAGATGCATAAAACCATATTTAATTTTTTTGAAGAGTCAATCTGAATGCTTTTTTACTAGGCTAAGAGGAATTAAATACTAAATTCCCTACTAGGACCTTCCCTGAGCTCAAGTATAATCAAATTCGGCTAAATATAAGTGGCAACATTGAAAAGATCAAATAAGATTTGCCAACATATTTGAATTCGTTGGTCATTTGTGCAGTTATTGACATTTTTTACCTTTTGATTTTTCAATCTATGAATGACTAATTATTCCATCAATTTGTGGAAAATGAAAATAATTTTATGGGAATTTAAACCCTCAGTTCTGTTTTGTCTTACCTTATCACTCGACTTTATGTAGTAATAATATATTACCTTCAACATGTGGTTGCCAGTAATTTTCGTATGTTAATTGTTCAAATTATTCACATGTTAAGTGAGGGAGTTTTTGCTATTGCTTCTTGCACTAAATCTGGAGGGAACATCATACAGTGGCAATATGCCGTTGTCGGAGCCCGCAATAAGTTTAGTTAGTTGATCCAACAGAGTCCAAACATTCTACACGATTTGTCTCAACTGATGGAAATTTTACAGCCCCATGTGATCTTAAGCTTGAAACTGGTCTTACATGATTAAAAATTAAGGAATGGAATCATGATTATTGTAGGTATCTATGGTCAATAACTAAGATCATGTAGCCTTACTTGCTTAGGGATAGACAGAAGAGTGTATTCTGCCAGTAGCATTTGCGGAAGTTGGATCTAATCGAGATTCATAAATGCATTTTATCTGAGATTTTAGTGCTCTTTTACTTATCTTTTCATCAACTGGATTTGTCTCACAATTTTCCCTGCTACTTTGTATTCTATTTGTAGATATATCTATATATATTTGTTTTTCCTTCTGCTACTCTTATTAAAATGCATGTATATTTTCTAGGGGTAACACTTGGCTCTATATGGGGGACAAACACTCTCTTGGAAGGTATTTGAGAACTCTAGTTCTCTACTTGTTAAAACTGCTGTAAAAGTGAGAAAATAATTTGGTGCTCACATCCCATAACCCCACATATAGTCAAAAGTTTTCCAAGATACAAAAATTTCAAAAATGGGTTTTACAAAGAAAGGCATAATTCATTAATGCCTACATGCAAATATTGATGTTATATTTGTTGTAATTAGTGAAGAAATAGTATTTTTTTGTGAGCTCTCTCAAAAAAAATGATCCTTCAATTTCAAAGCCTCTTATAATCCTAAGTTTAGGTCACAGGGTTATTTGCCTTTTTTTTCAATGTTTCAACTGTATTTTCATTTTTCTTTGATCAAATTCGGCTAAATTTAAGTGGCAACATTGAAAGGATTGAAAAATCTTTGCCATCATATTTGAACTCGTTGTTCATTTGTGCAGTTATTGACATTTTTCTCCTTTTGATTGTCCCCCTATGAATGACTAATTATTCCATTGACTTATGGAAAATAAAAAGACACCCTCATATCTGTTTTTTCTTACCCTTTCACTGGTCTTTGTGTAGTAATAATATATAAATTTCAACATGTGTTTTCCAGTATTAATTTTTTCATGAAAGTTCTCATATAATTCACAATTGTTGCTTCTATCTTGACTTCATTTGCAATCGGTGGCTACTGTACTTTTGTATAAATGCTATCATAATTCCAAGTGAGATATTTTTCCCCAGCAACATAATATAGGGAAATATGTTCGGAATTTCCACTAGCAAAGAGATAATTGTGTGTTCGTAGGGATATTTTAATTGCTTAAATTATTCACATGTAAAGCCTTGATGGTTGATCATAACTGCTTTCCCATCCAAATTCCAAAATATTATCATGCTACAATCACATGGATATTGTTTATATTATAATTACTTGCAAAAGAAACTCCATTAGCTATGCATTCCTCATCCTTAGGGAGTCCTTCTCAATAGTTTTGTGCCATTTTCATGAAGAATTTTATATTTTAACTTTACTAGGACCTTCCCTAAGCTTAAGTATAATCAGTTAGTTGGTCAAGACCTTATGATTACTGGGCTGCAGAATGCACATATATTGTGCACAAGAATATAGAGATGGACAAAACCATATTTACATGTATAAAATGTCATCTTTGATGGATTCTTTTTTGCTTTGGTAGTATTGAAATGGTTAACCATTTATCTAATTTAATTTCCTTGCTTCTGGTATAATAGAAGTGCTTTCATTTGAATTTTATAATAATCTATCCTGTGCAGACAACTATGGTATTGTAAATTTGTTCCATGGCACTTGATTTCATCCTTGCTCTCGACAATAATAGAATTTTTAAGAGCCCAACAAGAAACTTGGTCTGATTGTGCTCATTGGTATGAGGTTAGGTTGAGATTTGAAGATATGATAATTGGTCTTTGATGGAAACCATTTTCCTTTAAGGTTTCATTGTTCATATATAGCAAGTTCTTGAGATCTGATATTGTTTGACATAATTATGTTCTAGGTATATTACTTTCCCTCTTCAATGCTTATGGTGTGTCAGAATTATAATTATTGTATCCCTTTTGTCCTATTTTTCTGGGTAATTTTAACTAGCAGCATTAGAATTTTTTTTGTAAAATTTTCTTCTTAAAAATTAAAATCAAATATGCTTCTTAAAACTTAAAAGTGCAGTTTCATCCTTGTAGTAGCAGTCAATTATATTTGTGAATGTGGATTTGAAGACTATCATAGATATGAAATATTAATTTTTTTTATCTTGATTAAACTATGATTATAGTTCCAGAGTCCTTATCATATTACAACCTTCAACAATTAAGATTTTTGGAGCATCTTATACCGAGTATGACCAAATCTCAATCTTATTTGATGCATAAATAATGGATCTTCGACACAAGAAATTCCAACCTTTTGTTTTTGGGACAATATGCTGAGATTTTGTTTTTCATATAAGGCAAATTTCTTATTGTATTTGTGGTTTCTCACTCTTCGACACAAGAAATTCCAACCTTTTGTTTTTGGGACAATATGCTGAGATTTTGTTTTTCATATAAGGCAAATTTCTTATTGTATTTGTGGTTTCTGGCTGGTCTATTAACATTTTCACATGATCCTTTAAAGACAATCCAAAATTTGGCTTCCATGACTATATTCATTCTCTCTTGATGAGGGTTATGTTGTTAGCGCTCAGGTCTCCCATTGTGAGTTGTCAAGTTTGAAGCTTTGTAATATTATCATTACAACCCAAAATTGATTTTAATTTACCCACCCACATATGTAGTTAGAAGTCAAAAAGTATAAAATACCATCTTTGATGGATTCTTTTTGCTTTGGTAGTATTAAAATGGTTAATCATTTATCCAATTTACTTTCCTTGCTTCTTGTATAATAGAAGTGCTTTTGTTTGAATTTTATAATACTCTATCATGCGCAAAGAGATATGGTATTGTAAATTTGTTCCCTGTCACTTGATTTCATCCTTTCTCTCGCCAATAATAGCATTTTTAAGAGCCAAACAAGAAACTTGGTCTGATTGTGCTCGTTGGTATGAATTTAGGTTGAGATTTGAAGATATGATATCTTGTCTTTGATGGAAATCGTTTGCATTTAAGGTTTCATTGTTCATATATAAGAACCAAAAAGGTTTGACTATTGGCCTGCACAATACACACTTACTAAAAAAAATAATGAAGATATGTCAGAAACCATATCAACATAGGCATGACAGATATCAAATTTCTTGAAATGACAATCTCAATAGTTTTGTGCCTTGTTCATCAGGAATTTGATACTGTAGCCCTATTAGGACCTTCCCTGAGCTAAAGTATAACCAGTTAGTTTGGAACTTGTGATTACTGGACTGCATAATGCACATATGTTGTGCACAATAATACAAAGATGCCCAAAACCATATTTATTGTTTACATGTGTCATGTACTATGCAAAAGAATAAAGAGATGCACAAAACCATATTTAATTTTTTTAAGAGTCAATTTATGTAATGCCATAAAACCACAAAAATAGAGCCTTATAGGCTATGCTTTGTTGTTGGGCATATTTGGCATGAATTCGAGCTCATTAATAGGGCATTCTCTACACAAACATCAATATCATCATCAACTACAAATGTGTGTATATATGTGTTTTTTTATTTTTCTTGCTCTCCATCATAAATTTCTGAAATCATCACTCTCTGATTATTGTTTCAAAGAGCATGATGCTTGCAACTTGTCTTGGAGATATATATATTTCTTTTTCCCCTTCATTATCATTATTATTTTTTATTTCCTTCCAAAGGTTGACTTATTCATAATCCTTTTTCTCCTCTTCCTGTTGTTGCTATCATGCAGAGTGTCTGCCTCCATGGGGCCATGGGCCAGGGCACAAACCTGAGGGACCTCACCCTTTCCCCCTATAATATCCTATATTTATCCATAATAGAACAAACCATCCTTCTCTACCTTTCTGATTTATAGACATACAAAATCAATTTCTAACCTCCACTCACACCAAATTACCAACCAAACTATCATAACAAACTATTTAATAAATCATGTTTTTTGAATTAGCTATGAAGGCTATCTCTGCATTATAATATTTCCTCTCAAACTCACAATAACGAATTTAATTGTTGCTGCCTCCTACAATTTTTATCTCTTGCTATCTTTTTATTATGCTCTCTTTCTTGGGTTTTCAAACAAAATTTCATATGATTTCAATATGAATTTCTATAGAATTTTGGAGTGGTTCCTACAAGACCAGATTGTGAGGTTCCCAATTTATAGTAGGAGTGATTTAACTGATATTTAATAAGGATTTGTAGTAAAATACTATTCTATTACAATAACAAAGATGTGGTAATTGCATCTCACCTCGTTGTTATTATCTGACCTCGTTGTTATAATCGTATGTTGGGGTAACTTTGCTTTTCGAAAATTCTTTTTATTCAAAGTTTCAAAGTTTGAAATGAAACTAATGCATAATTTTTCCATTTATTTTTCTATCTCCCACCTATTTGCTTGCAAAAATAGAAACTAAAAACAAGGAAATTTGAAGTACACAACTTTATTCTAGATATCACTTTAGTTTATTTTGCCACAAAATCATGAACAAAATTAGCTTACAATAGTATAAAATAGCCCTTTCAGAGATTGCTAGCATTTCTTATCTATAATTTTCACAACAAAATGTTTGAGCATTCAAGTTGTCTGTAAATTTCAGATATCAGTGAGAAGAAGAAATAACTGATGCTTGGATAAATCTGTAGACTTCCAAAGCTGAAGTTGAAACTAAAAAGCTTGAGGTATAGGGAATGTGCCTATAAATATTTGTACACATTTACGAATATTTCCAAGATTTCGGTTGTTTACAATATTTAGAAAAAGTGAATAGATATGTTAATATTTAGGTCATTTCCATAATGCACACATTAAATGTTATTGTACAACTAATTCTTCAAATATTTGTAAGCATGATAAAATGCATCACTTGAAAAATACACATCAATGCATCTTAACATTTCTTGTTAAATTATTCAATGATGTTTAGTTATTTTTAAAGGAGAGAAATTGAAGTATTTTTTTACGCTTTATCTTTTGAACAAAATGTAACTTGTACACTCCACATTCTATGTTGTATAATATCCGTAGTCTATGAAATCATGTTATAAGAATGTACTCTTAAAAATTTCTAGCCCTCTCTTTTCTGTTTTATGAAATAGTATACGTTTTGCTTTGAAATGTTGTGTAATTTTATTTCACATTTTTTGTTGTGAATACTCAGAGAGATATTATTGCATGTAGTTTGAAGTTATGATACATAGATAATTTCCTTACAATTAGGTAAAATTTTAAACCATCAACCATTAATAGTTGAAGACATACATGACCATCACGTCAAAAGCCTGATAAAAGGTAGTACTCATTTCTGATGTTTCCTATCCACTAATTTTCCCTCCAAAAATTGAAGACTTGGAGTGGTTTTATTCTAATTGTGTATGCAATCTGTTAACACTCAGATTTTCCTTGAAGTTGTTAGAAGAAGGAAAGGGGTCCGAGGTAACCAGAAACCAATCTTTTAAGTACAGAATCTAGCCAATCTGTACTCAGAGAGGGCTCTCTCTTTGTGATTTAGCTTTTTTTTTTGTTTTCTTAACTGATATCAAAACAACTTCTATGACTTCTTTAAGATGCCTTTATATTTACGGTTTAAATTTTCTTAAAGATTTGTTTTAACTGAGGAATTTTCCTTCCCCAGTAGAGTCGCCACTATGTTAACACTCATATTTTCCTTGAAGTTGTTAGAAGAAGGAAAGGGGTCCGAGGTAACCACAAACCAATCTTTTAGGTGCAGAATCTAGCCAATCTGTACTCAGAGAGGGCTCTCTCTTTGTCATTTAGCTTTGTTTTGTGAGATATTAGGCTAGTTATGAAGGCTTGGGGGTTTTCATTTTGTTTGGTGGTGGAATTCTAGAGCAGATGGATAGAACAAGGTATTTCAGGCCATTAGGCTACGGAGTGAACTGAAAATGGCTTAACTAGATCAAGTTGATTTAACAAAGAGTGGTTTCATAGGTCAAGATAGCTAAACAAGAGACAAATGATAGCTTAAAAGGGTGAAGTGGTCTTGAAAGGGAGGAAGGGAAATTAAGAATCCTTAAACAAAGTTCGAGATGAGGGAAAGTGGGTGCTCATTAACAACAAGAAATTAAGAATTCTTTGTTAAATGCTCACAATGGTAAACTAAAAAAGAGGGAGCAATTAAGAATTCCCTACCTATGATAACTTGGAAGAAAACATTAAGAATATAAACGATTTTAAAGATAGAATGTAGTAAAGCTCTTTCTGAAATATTTTTTGTTTATCATTCAGATATGAAAAACATATGAATATTTAAACAAGAAAACTGTAAAAACATAAGATATAGAATACTTATTTGTTTCTCATTTAACACGGGTATCTTGTAAAACTCCTTTGCTTTATTACTTTGTCCAGCCAGCCATACAATAGTTGTTCAACATCACTTCTATTCCAAAACAAAGTGTCTATAGAAATGTCTAAGAATCCACACTCAGTACATCGAATGAGGAAGTACTTATACAAAATTTACATCAAAATATCTTCTAACTAAGAGAGATACATTCTAGGAAAACTAAATATATTTTACATGAATATAGAGACAAATGGTCTCAAAAGTAGAAACTGAATGTGAATAGCTTGTTTGTTGTCCCTGTTTTTGTTGAAGGAGCTGGAGGCAGGTCCTATGAATATGCATCTTGCTATCTTGCCCGTAATTCTGTGCTAGCTGATTGATTTTAGCTTTTCACTGATACTCTTTTACCTGTGACTGATACTTTTTACCTGTTTTACCATCATTCACCATTTTTTTACCAAATTTGATTATGGTAAATACTTCAATTTACTTCACCTTTTACCATGGTAAATCATAAGATGTCTGTCATGTTGGCCCACCAATCATCTCTTGGTATTCTTATCCTTGTCAATTTTTTGAAGATTTCATCTGCTTTTGTGTATTTTACAAAATTTGGTTGCACTGAAAACAAGTGCCTCACTTCATGCTCAATATAAAAAAGGTTCTCCAAACTATCATAGAGAACTTTCCCTATGGGCAATGCCTTGAGTGAAGATGAACTTGCTTGACTATTAGCTTGCTGATATAATTTGTTGACATAATGATCCTGCCTCATTAGCTTGTCATTAATGACTAAAGGACTTGGAAGTCGTTTACTTCGTAAGATACTAAATTTTCCGATAAATTCATCTATGTCTTCCTGCATATTTTGACATTTGCGTTCTAGGCCTTGCATTAGACTCCTTTTGGTCAATACTTTCTTTATTTCGAGGATGGTACCAGTTCTATCCTCAATGTTTAGCTGTTCCAACTGATACCTATTTCTACTGTTTAGAAAGTTTTTTAATCTGATAGCTTCTTTAGGCTTCCCTCCTAGTTCTTCCTTGGTTTTTTCAATCTCTTGAAGAGCAACTTTCACTAAGTCAATTTGTTAAAAAATGATTTGAATTTATGACCAAATATCATTGATTGATTCACTGATATTGGTCCATAATATCTTTCTAATATCAGTCAAAGGTTTTTCAAATGTAATATTTTTTTCCAGTGTTTTAACCTGTTGAGTCAAGCCTTTGTTTTTTCTCACTTCTTCGGCAAAATTGAATTTTGACACATCATAGTTTTGCTGTAAAGTAATGAATTTCTCTTTTATCTTTTGCAATTCAGAGACTTGGAGATTCATCTCCTCCATGGACTTGATCAACTCCTCTGTGTACTGATTTGAGGTTCCTCCCTGTAATGTACCTGTACCTGTTACTTCTATAGTTTTAGTTGTTGCCAAAGGGACATTCGGTGCTAGAGAAGTTGCCAATGTAGAAGGGACTAATGTAGAAACCACTAGCACTACATTTTGAGGCTAAGAGGTCAACTCACTCTGCCTGCTTTGTAGTGTTTTCTCTAATTCTTGCTTTGTCTCTTTTAGTTTCTCATTCAGCTTAAGGACCAGGTCCATAAGCTCTTCTTCATTCTTCTTCTCAATCACTTTAGCAGTTTTTGGGTGCATGAGTGGCATAAATTTCAACTAGTTTCTCAGTTCAGCTATATCTTCATTCTTTTTCTTTATTAGGCTCTCTGCAACTTTGATATCCTTTGGGCTATGGCCCAACTCAATAATCAAATCCTCCAATTTTTTAATTCTGTTGTCCTTCCCTTGTGAGGAGGCCTTTTCTAGTTTCAATTGGGCAGTAGTGTTGTTCAGTGAATTTTCCAACCTATGTGCCATTATTTCCTTGCTTTTTAGTGTATAATAAACCATATCCCCTGTTTTTTTATGCAGTTCTATCTGATCTATTTGGTGGATATCTTTGTTTAAGACCTCAAAATCAGTTTTGAGGTACTCTGCAATTGACTTGGGCTGTTGTACTATGGGCTTTAGAAAGCTCATCTACATTTTCCCTTCTTTGATGTCATAAGCTGACATCAATCTGGTTTGATTAGTAGGGGCCATCTTCAAGTATTGAGTATAGGTTTGGGCCTTTAGCTGCTCATTTTTGGCCTTTATCTCCTTGAATTTTCCTTTTATGTCTATGAACTTCTCAGATGAAGATCTGAAAGATGAAACTTCGACACTATGTTGTCTTTCAAGCTCTTGTCTTTATGAACTGGAAGGTGTCCCACCTATTGGGAATGTATGTAGACTGTCTCCACCTTCTTTCCTCAAACTCTTTGTTGTTTCCTCAAGGAATTCTTCCTATGAATATGGATTTAGCCTGTGCCTTTTAGCACCGGGTTGGTCTGAAGGACCACTGGAAAGGGTAGCTACTTCCCTATTCTCTTCAAGTTCTCTTCCTCACTCAGAGGAGTCTGCAAAACCGGGGGATTTCCCATGTTAACCTGGGTTGAATGAGGCTGTGGTGGAGCTTGTTCTTCAGAGATTTCAGGCTGCTCTGACATCTCTGGTTGTTCTGATGCTAGAGTACTTGTTCCCTGATCTTGTTCCTGTGGTGGTTCTACTAGGGGCGCACTAGTTTCCTATGTGTGCCTTTGAGAAGTCTTTGCTATAGAGGCACTAGGCTCTGGTGTTGGCTTTTGATTAGATTCAACTGGTACCTGTTCACAAGAGTCTAGGTCAAGTCTCTTTTCTAGGTCTTTCATCACATTTTCTACCTCAACTTGATCACTATCCATTTCAACTAGAGTTCCTTCCCTCCATTCATCCATATTTGCATATTGCTCTATTCCAAGGACTCGGTGATGGATATATGATGACAACTTATGTTTCATTCTCTTATCACGAATGAAACCTTGTGGACCATATCTCCAAGCAAAGCTTTTCTTTAATCTCATTTTTTCTAGGATTTCTTCTGCTGTGTTGCAGACAAATGGGCCTAAGTGGTCTTTAATTCTCAATTGTTCTTTCTTCTTGGCCTTGGTGAAATGAGTTTGATTAGAGTTTAACATTTGCCTATAATATTCCAAGGCAAAAAACCTCATAGGAACATACTTTGGTAGTTTGAACGGAGGAAGTTCACAACCATAAATTATGATCTCTGTGTGATTCTAGTATAAGTACCAGTCACCAATTTTGTACTATTTTTAGAGCTGAATGATTCTTTTACTTTCATCACTAAGCAAAGGCATGTATCACATGGAAAGACACTTCAACATTCAAAGTAAAAATAATTAACTTCCCTACTCATTCCCCTAAAAATCTTCCCTAATTTCCTAAGTACTAAAGGTAATTATCAAAGTTAGAGGGGCTCAGAGCATTTCTCTGACTTTTGGAGGGACCAAACCCTCTGCCCAATAATTTATAACACCTAAGTGCTTAAGCCCCTTCATAAATATTCACCCCACTTCATAAGTTATTAATTTCCCTAATAAAGCTCTTCTTAAGTAAAATCCTATTTTACTTAGGAAAAATAAAACACTTTCCATATAAACCCTCATATTCACTTGGCCTAAGTTTTAAATATGTATGATGAAAATGTTTTAAACTTAGCGCACATTTCATATTCCATAAAGTCATATTAACCACTAATATTTATTATATAATTCCCCTATAAAACAAAATTACCCACGCCCGTATTATTATATGATACAAAAACCCCAAATTTTTACATATCCCACCTCGATGGTTAAATATAACCATAAATCAAACAATAAAACGAGATTAATTAACTAATCCGTAGTTAATTAAGAACCTGACCCCTGCCATGCTGAAACAAGGATTAATTAATCCCCTGATATGATTAAACACTTTAATTGATATTGAGCCCACCCTCCGTTAACCTTCCGCCACTTCACCTCCCCAACAACTGTCCGATCAGATCCTGCAGATCCGACAGTCATCGCGCATATCGTATGAGCCTCCGCGGTCAACATTTAGCATGCGATGGTGAGTGGCTTCATGAATAGTACCATTGTTATGTCTCAAGCAGTGTATGGAATCGTGCGGTCTCGCCCAAATACCACTTACCCTCCACTAGCGGTGCGATGAAACCTGCTTACCGCCTCCTGCTAAAGACAAAACGTCAAATTGCCTCCCCGCTGACGCCATCTATCCAAAATCCTAAAACCGCCAAAAGCTATGAATTTGCATAAAAACAAAGTTAAATTAGTTTTTCGTCCTTATTTTGAAAACATTTGAATGCAACCTGGACGTTCAAAGTCAACCAACTCGTACACCAAGCGTCAGCCACCCTGAAACTTGCAGTTCAATGCCGCTCCGGTCCACCATTTGCACCCAGTGAACCTGCTCTCCATTTCCCATCACTGAAAAACAAGTACTTACCAATTTCCCTCTAGAAGCCCTGTAAATCCTTGATTTCCTCTACGATTATTTTGAAAAGCCCAAAATGTATTACAATTCAGTTGTAGAATTTATAATTGAAGACTCCCAGGACCCTCTCTTCACCAATTCTACTTGAAAACCCCATTTTCCTATTTGAATCCACAAGAACCATAATGGAAACCCCCATGGCCCTCAATATAACCCCTATCACTACCCCTCACAGAGATTTGGATTATCTACTCTTAGTAGATAAAGATTTTCAAATAAAAGACCTGGTAAGTGAAGAAAGCTCCTTGAAACTATTTTGTCAATGTTGGGACAATTACCTCAATGGCATCGATCCCATAGGACTTTGGGAATCAAATCTCCCAAGGTACATGCTCCCCTCTGTGAGCATTTTCCCTGACATTATCCATCAATGTCATGCCAATTATAATCACACCCTCAGAGCAATAATGTCCCCCAATCAAACTGTTCTCCTCACAATTATTGCAGATTCAATCAACGAAATGGTTTAGTTTCCCAGTCAAGACTTCACCCCCATTTCCCTTGGAGAATTACTAGAGAAATCATCTAAATTGTCCCAGTTTGAACTCAGTCACCTTTGCCAGACTTTTATGGATAAAAAACATCAACCAAAAGATCCTCCTCCCTATCTGGCATCTTTCTTCACACAAATAGGTAAAAATATAGTCAATATGATAGTTGTAGTCATGGATTTCAATACTAGTGAGTATGTGGATGAATTGACTCTAGTTTTAATGTCCATTTTTACCCCTAGTCAACCTCCTCTTGTCAAATATAACTATGTTGCTTTCATTAGTGAGAAAAGCCATGACCAGTTCATGAGGTTAGAAAATGAAAAGGTGTTCAAGTATTCTACAGTCATATATTACCTTTTCCTTTACTATTAGTCTAACAAGTTTTCATTCTCTGTCAATAAACTTGATACAAAGGGAAATCTCAGATCAATCATTTTTTGGACTTCTATCTTCCACTATACTTGTCCATATTCATACAATGAATTCATTGACTAGTTTGTTCACCCTATGACCACCATGCTGATAGGAAGTCCCCATCCTAGGATTAGTGATGAAATCAAAAGAATCCTTCAGCTCTCAAAACAATACAAAATAGGCGACTGGTACTTATACTAGAATCACACAGAGATCATAATTTATGGTTGTGAACTTCCTCTGTTCAAAATACCAAAGTATGTTCCTATGAGGTTGTTTCCCTTGGAATATTATAGGTAAATGTTAAACTCTGATCAGACTCATTTCACCAAGGCCAAGAAGAAAGCACAATTGAGAATTAAAGACCACTTAGGCCCATTTGTTTACAACAATAGAGAAGCACGCAACAGAGCAGAAGAAATCCTAGAAAAAATGAGATTAAAGAAAAGCTTTGCTCGGAGATATGATCCACAAGGTTTCATTTGTGATAGGAGAATGAAACATAAGCTGTCATCATATATCCATCACCGAGTCCCTAAAATAGAGCAGTATGCAAATATGGATGAATGGAGGGAAGGAACTCTAGTTGAAATGGATAGTGATCAAGTTGAGGTAGAAAATGTGATGAAAGACCTAGAAAAGAGACTTGACCTAGACTCTTGTGAACAGGTACCAGTTGAATCTACTCAAAAGCCAACATCAGAGCCTAGTGCCTCTATAGCAGAGACTTCTCAAAGGCACACATGGGAAACTAGTGCGCCCCTAGTAGAACCACCACAGGAACAAGATCAGGGAACAAGTACTCTAGCATTAGAACAACTAGAGATGTCAGAGCAGCCTGAAATCTCTGAAGAACAAGCTCCACTACAGCCTCATTCAGCCCAGGTTAGCATGGGAAATCCCCCGGTTTTGTAGACTCCTCTGAATGAGGAAGAGAACTTGAAGAGAAATAGGGAAGTAGCTACCCCTACCAGTGGTCCTTCAGACCAGCCCGCTGCTAAAAGGCATAGTCTAAATCCATATTCAGAGGAAGAATTCTTTGAGGAAACAATAGGGAGTTTGAAGAAAGAAGGTGGAGACAGTCTACATACATTTTCAATAGGTGGGACACCTTCCAGTCATGGAAAATTTTAGGGGCTAATGTTCGCCCAGTGGGCTAATTTTCCATGATTTTGCCACAAAAACGATTCGCCAATTTCCAATTTTATAAAAGACGATTCGCCCAAATTTTAGAATATAAAATTATTTTACCTTAAAAATCGCCAACATTATATAGAGACTATATATAAAATAATTATAAATTTGAATAATTTTACAAATATATCAATAAACATTTATAATTTGCATATTAGGGATTAGTGAGATTAGCCAATGTTTTAAACTTCAAGAAAATTTTCCATCCTTAAAATTTTCCTTGCTTCCAGTTCACAAATAAAAGAGCTTGAAAGACAACAGAGTGTCGAAGTATCATCTTTCAGATCTTCATATGAGAAGTTCATAGACATAAAAGGAAAATTCAAGGAGATAAAGGCCAAAAATGAGCAGATAAAGGCCCAAGCCTATACTCAATACTTGAAGATGGCCCCTACTAATCAAACCAGATTGATGTTAGCTTATGAAATCAAAGAAGGGAAAATGCAGATGAGCTTTCTAAAGCCCACAATGCAGCAACCCAAGTCAATTGTAAACTACCTCAAAACTGATTTTGAGGTAGATCAGATAGAATTGCATAAACAAATAGGGGAGATGGTTTATTCTACATTGATAAGCAAGGCAATGATGGCACATAGGTTATAAAATTCAATGAAAAACACTACTGCCCAATTGCAACTAGAAAAGGCCTCCTCACAGGGGAAGGACAACATAATTAAAACATTGGAGGATTTGATTATTGAGTTGGGCCATAGCCCAAAGGATATCAAAGCTGCAGAGAGCTTAATAAAGAAAAAGAATGAAGATATAGTTGCACTGAGAAAGTAGTTGAAATTTCCGCCACTCATGCACCCACAAACTGCTAAAGTGATTGAGAATAAGAATGAAGAAGATCTTATGGACCTGTTCCTTAAGCTAAATGAGCAACTAAAAGAGACAAAGCAAGAATTAGAGAAAAAAATACAAAGCAGGCAGAGTGAGTCGACCTCTTAGCCTCAAAATGTAGTGCTAGTGGTTTCTACAATAGTCCCTTCTACATTGGCAACTGCTCTAGCACCGAATGTCCCTTTGGCAATAGCTGAAACTATAGAAGTAACAGGTACAGGTACATTACAGGTAGGAACCTCAAATCAGAGCATAGAGGAGTTGATCAAGTCCATGGAGGAAATGAAGCTCCAAGTCTCTGAACTGCAGAAGGTAAAAAAGAAATTCATTACTTTAGAACAAAAGTATGATGTGTCAAAATTCAATTTTGCGGAAGAAGTGAGAAAAAAAAAGGCTTGACTCAACAAGTTAAAACACTAGAAAAAGACCTTACATTTGAAAATCCTTTGACTGATATCAGAAAGATATTATGGACCAATATCATTAAATCAATAAATGATATTTGGTCATAAATTCAAATCATTTTTGAACAAATTGACTTAGTGAAAGTTGCTCTTCAAGAGATTGAAAGAACCACGGAAGAACTATGAGGGAAGCCTAAAGAAGCTATCAAATAATAAAATTTCTAAGCAGTAGAAACAGGTATCAATTGGAACAGTTAAACATTGAGGATAGAACTGGTACCATCCTCAAAATAAAGAAAGTATTGACAAAAAGGAGTCTAATTCAAGGCCTAGAAAGCAAATGTCAAAATATGCAGGAAGACATAGGTGAATTTATGGGGAAATTTAGCATCTTACAGTAAAGGACTTCCAAGTCCTTTAGTCATTAATGACAAGCTAATGAGGCAGGATGATTATGTCAACAAATTATATCAGTAAGCTAATAGTCAAGCCAGTTCATCTGCCAATTCATCTGCACCCAAGGCATTGCCCACAGGGAGAGTTCTCTATGATAGTTTGGAGAACCTTTTTTATATTGAGCATGAAGTGAGGCACTTGTTTCCAGTGCAACCAAATTTTGTAAAATACACAGAAGAAGATGAAATCTTCAGAAAATTGACAAGGACAAGAATACCAAGAGATGATTGGTGGACCAACATGACAGACATCTTATGATTTACCATGGTAAAAAGTGAAGTAAATTGAAGTATTTACCATAATCAAATTTGGTAAAAAAGGATGAATGATGGTAAAACAGGTAAAGAGTATCAGTCACAGGTAAAAGAGTATCAGTGAAAAGCTAAAATCAATCAGCCAGCACAGAATTACGAGAAAGACAACAAGATGCATATTCATAGGACCTGCCTCCAGCTCCTTCAACAAAAACAGGGACAACAAACAAGTTGTTCACATTCAATTTCTACTTTCGAGACCATCTGTCTCTATATTCATGTAAAAGATATTTAGTTTTCCTAGAATGTATCTCTCTTAGTTAGGAGATATTTTGATGTAAATTTTGTATAAGTACTTCCTCATTCGAAGTACTGAGTGTGGATTCTTAGACATTTTTTTAGACACTTTATTTTGGAATAGAAGTGCCGTCGAACAACTATTATATGGCTGGCTGGACAAAGTAATAAAGCAAAGGACTTTTACAGGATACCTATGTCAAACGAGAAACAAATAAGTATTCTATATCTTATGTTTTTACAGTTTTCTTGTTTAAATATTCATATGTGTTTCATATCTGAATGATAAACGAAAAATTATATTTCAGAAAGAGATTTACTGCATTCTGTCTTTAAAATCATTTATATTCTTAATGTTTTCTTCCAAGCTATCATACGTAGGGAATTCTTAATTGCTCCCTGCTTTTTAGTTTACCATTGTGACCATTTAACAAAGAATTTTTAATTGTTTTTTGTTAATGAGCACCCACTTTCCCTCATCTTGAAATTTGTTTAAGGATTCTTAATTGCCTTTCTTGCATTTCAAGACCACTTCACCCTTTTAAGCTATCATTTGTCTCTTGTTTAGCTATCTTGCCCTGTGAAACCACCCTTTGTTAAATCAACCTGATCCAGTTAAGCCATTTTCAGTTCACTCCATAGCCCAATGGCCTGAAATACCTTGTTCTATCCATCTGCTCTCGAATTCCACCACCAAACAAAATCAAAACCCCCAAGCCTTCATAACTAGCCTAATATCTCACAAAACAAAGCTAAATCAAAAAGAGAGAGTCCTCTCTGAGTACAGATTAGCTATATTCTGTACTTAAAAGATTGGTTTGTGGTTACCTCGGACCCCTTTCCTTCTTCTAACAACTTCAAGGAAAATCTGAGTGTTAACACAATCAACATAGGTTTATTGAATATTATCATTGGGTGCTAGGGCACCTGTTTGATTGTTTCTAATATGCATAGGTTTATGAAATTTTCAATTTACAGTTTTAACTATGTTGTGCCTTTCTGATTGTTTCTAACATGCGTAAGTTTATGAAATTTTCAATTTACAGTTTTAATTATGTTTGAAAGAGAATGATCATATGGAATTTGTTGTCATAAATCTCTTCATTTTTATGTTTACAAGCCTAGATAACCACTCAATTACAAATAAAATGAACATGCTTCCTGCTCCTTAGTTCATAAATTTTCATGTAGTGTTATAGCAACGTTATGAATAATAAACATCTTACGGGACGAAAACCAAATTTATGAAATTTATTTATTTATTTATTTATTTTTGTACAGTACTTATTTTGTTATTCTGCTTTCAGAAAATGACAACAAAACTTACTAGGAATTCTATTTTCTCAATTCTCTCTAGATCAACTCATATTCAACCATTGCTACAAATTGTTGAACTTGAACCCATTCAATCAATGCAAAGTTCAACTCCACAATATCGCACTACCATATCTGATGGCTCACATATGAAACAACTTATGCTTCCAATAGATTTCAATGATCTCGTAGCAATAGGCTTGTTACAAAAGGGTTCTGTTATACATGTTAAAAATTGGACTACTTCAGGTATCGGGCCATCAATGTAAGTTTGTTATAAATTTCTTATTTCAACTTTAAAATTTTTGTTGATACCACTTCCGAATCTAAAAATTATTCCTATGACTATCATTTACTGTGTAGGTCTATAATGCTAATAGACTTCGATATTTATGCTTCATCTGCACCCTTAATTGGTAATCCAAAAAAAATGAGCATTCCAATCACTTCTAAAGAAGACACTCGCTCCTCTTCGAACCAAGATCCTTCATAAAAAGGGCACTACCCTCTTCCAACTACTCCAACCCCATATGCCATGTCAGTCCAAATTCCCATCAAAGCACTAAAATCTTACCATTCAATTTGGTGCATAAAAGGATACATTCAAATAAAAACAATTCTTCGACAATTTCAGAATCAATATGGACCCAATAAAGTGTTTGGATTTGACCTGTTCGATGCAGAAGGTGGAGAAATACATATTACTTGTTTCAACAATGTCGCCGATTATTTTTTTGACAAAATCCAACTTGGAAATGTCTACACTGTCTCTAAAGGGAATGTGAAAATGGTTAATAAGCAATACAACCACTTACACAATGATTGGCAAATTTTGTTAAATGCAACATCTACCAGAGAGCATGTTGCTAGCAAAAATAAATACAAGCCGATGGTGGAATTCAATATAAAATAAATCAATGATATCAGAACAACAAACATCAAATCCATTGTTGATGTTCTTGGTATTGTCACTGACATTTCCAATATGTGCACTACACGTAGAAAAGACGTCTTTGAATTTACTAAACAAAAAATACAACATCAAGACATGTCTGGGTATAACATGGATGCGATCTTTTTGGGAGGAAATTTTGATGTTGTATCATAAGAAATATCCTCCTTATGTGTTACATGAAATAACCCCATCATTGGACAATTTAATGGAAAAAATGTCGGCACTTCAACGAGATCCATTATTCTTGAAGATCTTGACACTGAAGAGACCCACATGCTAAAGTCATGGTTTAAAAAATAAGGTTCCACTAAAACTTATACAACCTTGAAAATAAGATATTCAAATCCTCTTGGCCATCAACCAAAAAAAAATAACAATTATTGATATTTATAGTTTGGATTCCTCAGAGAAACCAAAATTCTTCTAACTAAAGGGCACAATAACAAAAAATTGGATGGACAATTTTTACTACATTTCTTTCCCATCCATCGTTGATGGGAAAAAATGCATGAAAAAACTTATTCCACAAAATACGGCCATGTGGTATTGCCCAAAATGCAATGATGAAGTAACTGACGGTGATTACAGATAATTACTTAAGATCAACATACAAGATCACACTAGTGAGTTAGCTTCAACTATTACTTTAGAAGACGCAACATCTACAATTCTTGGGATTAATGCCAAGGACTTCTATTTGTTATCCTTAGATCCAGATCTAATCAAGGAAATTGTCTCCAAAGCACTATGGACAGATCACATCTTCACACTATCAGTAAAGATAGAAACATTTAAAGTAATACCACGGTTGAAATATGTTATAATTAAAGAAGAAAGATTTTATTTCAAAATAGAATGCAACAACATCCTTCAAGCAATTGATAACATGTCGATATCATAGATAGATATCGTAAAATGTATTTTTTGCTTTTTGACAGTTTCTATTATTTTATTTTATAAATACAATTTTACACCATTAACTATTGTATGCCTTCTCACCAAATTATCTTATTTAGTATTGAAATAAATATTCATCCTCCATTGTATCTATTATTGCATTGTGTACATACACTTATTCACATTCTTTTCACCTTCTTTCTTTTAACAAATGAGGTAAATTGATGCATTATACATGAAATTATCTACATGTATAAATGAAAATTACTTAAATTTTTCTTTCAAACACATTATTCAAATCTTAAATTAACATAAAACTATTCAAAACTTCAATTTCTTTTTCCTCTTTCGTTTTTATAAAAAAACACGGTTGTTCTCTCTACTAATAACATTCATGTTTTCCCCTCTCTTACCTATAGGTAACATAACTTGTGAAAATGTCTTCTTCTTGTAATGATGAACGTGCCTGAAGATACTATGCAAAAAATAAAGAACGAAGAAATGCACACCGATGTGAGATTTATCAGGCAAAAAGTGTGTCATAGAATGCCAAAATAAACAAAACTCGGAAGGAAAACGATTATTCATTGTCCGAAATGTATGGTTCAAATTCACATTTTCCACCAAACCTCTCCGCATTTACCAATTCGCACCCCGAAATCAATCCTTGTTTCTAAATATCAAACTCTCTATATTTTGAGCAAACCTCTCAAAAAAAAACATCCATAACTCATTTCCCTGACCCCTCCATTGCACATGCTTTCAACAACGTTCACATTAATGAAGCACATCGCGAATTTTGTACAAAGATTGATAAACTTGCACCCAAATGTCCATGCTCCATTTGTCTTGAAGCATATCCTGGAATACATATTTGCAATTCAAACCAAATGTATTGCTGCTCCAGATGCATATCTGAAACAAAAGGTCATCGCTTCTCATTATCAAATAGCATGGACCCTGGTGCTCAACCAACCGTCCTTACGTCTCTTTAACAATTAGAATAAATTCTCATTGTTAGGGTTAACCCTATACTCTAGGTAACACACACATGTGGTGGCCAAATAAATACATTGTCCACACAATTGTTTTCCACAAGACATTACAATAATCACAAGCATGTTGCCACAACGTGTTGAAGACTTGGACATTCTAATTATCACCTGTCATAGTAATGACCATTGTGCTTATTATTGCATTTTCAGTAGACATCATGTGCTCCCTGAATTAGAATACAAATTGGAAAATGATCAATACTATAAGAATGCTCGTATTGATACCAACGCATTAGCATTCTTACCAGCATTCCCCACTAATGTCTTCTCCTCCCTTCACCATTCCAATACCACATAAAAAACTGGCCACCTTTCACCTTAACCACCACTTGACCCTACTGAATATTCCACAAACCCATACCTACACCACCCATAATCATTCATACCCATTATTCCCAATACAAATATAGAAATCCAAGAAATACACCATTATTTACATGTCTACAACCACCATTCTAATACTACAATTAAATGGCCACCAATTGGCCTATCCCCAATCCATGAATACAACACAGAAGGTCTACTCTCTATAGATTACCCCACCCTTTTGTCCACAGGATGCAATGTCAAATCAACCAAGAATGAAAGAAGTGCAGTTACATGAATACACACTTCATCTCATACATTACTACGATAACAGATTCAACAAGCACTCGCGCTTTCGTTACTACATATACAATCTCATGATGCGACATCACAGTCAAGCAACAACATCTTCTTTTGTAAAAAGGAACATCGCAGATAACTTTCCAACATCTATTCAAGATTTGAACACCTTATTAGAACAATTTCCAAACAAGCAGTTGGGAGAAGAAGTCATGCAATTAGGTTTCTCTTTACATGGAACAAGGTATTTTTGGAACAAAGCTAAAAATGAACTAACGGAAATGATATCTTAGCTCAGTTTCTCGATGTTCTTATTCACATTAATTGCATCTGATACAAAATGTTCTGATCTTCATGCAGTCATGTTTGAATGTCAACCTTCTGATATTGCAAAACAACAAAAATGGAGAAACAATAACATTATCTCTAACCCACATTTAAGATCACTATATATGCACCATAGATTCACATCATTTTCTGAAGTTATCTTATAGAAACACTTGCACACAAAAGACTACTGGTACAGGTACACATTCTACCACATTTCTTTCGTAACTCTCTAAAGATAAACCCTCATCTAATACAAAATGTTGGGAACGGGTTCCCCTAGAGTTAGTTTTAGGGAAGAAAGCCCAAATTTGGTATAAAAGAATGTAAAGTCTCCACATTTTGAAGTCACAGAGCACGAAGTGGTAAAGAGTCATTAAGGGTTTCCGCCCTTCTTTCGTATAAGTCATGTCGGCTTTAGGAGATCTACCCATGGTCCGCAGACCATGGGATTGTATAAAAAGAAGTCTTAGAAGAGTCTTTTTGTAGAAAAAAGTAAGGAAGTCAATCATAGAGTTGTAATGGGTCTGTGAGAGCTAAGAGCAAGAGTCTTAGCAAATGGAAGAGGCTCTGCAGCTAAGTGCACAGAGGCCGAGGGTAGAAGTGCGCAGCTGAGTGCACGAACCCCTGCAGCTGTGTGCACAGGGTAGTTGGAGTCTGTACTGAAGATCTGAATTATCAATAAAGAGAAGTATTTTGGAATTACCTATATATGAGTTATTTCACTTATGTTACAATGCATGTGATTATGTTATGTTGACTACTGTGTTTACATTTCAATGTTTTGTTAATGCGCAAATCTATATGTGCTAATTTGTTATATGAACGCAAGTAGGAATATCTCTTTACGCGAAGATAATCGTAAATACATGTTAAAGTTGTTTGAGACTTAAGCTAATCTGAGTAAATCTAGAAGTAAGTATAATTACAGAAGTGCATAAGTGTCTGATCTATCTATTTAGGGTACGCAAAGGACAATCGTAGACCTTCACGGAGGGCTCAAGGATGATTAATAGAGGTATATTGATAAGCCCTAAAGGTCTTATCGATCTGCGTGAAGGCAAAGTTAGTGTATAAAACAATATCACAACCATCTTAGGGTGCAGAAACTTGGTTCCTGCATCCCCCCATACTGCTTCGGGTGAGACTTCAGTCTGCCATGGATTGATGCCAAAAGGGACAGTAGTGTAGGGATTTGCTTGGTCGATTAATGTTGAACCTGGGTCAGGGCCCATCAAGCTAACAAATGGTTTTGTTGCCAGGACCGAGATCTGCATGAGAGATGTGTGATGTCACATCACTGGAATGCAACTAAGAAAGAGATTGAAGACTGGTTGGATAGGAAGATCCACAAATTCGCGGGGCAAGGAACAAGAATTTGCAATTGGCAAAAGAATAGTGGCTGGATAGCTATCTGTACACAGAGATACACAAAATTTTCTTCTATTCCTTCCTGGTTGAATTATACGAGTGGATTGTGAATTTGGTAGACGAACAAGGAAGGTGGAGGCTTGACGATTCGATTGTCTGGACCCCGGAGTTGGTGCAGATATTGGAAGCCTCTGAAGATAATATTGCACACATTGTCGATCATTGGCTCAATTTTATCATAGGGGGATTTTTGATAGAATTCATGGTCGATACTTCGGTTAGTTACAGCGAAGCAAAGCGACGCTTCTTCAAAGGACCGCGAGGTAAGTATTTAAGATCTTTAAATACTTGGATTAAGATGCTATTGTGTGAAAAGTGGGTTATTTAGTTACCTTGATGTTTGGGGCTATGCGAAGTGGAAGGAATTTTAGGAATGGAGGAAAAGGAGGCCCTGGATATAGCCCGCTGATTGAACCTCCTTTGAGTGACAATGAGGAAGCAACACAATCTTCTTCGTAGAGTGATGTTAAGTTAATAAGACAGGGGTTCCTGCAAATACCACATCCACCCACACCGCCTCCATATTCACCTCCATTGCTTACACCCTTTCCCACACCACCGCCACCTCGACCACCATTCAGTATGGTGAATTTAGGAAAGCTGGTTGTGTTCAAGGGCTTAGGAAATGAGGATATGGACCAATTTTGGTTCGTCGCGAAGGTTGTATGGGAATCTCAGGGTATCAAAGATGATCAAATGAAGAAGGCAACATTGGTTAGTGATTTGGAGGAACACGTGCTAACATGGTACATTAAGTACCACTGCTAACCTGACGTCTGTGTTGGAAGATATTCAGACAGCGCTGAATAAGGAATTCTATAGACCTAAGTCTGAAGTGCAATCAATCGTGGGATTCAAATAGATCATGATGAAGCCTGGTGAGACACCGTAGGATATAGATCAGAGATTGAAGTGTACGATTTGCAAAGCTGACATGAATCTAATAGATGGACAACACCGCGAATGGTTTGTGGCTTTGCTCCTACCTCACCTAAGGGTTGCACTATCACAATAGAAGATTGGGACCTAGGAAGAAGCTTTGGAGATTTCATTGAGACTGCATGAAACACTAATGCAAGATCCAAACATGGGGGTTTAGAAGATTCATGCACTGTTGCATAATCTCTGCCTAGAATTATAGAGTTTGAAGAACGATAGGACAGTTCGCCAGAGGTGCGTGAAGAAGTTTGGTGCCTAAAATGCAAAGGTCAGGGGGATGACAAAGATCACTGCCTAGTCTTAATGAATTATGTTGCATCAGGAGGAACAATTCCCTTGAGGTTGGAAGCTCAAGTAGGGCCAAGCACAGGGCCTACACTGTGGTGCGCTATCTGTTAGGTAATTGGAAAACATGTGACTGAAAATTGCCATTTGCTGCAAAAATTTGTATAGACACCGCAACAGATCTTCTGTAACTTCTATCAATCGGTGGGTCATGATGAGCACACTTGTTGTAGCTACGAGTTGATGATGGAGAGAAAACCTGCATATAGAGTGTAGGCAGAAACTTAGCCTCCTGATCAGACCATCAGGAGAGCGTGAGGAGGATATGAAGGGCGTGGTTGAGGACTTGGTAGAGGTCGAGGACAGGTGATCTGCTATAATTGTGGAGGACCAGGACACTACACACGAGAATGCACAAACCCGACGCGTCTATCATGTTGATATGATACACAGTTTGATCATGCAATTGAAGATTGCATTGTACTATTAGCAAATATACATGAGAAAGGGGCGTAGCCTCAGCAGCCGACTAGAACCTGTAGATGATGAGATCTAAGCCTCGCGAAGAGGATCCTAATGTAAATATAGTATTTCAAAGTGGAGTTACAACTGGTGAAGATAAGGGGAAACATACCGAATAAAGTACGTGGGTCTGCAAAGCCCCAAAGAAAGAGGTCGAGTTTGATATAGAGTGCGCATGGGAAACATTTATGGAAGTGAAGAAAAGCTTCGCTAAGGCCTCTACCTCAGGAAGCCAAGATAATCCAGCTGAATAAATGGATCCTTCTATGCTTACTATTTTCTTGGAAACCTACATGAAGCTCCTACGTGATAGCAAGGATGTAAAGGGGTTACAGTAGATGATAAATAGGTGTGCTAGAAAATAAAATGCTCCCGGTGAACCGTACGTAGTCAGAAAGATTGGTAAGCATAAGGCAAGAACAGTGCATGAGATGAGGCTCGCCACGTAGATAGGAGAATACAAAATGGACCAAGTTATTTTGGACCTAGGATCTGATGCAAATGTTTTTCCTTCAAAAACATGGGAACGGATGGGGAGGCCCGCACTCCAATGGTCTCCGATTCAGTTAAGGATGGAAAATCAATAGAAGATCATCCCCATGGGACAACTGTAGGGAGTAACAGTGAATATTGAAGGCGCGAGCACATTGGCTGACTTTGAAATGATAAAGATTGTGGATGTCAAAAACCCTTACCCTACGCTCCTTGGGATTGATTGGGCTACTGACATGAATGGGGTGATCAATCTAAAGAAGCGAAAGTTGACATTTGAGAAGAAATCGCTTCGTGTGGTAGTACCCCTGGATCATATAGAGGGGCCGTGCTATACTGAACTAGTCCGAGATTATGAAAGTGATGATGATCTAGACCACATATATAAGATAACAACGCAAGATCAAGATTGGGTGAATCCTACAGCGGATGGATGTATCGCATGTGACCGTGAAAGTTCCTGCACATCAAATTTAGACGAAGAGTTGGATCATTGGCAGAATCGATTACATGAAGTGTCTACGTTGCGTTGTAATATGATGACCAAATTGTTGCACTCTGTATCTTCGGAGGTAGGAAGTCGGACCTATTATGATGGTTTGACTGATGTTGATGCATTTTTGGATGCCTTTGAAAGGGATGTTCCAGAGAAGCATCACTTCGAGGCCTTGGCTTGGGCATTGTGCGCTACATCTGCAAGATGGTGGGGTATGCACAAAGATAGTTTTAAGGATTGGTGATCCAAGTGGATCTTCAGATAATGGCATGGAAACTTAGAAATCAAAACAATCAGAATGAAGACAACTCAAGACCAAAATAGAGATCTCGTCGTTCTAATTCCAATGGCGCAAACAGTACTTCAATCCGAGTCCGGATGATGAAGTTATTGCAAAAAGAAGGGCTCTTCAATCCTTAACGAAAAGAGGAATTTCCTTTAGAAATGGGTCTTAAAGCCTTAAAGGAAAATCACAATCGGAGGTCACACGAGGGCAGACTTAAGCATTGGACCATGGAACCCCTGATCGCTGATCTCCGATCAGATCGGATCGGCGGATCAGAGGCAATCGCAATTGGCGGTCATATCTATCTATATATATATATATATATATATATATATATATATATATATATATATATATATATATATATATATATATATATATATATATACATACATACATACATACATACATACATACATACATACATACATACATACATACATACATACATACATACATACATACATACATACATATATATATATATATATATATATATACATGTATGTATGTATAAGCTATATCAACGATCAAGCAATCGGATCAGTGATACACCGATTGGCGGAACCTCCAACAGACTGCCAGGGTGATATATGTGTGGGGTGCCAATGCGACCGGCCAACGCCGATATCGACGATCAGCGATCGATGGTCAGTCATTCCCAAGGACCAAGATAGGGACATAGCGATATGCCGATCTGCGACTTCGGCGCGGACCCGAGACAAACTATAAGCCCGATTTAATAATATTTGAGGTCCAGGCATATGGTTTTTGGGTGGATTTGTAGTGTTTTCGGGATTTTGAAGCTTTGTCATTCAACGATAAAAATACCATTTTGAGCGATGGTTGCACCCGCCACTCTACCAACCTCCATTATTAACCAGACAACCCCGATTTGAATGGGGTTCTGTCCAAAGAACCCATTTTAAAACACAGTCAAAGGAAGAGCACAAGAATAAGCATTTTTATGGGCAGCGCGCTATTTTGCAGAGGCCGAGAGCAATTATTGACATGTTGTGAACAATTACATACTCTAGCCCTCTTCTACAGCTGTGGGAAGCTTTGGCGCTATATACCATTCCATCTTCATTATTCATTTCATAGCCATAAGGCAGATTGGAGGTATAAGCCTCTTTATGGACAGATTGATGAATGTAATTCTATTAATTCATGCCATTTAATAAGAAAGGCCTCCCCATTGTTAAGCTGGGCCCGAAGGTGTAGCCCAATTTGGACGAACTCCGTTATCAAGCCTTGGTGTTCTCTTTTGTGCCTTTTTATGTGTCTTTTTCTTCTTTTCATATGTGCACATTTATGTGTTAAGCTGCAATTTATATATGTAATTCTTTTCTATTATCTATAAGCAAAAACATCTTGGATCAAGTGCTATCAAAGTAGGACTTTTTAGATGTGAATTGCATGCTTGTATGCTAACAAGAGGCATGCTTCAAAGAGGTGAAGGGAATCTAGAACCTTTCGATCCAGAGGCAGGCGGTGCACCTCGAAGGAAAATCATAGCTGAAGAGGAAGATCATATTGAAGAGGAGCACAATTTCAGAAAGACTTTCTATTCAATGGTATAAAATATCAGTCAGCTGGTTATAAGACTGGAAAAAGATGAAGAGAGGAATCTAGAAGGACAAGGTTCAGCATATGGGAATGATGGAGAAGAATCCCCTCCTTCTCCTTCTGGCGGTGAAGGTTCTTCTTCCCCACACCACCATAATCAGAGAAATCCAAAGGATGCATCGAAGAAACCTTTTCTTAAATTAGATGTTAAATTTGATATTCCTGTGTTTAATGGTGAAAGTAACGCAAAAAAGCTTAACAATTGGATCAAGAAAATTGAGGTTTATTGCAGGATTCAGCATATCGTAGAGGATGAGGCGAAAATCTAGTTGGCCTCTCTATGACTGGGCAACACAGCTCTCGTTTGGTGGGAGAGTAAATTGCAGAGCAGTAAAAAAGTGGGTAAGCTCTTTTCCTCATGGTTTGATTTTACTTTTGAGTTAAGGGAACAATTTTATCCATTAGGATAAAAACAAAAAGCTTTAAAGAATTCGCATGATGTTTATAGTTTTACAGAAGAATTTAGGAAGCAAGCATTGGGTATTGCACTAGATACACCTGAAGCTGTAACTAAGTATGTTGGCTCACTGCATAGTTATATTTGGCATTCATTATTGTTGTTTGAACCAACCGCTATTGACACAGCTAGTGTGAAATCAATTCATATTGAGAATAGGGGTAAGAATGAAAGAGAGGACCACTCCTGAAAGCCATTGAGCAAACCTCCCAATGGAAAATCCAAAGCAAAATGGAAAGGGAAGGAGAAGAAAACAGCAATAGCTAAAGAAGGAGAGCAGCCTTATTGCAATCATTGCAATAAATAAGGCCACGATAATGATCACTATTGGAAGCATCAACCAGAAAAACACCCAAAGAAGTATGGAGGAAAAGGGAAGTAGAAAACAGTGGCAGCAAAATAGCAAGACCTTGGATCAGATTTAGGAGATGAAGCACTGGCCTCAGCAGCGGGAACAAAAGGTACCTTTACACCTCCTATTGATTCTAAATCACAGGGAAGCACCAGTTCTGTAGACAAGTCCATTTCAAATGATAGAAAAAGGATTGAATTATTTCATCTTAGAGTAGTAGTAAACCATACCAAAGTAGAAACTCTGTTTAATACGGGTTCCCAAGAAAATTTAATTGTAGAATCTCTGGTAAAGAAGCTAGGCTTAGAAACAAAACCGCACCCAAAGCCTTCCCTGCTATGATGGATACATGATAAAGCTAAATTGAATGTAACCCAACAATGCAAGGTAAAATTTGTGATTACTTCTAAGCTGGTAGATGAAGTAGAGATGGATGTTATACTGCTAGACATCTGTGGCATGGTATTGGGGAGCCCCTACCTATATGAGAGAAAAGCTGTCTTTTTCCACCATGAGAACAAATACCACATCACTAAGGATGGGATGGAGTACATAGTGCGGACTCATCAAAACAAAATTAATGCCAGCCTTGTAAGCACTGGGTAGATGAAATGACTGGTGAACTCCAGTAAGGCATGCATGCTTATGGTCATCAGGGAAAAGGAGGCCGAATTCACAGACGCATTCCAAGGCTGCGATAGTAAGCATAAACAAGAATTGATGGAGTTAATTGCTGATTATAATGCATTGTTTCAGGAGCTGCGAGGACTACCTCCACAGAGGGAGATCCAACACAAGATCCACCTATTGCATGACACCCCTTTGCCGAATATCAACATGTACAGAATGTCAGTAATCGAAATGGAGGAGATCAAGCGTCAAGTGCAGGAATTGCTAGACCAAGGCGTGATCATGCCGAGCTCCTCTCCATGCAAGTCACTGATTGTTCTAGTGCCAAAGAAGGACGAAAGTTGGAGGATGAGTGTGGACTACCGCGCACTCAAAAAAATATCATTAAAAAATTGCTATCCCCTCCCACGCATAAATGATCTATTGGATTAGTTAAAAAGTGTTGTATATTTCACAAAATTGGATCTGGGCAGTGGCTATCACTAGGTTAGAATTGTGGAGTAGGACATGTGGAAAACCACTTTCAAAACCAAGTAGGGGTTGTTCGAATGGATGGTAATGCCATTCGGGCTTTGCAACACTCCAACCACCTTTATGTGGGTTATGAATCATATATTTCAGCCCTTCATTGATGAGTTCGTTCTCATATATTTAGATGATATACTAATTTTCAGCAAGAGTTGGTTTGAACATATGTGTCATGTAAAGAAAGTGCTTGATGTGCTAAAGAAGGAAAATCTATTTGTAAAATTGTCAAAGTGTGAGTTCGGGAAAACCTCTTTGGGTTACCTAAATCATAATGTGGGTCATGGTCAGTTAAAAATTGATCTTGCTAAAGTTGAAGCAACTATAAATTGGCCTAAACCTACTAGTGTAACTGAGGTCCGTAGCTTTCTAGGTGCAGTTCAGTATTGGAGGAGATTTATTGCTAATTTCTCTATTATTGTAGCACCTTTGCACACATTGACAAGTGTGAAACAAGTCTTCTAGTGGGGAGGAAGACAGTAGAAGTCCTTTGAAACATTGAAGGAAACAATTAGCATCATGCAAGTCTTAGCCTTACCTGATCTCCAACAGCCATTTGAGATCGAAACCGATGCCAGCGGTTATGCCATGGGAGATGTATTGATGCAGCAAAAGAAGCCAATTTGTTACCATTCTGAGAAGTTTTTGTTGGCATTATGATTCAAGTGTTGTCCTTGATGGCAACTCACTCAGAGGTTGGTACAGGTGATGGCAACTTAATCAGAGGACAGATCTTAGTACAGCATGCCAAGGAAGTTCATACACGCAGGTTCGTTAAGCCCAAGTTGCGTGTACACGCAGGTTGGCTTCAGTAAAAGAGCGTGTATGTGGAAAACGTATCTTTGGTCCGTGGCGGTTATTCCTTGGAAGTTGTGCCTATGGTTTTGGACCATGGTGTCTCGACGGACGTGTTGATCCCTAGTTTCGAGGTTGATGGTATTGTGTTGCTATGGTTTTGGCCCGTGGTATTGTGAAGGGCCTAAGGCTATATAAGGAGAAGATCATTAGGCAAAGAGGTATGGAATGTGTGTGAGTTGTGAAGATCTGAGGTAGTGTGAGATCCAAGTGCTGGTTATGGGTTGGTGATCTGAACCAAGGTTTCACTCATGTGGAGGATGATGAATGATGGAACGAGATCTCAAGGCTTGGAATGATTATCTTCTTATGGTTTGACTGTGGATAGACTAGATCTATTGACGCATGTTTATTGTTATGATCTGGGTATGTTTTGATGTCTGATATAGCTGCGGAGTTTTAAGTTTGAATTTACAGATCTGTACGCGGGTTGTCTTTGGTAAAAGAGCGTATACACGCAGGTTGGGTTCATCCAAGTAGCGTGTACATTGTAAATCTTGATATTTGAAGTTGCAGATGGGTCTGATGGTTATTGCAGAGTTCTGTGTCTGCTCTGTGTTCTGGTGACTGTGTTGTTGACAGTGTCTCAGTATTTTAGTGTTTTAGTGATCAATGATGCAGGTTGTACTACAATGATGATTGTCTTTTGGATCCAGTATGAAAATGTATGAAACGTGGTCCCGGGAAGATCGTAGGCCGACACCTACGTACTGGTAAACATATCAGCCAGTACAAGAGCCAAGGGGGTCGTAGCTCCCTTCCAAGGGCAGCTGGAAAACGAGTGAAGGTTGTAGCCTTCTGTAGGGTTGGCACCTACGTACTAGTAAATGGATCGGCTAGTACAAGAACTATGAGGGTTGTAGCCCTCTGCAGGTTGTAGCCTGCGTGCTGGTAAAGGACTGCACCAGTACATTGTAAAAGAAGTTTCTTATTAAAGGAAGATAGAAACAAATTGCAGCAGGTGGTTTTCACCCACATTGGGTTTCCACCTTATATCATGGTGTTCATTTGTGTGCCTTATGTGTGATGATTTGTTCTGTTATACTGCACCTGTTTACTGTTAATATGGTTAATAATGTTCTGATGCATTTACTGAAGATAAGCTAACTGAATCATAAGATCTCTGAATATACGCTAGTTGCTTTAGACACAGTCGCGTGTACACGCGGGTTCACTTAACTGAAGTCGCGTATATGTTTCTGAGCACGAAAATTGGAAAAGTATTATTGATCTGATAATACTGATTCACCCCCCCCTCTCAGTATTATTTCCAACAATTGGTATCAGAGACAGGTCCTTCAGAGAAGCTTGATCGCTTGAAGGAGATTCGTAGAGAAATGGGGAAGAAAGCACGTCAGAAGAAGAAGACAGCTCAAAGGAACAATGACAACCTGCCATTGAGTGGAAGCAAGTACTCAGATCCTGAATCACCTCAGATTGAAGATGGACAAGCAAATGAAGCACCAGATCAAATCATAGATCTACCTAGCAAAAGGGAGAATGCCCTCAAAGAAGAAATCATCATATTAAAAGATCAGTTGGAATGTGAATCCAGAATTCGACAAATGCTGCTAGCGCCGAATAAAGAGCAAGAGAACGAGATCCTCGAACTAAGGCATCAGTTGGATGAAGGAAGGAAAGCTGAAGAGACCTTGAAGAAGCAATGTCTGGAAAAAGAAGAACAACATCAAGTTGAGGTAAATATCTTGAAAAGTAAATTAGAAGAAAAGGATAAGCTTTTACGATTTCAAGATAGCTCTAAAGTCTTGGATGATATTCTTAGTAGTCAAAGGTCCCCTGCCATCACAACTGGACTTGGTTTTCATGAGTCAATTGAAGGTGAATCTGGTTCACAAAGTAAGACAAGAAACTCTAATGCAAAGTCTGAAAGGCTCATCAAGGAGATGAAAGGACAACTCCATCAACAAACAAGGAAAGAGGCTCCTCAAAGAAAATCTTTTACCCCTCCCATGAATAATGTTGAATGTTATGTATGTCATAATCTTGGACATGTTGCAGCCATATGTAGAAGAAGAAGGTTTCAAGACCATCATGCAGAAAGATCATCACATTCAAGGTACTTTAATGGATATTGCTTTTCTTGCAATATGTTTGGCCACAAAGCTGCTGATTGCTATAGGAGGAATATGAAACATGTAAGATGCTATGCATGTAACAAGCTTGGACATAGAGCAAAGGATTGCAGGAACAAAGCTCATGATAAGAAGAAATCATCAACATGCCTGAAGATATGGAAGAAGAAGGAAGTTCAGTCAGAAAGATGTGGCACAGCACAGGGTACTCAGCACAGCACAGACCTAACAGACTCAGGGGGAGCTGAAGGTATAGAACTTCAGTGTTCTAATTCTCATACGCAAGTTTCATGAAGGAAAGCCGCGTATATACGCGAGTTTCACACTGTAAAGTTGCGTATATGTCAGTTTGTGAAAAAGCAGTGGGGACAGACTCAGAAAAGGGGTCTGATATGATCCAGTCCTGTATATGCTCTATTTGTTAATAGTTACAGTCTGCTGAGGATGTCTGGAAATGTCTTGATACTTATGGCACAGGTTCAGGGGGAGCATATACTTCAAATAATGCATTGTTGGCATTATGGTTAGAGGTTGTTGATAAAGTCTATGAAGCTAAATGATATATCTTGATGTTTGATCAAAGGAAGGGTATTGCAGGCTAATGCTTATGGTATAGATCATGATGCTGCTGGTGGATCTCATAAGTCTTGGTCTAGATTTTTTCATCACTATGTCATGTATTTCTTTTGTGATATCTCTCTTATGATGTCAAGGTCATGTAACGACCTATGTTGGTTTCCCCACTATGCCTGGGATGAATGATGTAATGTTCATGTATTATCATGAGTAAACTCTTAATGTATCTCCACATGGTTAGGTGGATGAGTCAATATTGGTATATCCCCACTAGGTTGGGTGATGAATGTATGTATTGAGTCTTTTGGTGATAGGAAGGTCTTCTATGATGTATAAGTCTTTGTTCTTCTTGAAGAACATCTTTTGCAGATCTTGCCTACAGTCAAGGGGAGCATGAACAACACAATTCAGCAAGAGCAGGATGGATAGATTGGTACACTTTGGCATACACAAAAGAGGAGCACATTTGGAGATTTCAGCAGGTACTCAGGGGGAGTATGGACAACAGAAGGTATACCAAAGAAGAGAATATCTTGGTCCGCCCTTTGCCCTTGATGTCAAAGGGGGAGAGTGACTTGGTGTGGTGGTTGCCATTGAAATGTGTGCACTGGGGGGACGCACCTCCTGAACGGTTGCCCTGCGTACCTGTACACGGTCCCTGCATGGTGTACCTGCGGGTACGCACCTTATGAACTGATTTTCTGCGTCCTTCTTAATTTTCAATAAAATGAGAGCCTTGCCACGGGAGTTGCCATCAAGTACAACATCTATAACATATAGCCATACCAGAAACATAATGCCAACAATCTCCCCCTTTGGACTTGATGGCAACCTCACAAACTTCAGCTTCATTCTCCCCCTTTGACATCAAGGGCAAAGGGGTATGCTCCCCCTAAGATCATGCTCCTCCTGAAAATGAACCAGATCTGCAGCAAAGAATCATAATCCACCATGAAAGAGATAGAGACATATTGCAGCTATTTCCAAGATCTTCTTCTGACCATCCTCCATAATGCCAACAATGCATTATATGCTCCCCCTGAACCTGTGAGCCAACCATGACTGAACCATTTCCTAAGTCTGTTCTGCTCCCCCTGAGCCTGAGCCAACCATGACTGAACCTAAGTCTGTTCTGCTGCCCTTTCTTCATATACGCGACTTTGCAGCCTGTAACTCGCGTATATACGCGACTTGTCTTTATTATATCAGCCTATGCAAGATGGAATACTGAATTTCATCACTTTCAGATTCCCCTGTGTCTGTTATGTCCGCTGTCTGAATTATGCCACACCTTTCTGTCTCTGTCTTCTTCAATTCCTGCAACTGTGATGATGTATGGTCCTTTTGTTTTGAATTTTGAAATCTGCTCCTGCATTCCCTTGCTTTATGCCCATAGTTGTTGCATGTATAACATCTTACATTTTTCATGTTCTTTCTATCACAATCAATTGCTTTGTGTCCATATGCATTGCAGGCAAAACAATATCCTCTGAAATACCTGGGATGCGATGATCTTTCTTGAACCATTCTACTTCTACATCTGGCTGCAACATGTCCAAGATTATGACATACATAACATTCAACATTTTTCAGTGGAGGAAATAATCGTCTATCACGTCCATAGTTAGGATTAGAGGATCTTCCTTGAGGAATTTCTTTCCTTGGTTGTTCCTTGTTGAGCATTTCTGATTTCTCATTAGAGTTTCTTGCCTCACCTTGTGAACTAGATTCACCTTCAACATATTCATGAAAACCAAGACCAGTCTTGATAGCAGGAGACCTTTGACTATTAAGAATATCATCCAAGACTTTAGTACTATCTTGAAATCGTAAAAGCTTATCCTTTTCTTCTATTTTACCTTTCAAGATATTTACCTCAACTTGATGTTGTTCTTCCTTTTTCAGATATTGATTCCTTAGGTCTTCTTCAGCTTTTCTTCCTTCTTCCACTTGTCGCTTTAGTTTGATCACTTCATGTTCTTGATCTTCAAGATCTTCTCTGTTCTGTTCTCTTGATTTTTTAAGATCTTCTTTTAGAGAGAGGATCCTTGATTCAAGTTTCTGAATAGTTGTACTCTGATCCTTTACTATATCCTGCAATTGCTCCCTTACCCTGATTTCTGTCTCCAATTGTTCTTTTAATTTGGCAACTTCTTCAGTTTCTGCATTCTTCTCTTCATGTGTCATGAGACTTTTAATATCTTCGCTATTATTGGATGAAGCATTCTTCTTCTTATGTGCCATGAGACTTCTAATATCTTCACTATCATTGAATGAACTTTTAATATGGGTATAATAGCTTCTACCATCTTCTTTAGATATCTTTCCTTTGTTATGAGGACATCTAGCAGCATAGTGACCAACTCTACCACATAGAAAACATTTGAAAGGTAGCTTACCTTTGAACCGTCTAGTTCCCCATTCAAGATTCTTGACAAAATTTACCTCATCTTCTTCCTCTGACACTTCGAATGCGGCCTCTGGTGGTACCTCTTGTCGCATTTCAAAAGCAGTTAAGATCCCATGAAGTTGTGACATGGTGATTTTCTGCACATTCTCCTTTTCTTCTATGGCAGATACTTTAGAATCAAATTTAGCAGACAGAGATCTCAAAACTTTTTCAACTAAGACAACTTCCTCAAATTCTTCACCTAGATCCCTCATACAATTCACAATCTCATCCATACGCAGGAAATAATTAGCTATGCTTTCATTATTACGCATCTTAAGAGTTTCATACCGGATTCTGAGAGTATGAAGCTTTGCTCTTTTTACCTGATCATCTCCTTCGTAGCTTGTGACGATTTTGTCCCATATTTCCTTAGCTGATTTGAAATGCATGATCTTCATAAATTATGATTGAGTCAAACTACTCAATAGGACAGTAACAGCTTTGGCATTGAGCTCATATTGCTTTTTCTCTGCTGGATCTGTAGGAGTTGCTGATGGGAATTTGTATCCTCCTTCTACGATTCCCCAAACTTCTGCTCCAAGTGATTGTAGATATGCAGTGGTTCTTATCTTCCAGTGAGTAAAATTGTTCCCGTCAAAGATTGGTGGCCTGATGTGTGCCTCTCTTTCTGGATTAGCCATTCTGATGGATCTTTTCCTTCAAGCGATCAAGCTTCCTCAGAAGGACCTGCTCTGATACCAATTGTTGGAAATAATACTGAGAGGGGGGGGGTGAATCAGTATTATCTAATTCTTTTAATGAACCTTCCTTATTTGATCTTTGAATTATATTTGCATGTCAGTACCATAAAATAATGTGCATGAACAAAGAAAACAGATAGTCACACCAAAGAACACAAGATGTAAGGTGGAAACCCAATGTGGGTGAAAACCACCTGCTGCAATATGTCTCTATCTTCTTTCAAATTAGAAACTTCTTTTACAATGGTTTTGTACTGGTGCAGTCCTTTACCAGTATGCATGCTACAACCTACAGAGAGCTACAACTCTCTCTCGTTTTCCAGTCTCTCCTGGAAGGGAGCTACAACCCCCTACTTCTTCTCTTACAAGAACCACTTTTCATAAATTTTCAAACTGGATCCATAAGCATCAATTGATCATCAAGTATGAGAGAATCACCCAATCAACTGTAGTAACCAGATCAAACAGTAATAGGACCAAACCCAGAACACAACAATGATAAACAAAGATTTTAAGAGAAGGAAGCACCCTGCTCCACTGCTAGCCTGCTTCCGGACTCACCCTGCTCAACTGCTAGCCTGCTTCCCGGACTCACCCTGCTCAACTGCTAGCCTGCGTCCCGGACGCACCTTGCTCAACTGCTAGCCTGTGTCCCTCGCTCTGAGTCTATTGAACTGCCTGCGTCCCGGCGCACCTGAACCCTTCTGTGCCTGCGTCCCGACGCACCTGAACCCTTCTGCGCCTGCGTCCCAGCGCACCTGAACCCTTACTGTACATGCGTCCCTCCGGGCATAGATGATTTCAAGACTTCAGAAGTAACCCAGACAGTCAGATCTATAGATCTGAACATGCGCCGAAGAGATCTTGGTCCATCAGTAGATTCGCCTTGTTTAGATCTAGACCAGATCTAGCCCTCATAAGATATTCAACCAAAACCATGCTCAAACCAAATGATCTCCTTTGCTTTATATAGGCAAGCTCCTACTAAAATCATGGAACAATACCACGAGCCGACACGATAATAACCCAATACCGTCGGCTAAATACCAAGAGTAAAACATAAGAAACACCATGTGTGCTTTTCACTGCCTTGAAATGTGTGCACTGGGGGGACGCACCTCCTGAACGGCTGCCCTGCGTACCTGGACGCGGTCCCTGCATGGTGTACCTGCGGGTACGCACCTTATGAACTGATTTCCTGCGTCCTTCTTAATTTTCAATAAAATGAGAGCCTTGCCACGGGAGTTGCCATCAAGTACAACATCTATAACATATAGCCATACCAGAAACATAATGCCAACACACAGGTGGGAAACTATCACTTGCAGGGGAAATTGTTGTATCACCTTGGCAAATTGTGTATTCCCGCAGGAGAAAGAGTGCATGTAATTCAAGAGACCCACACCTCTCTTGTGTCTGGACACTTTGGTGTCGAAAAGACTTTATGTCATGTACAATGATTTTGTTTTTGGCCTCATATGAAAATCATTGTGACTCACTAGGTAAAGGATTGTGTGATGTGTTCTGTTTCAAAGCCCTCTAATAGAAAACTTGGGCTCTACACACTACTCCCTATTTCGAGTCGTCCATGGGAAATTGTGTCAATGAACTTTGTAGGAGGTCTACCTTTGTCTAGGAAGGGTCACGACTATTTGTATGTCATCGTTGACTGGTTTAGAAAAATGTGTATTTTTATGCCTTGTCAAAAGAAGATTACTACAGAGCAGATTGCTTCTCTTTTCTTTCAATATGTTTGGGTCCACTTTGGATTAACCACATCAATTGTGTCGGATTGAGACTCTTGCTTCCTTGGAGAGTTCTGGACTAGCTTATGGAGGATGATGGACACCAAACTGAAAACGAGCACGACATTTCACCCGCAAACCGATGGGTAGACAGAGGTTGTTAACCATACCATGGTACATCTATTACGAGGCTATTGTGGGAAGCTTCCCAAGTTATCGGATGAACATCTCCCCTATATACAACATTCCTATAACCGAGCAGTGCATTCATTGACACAACATTCACCATTCGAGACATGCTTTGGTTACCTACCAAGGGACCCTTTAGACATGGTCTTTGGAAGGGAGGATGGCTCTAGTGGACGTAATGATAAAGACAAAGCTCAATAGTTCATACAACGAACCCAAATGGTTCACCAAGTAGTGCAAGAACAGTTGGAAAAGAGTCAAGCTCATTACAAGGCTCGACATGATAAACACCGAGTTGACCATCAATTCCAAGTGGCTGACAAGGTGTGGTTCCATATCAGCAAAGGCAGGATGAAGGGAGAAGGGAAGAAGTTGTGGCCAATCTAGTATGGACCATTCACCATATTGAAGAATATTGGGAACAATGCCTTTCATCTTGACTTACCAGTATATATGCAGATGTACTCAGTAGTGAATGTGGAGAACCTGAAGTTGTATGAACCTCCTTTGATCATGGACACTGATGAGGTGGGCACAGTTCCTACTGTCAACGATTTTGCACTTGAATATCTCGATGAGTTGCCCGAAAACATCATCCTTGACAGAAGAACCAGAAATTCACGACGAGGAGATGTAGAGTACCTTCGAGTTAGATTCAAGGGAATGCATCCCAGCAAGGCCAGATGGTTGGAGAAAGAGAAAGTGAGGGCACAGTACCCTCACTTGCCAATTGAATAATGAAAATCTTTTGGCGGTCCAAAAGCTCCTCAATGGGGAGGATTGATCGAGGTGGATCTTCAGATAATGGCATGGAAACTCAGAAATCAAAATGATCAGAATGAATTCAACTCAAGACCAGAATAGAGATCTCGTCGTTGTAATTCTAACGGTGAAAATGGTACTTCAATCTAAGTCTAGATGATGAAGTTATTGAAAAAAGAAGGGCTCTTCAATCCTTAAGGAAAAGAGGAATTTCCTTTAGAAATGGCTCTTAAAGCCTTAAAGGCAAATTGCAATTGGAGGTCACATGAGGGCGGACTTCAGCATTAGACCATGGAACCCCCGATTGCGGATCTCTGATCAGATTGGATGAGCGGATCAAAGGCAATCTTAATCGGCGGTCATATACATATATATGTATAAGCTACATCGGTGATTGGGTAGTCGGATGGGCGAGACACCGATCGACGGAACCTCCAACAGACTGTCGAGGCGATATATGTATGGGGTGCCGACATGATCGGCCAATGCAGATATCGACGATCGGCAGTCGGTCATTCCCGAGGACCAGGACAGGGACATAGTGATATTTTGATCTGCGACTTTGGCGCGGACCCGATATAGATTATAGGCCCGATTTAATAATATTTGAGGTCCGACATATGGTTTTTGGGCTGATTTACAGTGTTTTCAGGATTTTGAAGCTTCTTCATTCAATGATAAAAAGACCATTTTGAGCAGCGGTTGCACTCGCCACTCTACCAACCTCCATTATTAACCAGATAGCCTCGATTTGAATGGGGTTTTGTCCAAAGAACCCATTATAAAACACAATCAAAGGAAGGGCATGGAAAGAGGCATTTTTATGGGCAGCGCGCTATTTCGTATAGATCGAGAGCGATTATTGACCTGTTGTGAACAATTACACACTCTAGACCTCTTCTGCAGCTGCGAGAAGCTTTGGCACTATATACCATTCCATATTTGATATTCATTTCATAGCCATCAGGCAGATTGGAGGTATAAGCCTCTTTATGGATAGATTGATGAATGTAATTCTATTAATTTATGCCATTTAATAAGAAAGGCCTCCCCATTGTTGAGTTGGGCCCAGAGACATAGGCCAAATTGGACAAACTTCGTTATCAAGCCTTGGTGTTCTCTTTTGTGCCTTTTTAGGTGTCTTCTTCTTCTTTTCATGTGTGCACATTTATGTGTTAATCTACAATTTATATATGTAATTCTTTTCTATACATCTATAAGAGAAAAACATCCTAGATCAATTGGAACAAATATAGGAGGATGATGAGAGTACGCTTTGGTCATCCGAAAGTGAGACTAACAGAAAAATATGATGGGAGGAACAATCCACGCAATCACTTGGCCAAATGGGCTAAAGTTTATGGAGCGGAGCCACAGCCTGAATGGGTGCATCTGTTCTGTCATACTTTAGATGTGATACCGATGAATTGGTACTTGGAAACAGAGCTCTGCCATGGCACTGAAGAATGGGATATTCTGCACCAAGGAATTTTGATGACGTTCAACTTTGAGGATGGGTTTGAGTGTATTGATGAGGCATTATAGGAGGTTAAGGCAACGATATTTAGAATACCACAAGATCCTCTAGATTTGATTCAGCCAGATTGGACCACCCAACTGAGCCACACGCTGGAGTGCTATAATGTGATTGTTGAAGAAGAATATGAGGATCCGAGGAAAATTAGTATTCCAGAGACTAAACGTCATCGCAAAGTCGAAGGACCGTGATTAGAGAATCCAGACAGCGGTGCGTTGCTCAAAACTAGACAATTAAACTTTGGCATGGAAGTGGAGTCGAAATTTGCAAATGTTGGAGACTACTAGGATGATGCAACAGTAGATAAGGTTACCGAATTGCTCCGCGAATACCAGGACTTGTTCCCTACAAATTTTTCAGACTTGAAGGGGATAATAGGAGACCTGCGTGTTATGAAGATTACTTTAAAACTGGACCCAGTTAAGCAAAGGCCTTACTGGCTCAACCTGAAGTATAAAGTAAAGGTCCACTTGGAGTTGTATAAGATGCTCGTGGCAGGTATCATCGAGCCAGTGGAAGAATCTGATTGGGTAAGCCCAATGGTAGTTTAGGAAAAGAAGAAAAAGGATGAGATAAGGATATTCGTAGATCTCAAGAAGTTGAATGACGCTTGCATGCATGATCCTTTCCAAACTCCATTCACCGATGAAGTACTGGATAATGTTGGCGGTCATGAAGCATATTCATTCACTGATGGGTTCTCTGGGTACCATCAAATCAAAATCGCGCCTGAGGATAGAAGTAAGGTGACCTTCGCAACTAAATAGGGATGCTTTTAGTATACTATGATGCCTTTTGGATTGAAGAATGCGCTGACAATCTTTTTGCGTGTACTCATCGCGGCGTTCAAGGACTTCATTCACAAGTTTCTGGAGGTATACTTTGATGATTGGACTGTGTTTGGACTGGTAAAGCACCATGTAGCAAATCTTCACTTGATGCTAGATACATGCCAGAGGTACCATATCTCGCTCAATCTGGAAAAGTGTTTTTCGGTGTGTCCCTTTCAGGATCTTGCTGGGTCACGTGGTATGCAGACAAGGCTTGATGGTAGATCCCGCAAAGATCACGACCATAATCAATTTGGAGGCACCAAGAAGTGTGAAGCAACTGCGTGCAACACTGGGGCATATAGGATACTGTAGGAAATTCATCAAGAGCTATGCCCAGATCACTACACCGATGGAAAAATTGTTAAGAAAGGATGCTACATTCTGTTGGAATGAATAATGTTAGCGGAGCTTGGATGTGCTAAAGGAAAAAATGGTCACTGCAACGATCCTATTCTTCCCAAATTGGAAGAAGGAATTTCATGTGCATGTGGACGCATCATGTATTGAGCTAGGAGCAGTACTGACACAGGCTGGTGAGGGGGACTTAGATCAACCTATAACGATCGCAAGTAGGAAGCTATCCAAAGCTGAGAAAATTATTCAATGACAGAGTGCGAAGGATTGGCTATGGTGTACGTGCTCCAGACGTTTAGGCATTATTTGTTGGGTGGAAATTCTAAGATGTATATAGACCATTTTGCGTTGAAATACCTGTTCAACAAGCCTGTGTTGGGGGCAAAGATATATAGGTGGTTGTTGTCATTCAAGGTGTATGATTTTGAAGTCATTGTGAAACTAGGATGACTAAATGCAAGACCAGATCATCTGTTGCACATTGACACTGGAGAAGAGCCTACTAACTTGGAGGAAGGACTGCCTAACGCGCAACTCTTTGTGGTGCGCATCGCGGACAACCACTTTGAAGATATTATACACTTCCTGGCGATGAGAACGGCTCCAGAAGGATATACAAGCCAACATAAGAAGAAATTGGTGGTGCGTGCGACAGGATTTTCTATTATTGCAGGTCACTCGTACAAAATGGGATCAGATGAAATACTCCGACGTTATGTGCCAGAGTTTGAACGAAATAGCATCCTCGTTGAGGCTCATGGAGGAGCCGTGGGAGGACATTATGCGGGGAAAGAAACAACGCAGAAGGTTCTACGCGCTAGGTTGTGGTGGTCGACCCTGCATAAGGATTCAAAAGCGTATTGTAGGGCATGCGATGCATGTCAACGAACTGGCAGGCCATCACGGAGGGATGAGTTGTCTCTAAATCCACAGATATCACTACAACCATTCGAGAAATGGGCAATTGACTTTGTAGGGACAATTCAACCTCCAGGAAAGAACATGGGTGCACGATACATCATCACCGGGACTGAGTATTTAACCAGATGGACCGAGGCATAGCCCATGAAGGACTGTACAGGTGCAACAACAGTAAAGTTTATTTTTTAGTATGTGCTGACAAGGTTTGGTTGTCCGAAGATTTTAATGAGCGATCATGGTATACATTTTCTTAATGAAATGATGAGCACGTTGACGGAGGAATTTCAGGTTTACCATCAGAAGAGTACGTTGTATCACCCACAGGCTAAGGGGGTGGTGGAAGAGTTTAATAAGATATTGGAGAGCGCACTAACAAATGTTTGCAATGCACAAAGGAATTACTGGGATGTGCGCGTACCCGCGGTGCTATGGCCTTACAAAACGACTTGTAAGAAGCTGACTGGAAAGACATTGTTCAAGCTAGTCTATGCCATAGAAGCTATGATGCCGATGGAATACATTGTACCTAGTTTACACATAGCGGCATTCACAAGAATGGTGGAGCACGGAGCCCTATAAGAAAGGCTCGCACAGCTGACAGAACTAGAGGAAGACAAATTTCTAGCTAGATTCCATCAACAAGTTCAAAAAGAGCGCAAAAAGGCATGGCATGATCGGCATATCAAACTCCGAACCTTCAAGGTAAATGATTTAGTTTTATTATATGACAGCAAGTTTGATAAATTTCTAGGAAAATTTACAATGCATTGGCTAGGGCCATATGTCATCAAGGAGATTACAGATGGTGGAGTGATTTAGTTGCTAAAATTGAATGGAGAACCCTTCCCAGGAAAGGTGAATGGTAGCTAATTAAATCCATACACCGAAAATCTGACTAGATGAATACATAATGGAAGCATAGTCTTAGTGCTCCAAGCAGCTAAAAGGAGGTGTGGGACTATAAAATACACTACTCGGTTTGTGGAGCTGCACGATTGGGGAACTCTGTGGAATGGAGGAATGTCATAGTGTCTGTAGAAGCACGCGAAGAGCTGCAACATTCAGGGAGATACCGCGCAGGGTAGCCGAAAAGTGACCGTTATGGTCACTGTTCATGATTTGACGTAAAAAAACGGCTAAATAGAGCGCGGGGGGCACATTTAAGTCGAAATTTAAGAGTAAGATATCTGAAAATCTTTCGCCAATATAGCATTTATGAACGGATTTTGGGGGGAACAGTCAAATATGAATTCGAAATTGCCTATAAATTGCAGATGGCTACACAATGAAAAACACTTGGCATTTTGAGAATTGAGGTGTTGAGCTCTCAGGGGTGCATGAACCTTGATTATTTTGAGGCTTTAGTAGTGAATTCGATATTTGAGAAGTTGTCAAAGGAGACAAAGGAGTTTGTAACTAGCATCATGTTGGTGCTCACAGAAACTGTAAGTGATGGAGAAGCAATGGCAGCTGAGGGAGTTTCCCCAAAGGTAGCAAGTGTCGAAGTACCTGCAGAAGTGCCCAAATCAGTAAGGTCGCCTAGGCTGAGGCCTACGCTGCCTACATAGGGTCTTAAAGTAAATAGGGAGAAACAAATAGTGGCAGAGCTGGTGCGCCTGTCACCTAGAAGACATCCACTGAAAGAGAAGCCCTCCACGCAGGAGAAGGGAAAGGTAGTAGACCTAGAACCCGAAGAGGGCATTGAAGAAATTGATATGGGCAGGGAAAACATTGACATGGGCACAAAAGACGTTGATGTTGAGGGGATATACCCTATCTCCAAACTGCCTGAATACATTCCTCCCCGCCGAGGCAAGACCAAGGTCCCAAAGGACATCAATGAGAGAAAAATCACACTTCATATGTCATTGCTGCTGGACAAGATCACATTTGAAGGACAGTGCCTGGTGCGTGTCCCCCATTTAAAGCTGGAGGATTGGGATTTGGCCGATACAAATCGCTTTCCCCATTTGGTGACTGATACATTCATGCATTGCGTCTTTTATAAATACTCTGGTGTGACCGTGCTGGAGCCACAATAGTGGATAAAAATGGTGGACAAGGCGGGATTGCTAAACATGTTATGGGTGCCACATTACAATTGTGTGCCCATAACCTTGATAGTGATCAAGCAGTTGTTATTCTTAGTGCACAATGGGTTCTTATGGTTAGGAGAACCAATACTGATCACCGACATGTTGATCCATAGGATCACTCTGTTGCCGCACATGGGATTGAATCCGGTCATGGTGTTTGGCAGGAAAACGGGTGAGCGCAACCTTACCGAGTGAATTAAAGACAAGTTCAAGCTCACCAAGAAGTCGCGCGACTACTCCATTTCTAGCGTAACTGACACCCCCGTCAAATTAGCCACCCAGATCTTGGCTGGTAAAATCATGAGGAAGTGTCGCGCAGATGAGGTGCCGGCACCAGTAGTTTCATTAGTGGCCTAGTGTATGGAGGGTCTACAATTCAATTAGGCGTGCTATATTTGCAACGAGTTCCTCAAAAACTGCAGAGAGGCGCAAGATCAAAGAAATTTTTTTCACTATGGATGGCTACTACTATCCATAGTACTGGTCGCATGTGAGATACCAGAGGATAGTCAGTTTCCTCTAGTTGCGAAGGATTTTCTGGAAGCAGCGATTCGCTCTAGGCTACCAAGGACACCCAAAGGGTCAAGGAAAACAAGATATTCTGGGTATTGATGGAGATGAGCATCAATATGGCCATCAACCACAAGTCGCAGTTATCATCGACTATCTTCAAGCAGTTGGCAGGGTATGTGGATTTCAAGGCGGACTTCCACTGTGTCTCCATGCGAGCATGAAAGGAGCCCGAGAAAAAATGGTATGACCTTCCATACCTAGCGACAAATGATGCAATCACAACGGTCCTTGATCACTGCCAACAGAGTGGTGCATGGCCTCAGTCTTGATAATTGGGTCTAGTAAGTCTACCGTGAAGCGGAAGAAGGAAGAGGCCAGGTTAAAGATGGAGTAGTTGGCCGAAAAGAGGAAGAGGAGGCTAAGGACAAAGCCAAAGAAGAGTGTGCTGCCAAGAAACAGACAAAAGGGGAGGAAGAGTGTGACTCTGATAGGAGTGAGAAGTCTCCTTCCCCGCAGACAGAGGAGGAAGAGCAGTGGTCGGGACAAGGAGGAGTGGACTCGACAAATACCCCATTATGGGTTAAGTGCACAAGGGAGCAGGAAAAGGTAGGGTCGAGGAAGAAGTCCAAGGCCAGCAAAACATCCCTGGACCCAATCATATTGACAGAAGGTGATTTGAATGACATCGACGATATAGTGAGCGATGGAATCACGGAACTATTGTAGGAGTTCGAGCAGAAATAGAAACAAGCCTTGGGTGCCATTCAAATGGGTTTATGTGAGATGCATATCCAAGCTTCACAAGTACAGATCAGTGTTGGGCAAAGCAACAGAGCGTCAACCAGCTTGGTGCCTACAACTTTGGAGGCAGCAGAAATGGTGCGCACACTGGATTTTAGGCCCCTATACTACTAGTGTAACCCATTATTGTTATTACTACAACCCACTTATTATATTTATGTACCCATGTAGTGCCCATATTGTTACTATTGTGCCACATAGAAGCCCACTATTGTTATTATTGTGCCCTTACATTATTATTGTTATGTCGGCTCTGATTATGTTACGACCCCTTAGACTCCTATATACAGAAAGGTGGTCTTTTCATTTATATCATCCAAGAATTGTTCATTTATGTAATGTAAAGGAGGTTTCCCCCTTGAAGAGGCTGAATTCTAAGGCGTTGATCTATCTTTCTTATCTTTTTCTTGAGCTAGTTTCATAAAATTTGGTATCAGAGCATTGGATTCTAGGTTTTCAATGCTCCAAACAGGTCATTGTGGCATTTTCGCTATAACTTGTTTTCTGCAACATTTCAGAAGCTAAAAAAAAAACATATTTGAGAAGAAATCGCGTTGAATCTCAGGTCCAAATTTCAGAGTTGTTCGCGCTATATTTGCGGAGATATGATCTGAGGAAGTTGGTCTTCTTGCAGACTCCTCAATTTCATTCCAAATAGGTGACCTGGGGAAAATCATCATAACTTTATCTCTAAGCATTGGATTGAAATTTCGTAAGAAGGTACAAAAAGAGGACGGACTGTAGTTTCTTGTATATCTTTTTCAGATCCAAAGTTCGAAACATTGACTTTTGGCACCTCGTACAAGTTTGCTCTACTGAACTAGTCTATAATCAGGTCATCTTGGGAGATTGTGCATAACTCTTTCATGGAGAATCCAATTTTGATCAGACTAGTGGCATTGGAAAGAGGACACAGAGGGCTACTACAGGTCACAATTTCAAAACTTAAAGATCTGAAATTACAGAGTTACAGTTGTTTCAAGATCGAGCTCCTAAAATCAAGAAAAAGCAAGATGAGGAAGTTTGATGGCAAGGATTCGGTAAATTGGATACTTCAGATGGAGCAATATTTTGATCTACATGGTGTACCCCTGTTACAAAAGGTATGTATTGCATCTTCATATTTAGAATCAGATCAATTTTTATGGTATGAGGGGCTTTGTCCTCGTAAACCACTTGTTACGTGGTCAATTTTCACGGAGGAAATGATAGCACATTATGAGGATACAAAGAGCAACACCTTCTTTAGAGTAACACCACAACAATTGGAAAGAGTAAAAGAGCTTTGTGACATAGTGGAAAGAAAAATTATGGAAACCAGGAAGCATACCCCTCACAACTATAAATATGGAAGTGTTGTTTCTCCTAGCCTTCCACAACCTACAAGGGTTACACCACAACAATTGGAAGAAAAAAGAGAAAAAGGGCTTTGTTACAATTGTGATAGAAAATGCACTAAAGGTCATAAGTGTGCTGAGAAGAAATTATTTTACATAGAATATGAAGAGGAGGAAGAAAAGGATCAAGAAACATCAAAAGAAGAAGATATACGCCAAGACCCCACCCAAGAGAAAGAAGAAATGAATCAGATCATATCTTGTAAAGCATTGGCAAGAATTATCGCTCCTCAAACTCTTAAGATAGAAGGACATATTAAGAAGAAAAAGGTGCAAGAAGTGAAATATCACATCGAGAAAGAAGAAATGAATCCAACCATATCTTGTAATTGATTGGTCGAAATTACCACTCCTCAAACTATCAAGATAGAAGGACATATCAAGAAGAAAAATGTTCAAGAAGTGAAAGATCACATCAAGCATTAAGAAATGAATCCGACCATATCTTTTAAAGGATTGGAAGAAATTACCACTCCTCAAACTCTAGAGTTAGAAGGACATATCAAGAAGAAAAAGGTTCAAGCAGTGGAATATCACATCGAGCATCAACAAAGTGTTCTCCAACTTTTAAAGGATAACACCACTTCGGTGCAAAATCAAACGAAACAACAGGTAGATCAACATCATAGTGAAAAATGTTTTGATGTAGGTGATTGGGTATTTTCATTGCTACATCTCAAGCAAGATATTTATGAGAAGGAAATGTTGGCAATACTACATGCACTTAAAAAATGGCGACCTTACCAAATGGGAAGACTCTTCAAGGATGAGGATGTGGAAGCATTGTTTTGTGTTATTTCTATTATCCAACCAAATTGGATAAACGAAGCAAGGGATGAATGGAACAAGGACGAAGAAGTATGGCCACTTATTCAAAAGTTGCAAAAGATCCCAATTCAAACAATATTTCCAGAAATTGAAGAGGAAGGACAAATCATATTGGAACCTGGAGCAGTCATAGAAACAAGAACCCGAAAACTACGAAATCAATCAATTTCAGAGTATCTCATCAAGTGGAAGAACTTACCCGCTGAAGATTCCACATGGGAGGACAAGAATGTTATACAGAAGCATCAAGAATTACTCAAGCATTGAGGACAACACTTTTTGAAGGAGAGGGGCATGTTAGGCCCCTATAGTACTAGTGTAACCCCTTATTGTTATTAGTACAACCCACTTATTATATTGATGTACCCATCTAGTGCCCATATTGTTACTATTGTACCCCATAGAAGCCCACTATTGTTATTATTGTGCCCTTACATTATTATTGTTATGTTGGCTCTGATTATGTTATGACCCCTTAGCCTCCTATATATAGAAAGGAGGTCTTTTCATTTATATCATCCAAGAATTGTTCATTTATGTAATGTAAAGGAGGTTTCCCCCTCGAAGAGGCTGAATTCTAAGGCGTTGATATATATTTTATATCTTTTTCTTGAGATGGTTTCATAACACTGGATCCCCGGGCCATCGTGTTTCCGAATGGAGTGCTGACCGTAGAAGCAGAAGCTAACAGGACCACTGTCAGTGCCCTCAAGAGGGTTGAGCTAAATTTGACCGCACTTCCAAGTGAATCCCTCCACACCCTACAAGATGGTGTGATCACGGAACTTCGGGCTCGGGAACAACACACACTAAATGTTATCAGTGAGGAGAAGGTGAATAATGCTCAAATGGCTATACAGAAGAACTTTGTTATTGATCTCCTTAATTCCATCACAAAAAAGAATAAGTGCACGACTGCCATAGTGGCTGAGGCATGCAGGACTGTTCCAGAGCTGGATATTCCTGAAGATGCCCCAGTCGATGTTAGAATTCCGAAGCTCACTGCAGGTGTGCATGAAGTGAGGACAAAGCTAGCTAAGATTCAATTTGAGATGAACTTAAAATCACAGAAGTTGAGTTGAGTGCCCAGCCTTCGACTCCACCAGAGGTTAAAGAGCAGCACGAGGCCGCTATCAAAGATGTAGTCATAGTTGTAGATGCCGCAGTCAAGGATTGCATTGTGCTCTTCAAGTAGGTGCTCAAAGTAGTTACAAATATGCAGGAGGATCCCAAGTTGTAGAGGTTAGAAGTAGAGGCACAGGAACTACAACAGAGATATGATAAAGTTAAAGCGACGGCACACACCGTCACCATGACACAGAGGTTAGCGAAGCTATAGGAGGCAAAGGCGCTAAATGAACAAGTGGATGCAACACAATGTATAGAGGGCGAATTCAGGCAGACAATGCAAGACCAATGACGGAGCAGTTGGTTGACCAGGTAAATTAGGTTGCGACACAGAGCACTGCTGAAGTTTTAGTGGTACAAGCGGAGCTAGGAGGTCTTTGTGACAAGATCTCCATGCCAGCAGAGTGACTCAAGGGCAAGTCACCATGTTTGTGTTGGGGGCCTGCTGGGAAAAGGTTCCCTTAGAGTTAGTTTTGGGGCAGAAAGCTCAAATTTTCGTATAAAAGAATGTAAAGTCTCCACATTTAGTGGTCTTGGAGCATGAAGTTGTAAAGAGTTATTAAGGATTTCCACCCCTTTTTTGTATAAGCCATGTCGGGTTTAGGAGATCTACCCATGGTTCGCGGACCATGGGATTGTATAAAAATAAGTCTTAGAAGAGTCTTTTAATAGAAAAAAGTAAGGAAGTGGATCATAGAGTTGTAATGGGTCTGTGAGAGCTAAGATAAAGAGTCTTAGTGTAGGGAAGATGCTCTACAGTTGAGTGCACAGAGGCCTAGGGTAGAAGTCCGCAGCTGAGTGCGCAGAACCCTGCAACTATGTGCACAAGGTAGTTGGAGTCTGTACTGAAGATATGAATTATCAATAAAGAGAAGTATTTTGGAATTACCTGTATATGGGTTATTTCACTCCTGTTACAATGCATGCGATTATGTTATGTTAACTACTGGGTTTATATCTCAATGTTGTGTTAATGCATGAATCTATATGTGCTAATTTGTTATATGAATGCAAGTAGGAATATCTCTTTACGCGAAGATAATCATAAATACATGTTAAATTTTTTTGATACTTAAGCTAATCTGAGTAAATCTAGAAGTAAGGATAATTATAGAAGTGGATAAGTGCCCAATCTTTCTATTTAGGGTACGCAAAGGACAATCGTAGACCTTCGCGGAGGGCTAAAGGATGATTAAAATAGGTATAATCTATGTGAAGGCAGAGTTAAGGTTTTAAACGACATCACAACCATCTCAAGGTGTAGAAACTTGGTTCCTACATCCCCCCATACTGCTTCGGGTGAGACTTCAGCTTGCGCTCCGTGGATTGATGCCGAAAGGGCAAGTAGTGAAGGGATTTGCTTGACTGATTAACATTGAACCTAGATCAAGGCCCATCAAGCCAACACAAAATTATCTTACATAAGTACATACTTGCCAGTTATGAATGGCAACATAGAGGATCTACACACATCCATGGTTTCCTTTGGATTGAAAATGCACCTAATATGGAAAGCTCAACTGGGAAGACACATAAGCAGTTGATATTTCTAAGAAATTCTTCGACAAATATATTTCAGCTTAGAACCCTCGCATTCCTTCTCTTTCAAACAACCAATTACTGAGGAAAATTCAAAATACCCTTGTTTATTATCCATGCCACATATTGTCAGAACCAATCCTCTCAATGATTATGAACAACTCATTAATTGCATTGAATGTCATAAAAAATACATCGAAAACACATTGCTAAGAAAGAAAGGATGCTCATTCGAATGTCGCTATAAAGAACCTTGGGAATTACATCCAAAATCATCCTTATTCATTGACTCCAATCGCCAAAAAGCATACACCCTTGCTCGCAATGATGATCGAATCAATACCCATAACCCTACCATCTTATCTATTTGGTGTGCAAATGTTGATTACCAACCAATACTCTCCATACATGTCATACAGAAATATATCACAAACTATGCATCCAAATACTTTGGCTCTTCCTTTCAATTTCTTTTCTTGGTTTTCTTTAGTCTTTCTTTGTGACCCATGACTATCATCTTTCTTTTTTCTTTTGTCTTATTTCATTATTGTGTCATCCTTCTAGAAATGAACATAGCATACACTTGATTATCTTTAAAACTAAACATTTTAAGCTTCATTTTAACAGTGGCTCCCAACGACTACTAGTAACTTTGCTAATCTATTCTACGTAGACTCTTATGGAGGCTCATGTCTACAACTTACGATGGAGACTCATTCTTTGGTTAGTGGCGGTGGCTCTTTCCTCTTGATATGGTGGTGGCTCTATAGGCTACTCACTATAATCTTTTAGTAGTTGGGTTTACAAACTCTCAATGAGCTCTAGTTTCTACTTATGGATTGATGGATGCAGACTTTGATTTGTGGGATACTCACAATAGCCAAGGCTCTTAGTGGAAGTAGCTCATGACCTTCTTAAATCCTTTGGTTCTTTGAAACCTTGCTAAACCTTGGTCTGATACCACTTGTTATTTAGAGGCAAGGATAAACAAGCAAACACTAAGAAAAATAAGTACATAAGCTTATGCTTGAATAAATAAGTTATAGTCATTAATTATTCTCTCATATACATCCATCGAGTTGCTGCTATTCTCTCTTCTTACTTCACATTACAATGACACAACCATGATTATATAAGCACTAAAATTTCTAAATATGGAATCATGCAAACTCTAACTTTCTTTTCCTCATGAAAACTATGACTTGACGCTTTAATTAAACTTTTCTAACTTCACTTAAACATGAAGGAACATTTTTCTTTTCCTTAGCTTTTCTTGACAAGCCATTAAACTTTTAACCCTCACCCTGACTCACTTGACTTCTAATATTATATTAACTTTATTTCCTTCTCTTAACTTAAAACTTCATACATTACATGCATACGAGAGTACTTACTATTTCTATTAAGTAAAATGTTTTTGATCTATGACAAAGTTGTGATCAATGACAGTAAATCAAATAGGAAATTTGAGGATAGGTTTGTATGAATTATGTGCTCTTCTAATTTTTAAATTGCTATATGAGGCTAGAGTTCACTTGGTTGTAAGACATTTGAATATTTGAGTTTGTTGTTTCTATTATTTAATCAGTATATCATTTGCTTTGTTATTTCTATTATTTAGTGGTGAACATTTTTAACATGAGAATTTTTATATCTAATTTTTTTTATTATTTAAAATTTTATAATTACTGGTTAAAATAATAAATAATAAATATTAGTTTAATAATAAATTATTTTTAATGTATAAAAAATTATATTTAATTGCTTTTAGATGTGTTCTCTAGTTTATCATGGAAAAGAGATTGTAATGTCTTATGCTATCCTATTACATTATGTAAATATTTTTATTCATGAAATTTTATAAAAATAAAATAATATTAAAAAATGAATAAAATTAAAAAAATATTAATTGTAATTATTAATTAAAACATTTTGACATAAAAATAAAAATAAAAGCTAAATTAAAATTAATATTTAAATTAGCTTAGATCCATTTGAATTCTTAATCTATCAAGAACCAAGAGAAATCATGCTTCTTTTAGAGTAAAAAGAGATTTGATCCCTCTTGGCCCTTGGTAAATCCAAAATTAACATAGATTTATGATGATAATCAATTTAGTATACAACCATGTTCACAAACCATGTTTTATAAAGCATTATTAGCTGTTTAAATTTAGTTTACGATGATGTTCAAAAACCATGTTTTATAAAGCATTATTAGTTGTATTGAATTGGCGTTATGCACTCTTTAATATATAGACATCTATGCAAACTGTTCATAGTTCAAAATGCTAATTTTTGTTTCCTTTACACACACAAAATCTAATTAATAGAACCCTTTTCCAGGCACTTTCAACTCTTTAATATGTAGATATATATGCAAATTGTTTATAGTTCAAAATGTTAATTCTTGTTCCTTTACACAAACAAAATCTAATTAATAGAACCCTTTTCCAGGCACTTTCAATTTTTTCATTCAAAATTACATTTAATCAATAAAAATCACAATCTTGCTCAAATTTTTATAAGATTCCAACTAAAATAGTCATTTCATATATATATATATGGGCATAATTTTTTACATATTTAATATTTAGATGTGATATTAAAGTTGTTTTATAAGATAAACTCTAGAGTCTTTGTTGGGTCCCTATAATACTAGTGATTACCCCATTACTATTGTAGTTGTATCCCTTATTAATATTGTGTCCCTATTGTCCCCATATTGTTATTATTTTGCCCCATAGAATCCCTCTATTGTTATTTTTGTGGCTTTATATTATTATTGTTAGGTCGGCTAGGTTATATTGTACTCCTTAGACTCCTATATGTAGAGAGGAGGTTTTGTCATTTGAATCATCCAAGAATTATTCATTTATGTAATGTAAAGGAGGTTTCCCCCCTTGAAGAGGCTAAATTCTATGGCGTTCATCTATCTTTTCTATCTTTTGTGAGTTGGTTTCATAACATTTGGTTTCAGAGCTTTGGATTCTATGGTTTCGCTGCTCCAAATAGCTCATCGTGGCATTTTCACTATAACTTCTTTTCTGTGACGTTTCAGAAGCTAAAAGAAAACCCATTTGAGAAGACATCGTGTTGAACCTCAGGTCCGAATTTCAGAGCTTTTAGAGCTATATTTGCAGATATATGATCTGAGGAAATTGGTCCTTTTGCAGACTCCTAAATTACATTCCAAACAGGTGACATGGGGAAAATAGTCATAACTTTCTCTCTGAGCATCGGATTGAAATTTAGTAAGAAGTTACAAAAAGAGGACATACTGTAGTTTCTTGTATATATTTTTCATAGCAAAAGGTCGAAACAGTGACTCGTGGCATGCCATACAATTTCTCTCTACTGAACCAGTCTATAATCAAGTCATTGTGGGAGATTTCACATAACTCTTCCTTGGAGAATCCAATTTGGATCAGACTGGTGGCATTGGAAAGAGGACATAGAGGGCTACTGCAGGTCTTAATTTCAAAATTGGATGATTGGAAAGTACAGAGATACATCAGAGGCAATATCGAGCTCCTACAAAGTGAAGAAAGGTATGTAGATTTTTTAAAATTTTTGCTTAAGCTTGGCTTGAAAATTTATTTTGAAGGAATTCAAAGGGCATAGTAGAGCATTACTATCAGTAACTAATGCCCTGAGGAAAGAAAATGCAAACACCTAGTAAGCAACCTAAAAGCTCTAGCATGACTCATGAAGAAGAGGAAGAAATGCTACATGATATATCAAAATTACAAGACCAAGTGCAACAAATGTAAATCTCACAAAAGCTAACAGAAGCTAAGATAAATGGCGTGGAATCTAAGGTAAAGGGCATGGAAGCTAAGATGGATGATTTGAAGATAGATTTGAAGAGAGATATGGCAGATTTGAAGAGAGACATGGAAGATTTGAAGATATATTTGAAACATTTTCTACAAGAAATACTTACTAATGATGAAAAGGTAGTAAAGGAAGCTCATGATGCAAGCAAAATAAATGTTAATCATGATTTCATAGACTCTAATGTGGGATCGAAGACCCAACATATTTCAAAAATCGATATGAGGAAGTTTGATGGCAAGGATCCTGCAACATGGATATTACAGATGGAGCAATTTTTCGATCTCAATAATGTGCAAAACACACAAAAGGTACGTATTGCAACTGTATATTTGGAACCAAATCAGTTTGTATGGTATCAATGGCTTTTCTCTTATAAAAAAATTATCACTTGGGCAATTTTTACAGAAGAATTGACAACACATTATGAGGATACAAAAAGCAACACTTTTTTTAGCCAATTGATAAGTCTCAAACAAAAGGGTTCAATAATGGAGCACATTGAGGAGTTCCAAAAATTGAACATAAGGGTAAAAAAATATTCCAGAGGAGCATAGGATTGATGTGTTCATAGGGAATTTAAAGGATAATATCCAACATGATGTTCACCTTTGGGAACCTGATTCATTAGAGAAGGCATTCAGGTTAGCAAGAAAAATGGAAAGCAAAATTATGGCAACCAGGAAGCATACCACTCACAACTATAAAGATGGAAGTGTTGTTGCCCCTAGTCTTCCACAACCTATAAGGTTGACACAACAATTGGAAGAAAAAAGAGCAAAAGGGCTTTGTTACAGTTGTGATAGCAAATACACTAAAGGTCATAAGTGTGTTGAGAAGAAATTATTCTACATAGATTGTGAAGAGGAAGAAGAAAAGGAGCAAGAAAGGTCAAAAGAAGAGGATATACTCTACGAAAAAAGCCTAGATAAAGAAGAAATGAATCTGACCATATCTTGTAATGCATTGGCAGGAATTACCACTCTCAAACCATCAAGATAGAAGGACAAATCAAGAAGAAAAAGGTAATAGTGTTGATTGATTCAGGAAGTACCCACAATTTTATTCATTGTAAGGTAGCAAAAGAATTGAATTGATTCTTATATCCAGCACCAGAGTGTCAAGTGATGGTTGCAAATGGAGGAACAATAAATTTCTCTGGAAAGTGCCATAATATCAAGCTATCCATGGGAGAATATGTATTGACTAGCCCAATGCTTTCCATTCCAATGGGAGGTGTTGATGTTGTACTAGGAGTCCAATGGCTACAATCCTTGGGTACAATAGCTTTTAATTTTCAAGAACTTTTCATGAAATTTTCTGTGGAAGGAAAGGAAGTTGAATTAAGGGGTATTGCAAGGAAACCGGGAAAGATAATCAGCTCTAATGGTATGACAAAGCTTCTAAAAAAGGAACAAAGAAGTGTAATTGCACAATTATGTTCGCTAGATGTTTCCACATTGGAATCATCTATTTCTCTAGATCTCCAAAAAGTCTTGGACAATCATTCCAAGGTATTTGAGACTCCCAAAGGTCTCCCACCTATTCGTGATCATGATCATGCTATTCATCTGATTCCAGGAAGTGTTCCTCCAAACATCAGGCCATACAGATATCCCTATGCCCAAAAGAGTGAAATTGAACGTATGGTTGCAGAAATGCTAGAGGCTGGTATAATTCAACCAAGTCAAAGTTCTTTCTCTGCTCCAGTAGTATTGGTGCACAAGAAGGATGGATCATGGTGCATGTGTCCGGATTATAGGGAGCTCAACAAGCTCACTATTAAAGATAAGTTTCCCATTCCTGTCATTGATGAATTACTAGATGAATTGCATGGATCAATTTACTTCACCAAGTTGGATCTTCGTTCAGGATATCATCAAATCAGAATGAAGACTGAAGACATTCTGAAAACAACATTTAGAACTCATGAGGGTCATTATGAATTTTTGGTCATGCCTTTTGGCCTTACCAATGCACCTTCAACATTTCAAGGTTTGATGAATTCCATTTTCAAACCATTCCTTAGAAAATTTGTGTTAGTATTTTTTGATGATATACTAATCTACAACAAGTCTTGGAAGGATCATGTTGAACATGTTGACAGGGTGCTACAACTATTGGAGGAGAAACAATTATATGAAAAAAGATCCAAATGTTTCTTTGGAGTACAAGAGGTGGAATATCTGGGTCATATTGTATCTCATGAAGGAGTTAAGGTAGACCCTAGAAAAATTAAAGCCATTAAGGAATGGGAAATCCCCACATCCATAAAGCATCTACAAGGATTTCTCAGGTTGACAGGGTATTATCGCAAGTTTGTTAAGAATTATGGGAGAATAGCAGCACCTCTAACAACATTATTGAAGAAAGATGCATTTTCATGGACTTCAGAAGCAACAAAGGCCTTCGAACATCTTAAAGAGGCAATGTGCCAAGCACCGGTCTTAGCTACACCGGACTTCACAAAAACCTTTATTGTGGAATGTGATGCTTCAGGAAATGGAATTGGTGCTGTTTTAATGCAAGATGAAAGACCCATTGCTTTTGAAAGTCATCCAATCAAGGGAAAGTTTTTACACAAAACTATTTATGAGAAGGAAATGTTGGCAATACTCCATGCACTTAAGAAATGGCGACCCTACCTAATGGGAAGACACTTCAAGGTAAAAACCGATCATGATAGCCTTAAATACTTTTTAGAACAAAGATTATCCTCTGAAGAACAACAAAAGTGGGTCACAAAGATGTTGGGTTATGACTTTGAAATCATCTACAAAAAAGGGAAGCAAAATGTGGTGGCAGATGCACTCTCAAGAAAGGATGAGGATGTGGAAGCATTGTTGTGCACCATTTCTATTATCCAACCAGATTGGATAAATGAAGCAAGGGAGGAATGGAAGAATGATGAAGAAGTGTGGGCACTTATTCGAAAGTTACAACAAGATTCCAGTACGTCTGATACATTTAGCTGGCAAAATGATTCATTATGGTACAAAGATTGCTTATACCTCTGTAAGAATTCCCAACTAAAACAAAATATTCTTATGGAATTGCACACTTCTCCCTTAGGAGGGCACTCAGGATTTTTAAAAACTTACCACAGGGTTAAGAAGGAATTTTTTTGGGATGGCCTTAAATCGGATATTCAAAAGTTTGTGGTGGAATGTTTGGTTTTCCAACAAAATAAAGTTGAAACAATTAAGGCAACTGGTCTATTACAACCTTTATCCATTCCAAGCCAATGGATATTATCATAGGTTTACCCAATTCTAAGGGAAAGAGTGTCATCATGGTGGTAGTTGATAGACTTACCAAGTATGCACACTTTTGTGCATTATCACATCCATTTAAAGCTAGTACAATTTCTACTGCATTTATGGAAACAATTCAAAAGCTACATGGAAACCCAAAGATTATTGTAAGTGACAGAGATCCCATTTTCACTGGAAATTTTTGGACATAATTATTTTCTTGCCTTGGTACTCAGTTAGCTCATAGCTCATCTTATCATCCTCAATCTGATGGGCAAACTGAGATAGTAAACAAATGTTTGGAAGGATATCTTCGTTGCTTTGTATCTGATAAACAGACACAATGGGTCAAATGGTTGCCTCTGGCTGAATGGTGGTATAACACTTCCTTCCATACAACAACAAAAATGACCCCATTTATGGCAATTTATGGATATCATCCACCATCCATCACATCATATTTAAGAGAAAATTCTAAGGTTCAGGCAGTGGAACATCACATCGAACATCAACAACAAGTCCTCCAACTCTTAAAGGATAACCTCGCGTTGGCATAGAATAGAATGAAACAACAGGCAGATCAACATCGCAGCAAAAGAATTTTTGATGTAGGTGAATGGGTATTCCTACAACTACAACCATATAAGCAAATGTCCCTCAAGCAAGCTAAGAAGGATAATAAATTATCACCAAATTATTATGGTCCGTACAAGGTGTTGCAAAAGATTGGTACTATGGCATACAAATTGGAGCTTCCTACAGCTTCTCGATTGCACCTAGTTTTCCATGTTTCATGTTTAAAGAAGGTTATAGGTGACAAGATCCCAGTTCAAACAATATTTCTAGAACTTGATGAAGAAGGAAAAATTATATTGGATCCGGAAGTAGTCACAGAAACAAGAACTGGACAGCTACGAAATCGATCAATTTTGGAGTATCTTATAAAGTGGAAGAACTTATCTGCTAAAGATTTTACATGGGAGGATGAGAATTTTATACAAAAGCATCCAGAACTACTCAAGCGTTGAGGACAACACTTTTTTGAAGGAGAGGGGCATGTTGGGTCCCTATAATACTAGTGATCACCCCATTACTATTGTAGTTGTATCCCTTATTAATGTTGTTGTGCCCCTATTGTCCCCATATTTTTATTATTGTGCCATATAGAATCCCTCTATTGTTATTTTTGTGGTTTTATATTATTATTGTTAGGTCGGTTGGGTTATATTGTACTCCTTAGACTCCTATATATAGAGAGGAGGTTTTGTCATTTGAATCATCCAATAACTATTCATTTATGTAATGTAAAGGAGGTTTCCCCCTTGAAGAGGCTGAATTCTAAGGCGTTCATCTATCTTTTCTATCTTTTGTGAGCTGGTTTCATAACAGTATTTCTATTTTTTAATGGATTTTGAACATTATTTAAAACTTTGCAAATTAAATTTTACTACAAAGTTTTAAAGGATGAAAGACTATTTGATTGTGTTTGACCTCCCCATTCAAAGGCTTTTGGTCACTAAAATCTTTAACTCAATTCTTTATCTTTTTTTTCTCTACAACTACGTGCCTTTGTCCTCTTTTAAAATAGTTTAGAGTTGTCTCTTGGTGGTTACGAAGTCTTTAAAATCGTTATTAAGTCATCTAGGATAGATCTCCAAAAGGGGTTGCTTTCACTACAACATGGAAGATAAAAATTGAATATGGATTACGTTTGACAAAAGCTTGTCACTCACTTCATTGGTGGAAATGTCATCCTTTGCTATAATAGGTTCTTTGCCACTTACTACTTCTTCCTTCCCATTGCCTTTCATTGTCCAATTTTTTCATTTAGAGTTCTTGGGATAGAGATTTGGATGAAGCCTCTAACTTTTGGCTACCCAACATCCCTTTAACTTGCAAGGTTGGCAAAAGTTTGTGCTACTTCATGGGTTGTTTAGTGTCCCCCTTTTCCTAGAGTTCCAACAAATCCCAACTTGTGATTTATCTTCTTACACAACAAAAACAACCGTAAGATGCCTTAACATACCTCTTTAGCCTATGCTTGTGTTTGTCACCTTATGTTCTTGGTCCCCCAAGTATGTTGTGCAAATTTATATGGTGGAGACATCTCTTGGCTTCCCTCTGGCAAGCTTCTACAAGTAGGTGATTGGTTTGTTACTTGCTCGATTTTTTGTTTCCTTTCCTTCAATAAAAATGGATTCCTCTTTGATCCCTTGTTCCTCAACAAAGGCTATTTGGTGGTCCTTTATTAATTAAAACTCTCTTGTCCATTAAAATTGAGACCTTCATGCTTCAGCCTATGTTCAGTTGCAACAAACTTTAGAATCTCTTAGCTTTTCTTGCCTTTTACCACCATAGCCCATTTGTTTCATGATATTGGAGCCAATGCCTTTGGAATGATTTTCAAAATCACCAAAGGGTTGTTGAAAAACAAAGTGAGAAAGGTAATGGGTGTGAGCTTAACACATGGTTATCTTTATTATTAGATGTTATAGTAGCAATGGGAAGTGTTTGTACTTCGTTCATATCTTGGGCATTGACCTACATCTTGGTAAATACCTCAAATTCCTTTTCTTGCTATGTCATCCTTTCCTTTAGGTGTGGATTCTCATATTGGATCCACATATTAAAGTCTCTTAACTTTTCTAACCTCTCTCTTTTTAATACCTTATCTATGTTGGGTCTCCTTCTCCTGAAAGTGCTACAACTATTTCAACACCATGGATTCAATCGCTCTAGTACCAATATAATCATAAATGACAGATTTACAATCCACACATCTAACCAACATAAACCTTACTACATAAATAAAATTTGTCTCTACAATATGAGACATATTCAATAAAAATAGTATACTCTTTCCTCTAATTGTTATTGTCTAACAAGCCTAGAAGAACTCTATTCTAGTTCTAGTTACACTATGCGTCTTTGTTTGATTTTCAATTCTAATTCAATTCAAGGTGGAACTCTACTATCTTTGTATTGTTCAAACTAGGTAACTCATTCAACGACATCAAAATGCTTCAACCTACAGTTTTGTTGAGAGCACACTTGTCATTCATAACACTATAGATTATATGCCTACAAATAGATATGAATGGAAGTGAGCTTTTACTTTCCTATGTGTCTATAAAACAGTTGGCCAATTGTAAATTTACCAAATGGTGGAGTATATATCTACATTCATTAGAGAGAATGAAATAAAGAAAAATGACCCTTTTAATGAATATATATACTTAGTTTATCATAAGAATTCATGATACACTCTTATATTTAAATAATGCAACTATATTTCAATTTTCATTGAATCAATTATATAACTATTGTTTTTCACTTGGAGTAATTTCTCCCTAATTAATTAACCATTGTAAAGTGTATATGCAATTTGTTATAGGTGGAAATCAAACACATATGGTTGGAGTATGCAATCAATGGTTGTTGCATTGATCCCATCAAGTGGAAATTACCAATGTCCTGCAGAATAATCCCATCAACAATCTCATGCAATGACCGAGGTGAATATTGGTGGCCACCCACCTATTCCACCTAGAACCCCCAGTCAATTTCATCTGTTCCTTGTTCATTTCATCATTTACTATTTTTAGTAGTTTTTTTTGGGTCCTGAACATCTGGAGTAGTTTTGACCCCTTAAACAACATTTTTTTGGGGTCTGCAATAGGCCCATAGCCACAAGGAGGGGCTTGCGGTAAAACCTGTAGTACCCAAAAGACCTTTCCAACAAGGTATCATATGCACCAAACAGAGATAATATGACCAAGTTACGACCCCGGGAAGTTGGCTACTGAACTAACCCCAACAAGGCCCACAAACTCTTGGTGTTACATCTCTTGGGGTTAGCGTTTTTGTTGTTTTGGATTTTCTCATGTTTTCCAATAATAAATAGGCCCTTGAGCTTAATTGTAGCATAGTTCAGAGGCATGTAGATGCCACATCTCTTCTCAGAGATAAGCTACCATCGCCCAGGCTATCTTATTTCCATTCTATTTGTAAGCATGTTTCAATATTTTATATTAATGAAATGAAGTGTTTTTCTGCAGCATCTCTGTGTTTCTTATTATATCTGTAAGTTGTAGCATTCCTATTTAAGTTCGGATTAGTAGTATCAGAGCAGTCTACTCTTTCTCTGTTTTTCTTTGCATTTCCCCAACGAGGTCAGGTATAAGGAGTTAGGGCTTAATCCGATTGCACCATTGCAAGATCAGCCTTGCAAAATCTAACGACCACTAATGGTGGAAGAAAAGAAATATGAGAGGGTGGGAGATCCTTTCAAAATGTTGCTTGAGGAAGCCCTTGAGCAACAGAGGGATGCGATGATGGATAAATTTTCCCAGATCCTTCGATGACTACCCACAGGTGATGCATCTTCATCCACAAGCCACTCTGGAGGTGCCACTCCTTTTAAGATACAAGTTAACTTTGATATTCCCATATTAGAAGGCCTAATAGATGCATATGTCGTAGATAAATGGTTAAATCTATTGGAAGGATATTTTTGAGTTCATGACTTTTCCAATCAGGAAAATATTACTTTTCCACTTCTTAAAGCCACCCCACACGTCAAAGATTTGTTGGAAACCCACTGTGAACAAAAGGACGAGAGTGAACCCTCATTGTTTTTAGCTACACCCACTTGGAATTCTTTCTGAGATGCCATCAAGGAACAATATTACCCTGTTGGGAGCTATGAAGACAAATACATAAAGTGGACCACGCTATGGTAGGGAAGGGACCAGGATGTGCCAGAGTTCACAAATACTTTCCATACCCTTCGCACAAAGTTGGGTATCAAGGATACTGAGCAAAATTTGGTGTTCAAGTACCACAAATTTCTACACAGTACATCTAGGACAAGATGGAGTTCTTGGACATCTCCTCGCTTGGCATGCCGTATCAGTATGTTGTCAAGATTGAGTAGAAGTTTAAACAAAATAAGTGGGACTTTGGATCTGCGAATCCAAAGCAAGGAAAAGGCGTCCCCAAACCACATAACAAAGGACCAAGACAAGGCGGTGCTACCCAGGACATCCCATCGATTCTGCAAGCAAGGAACAACACCCTAAAGACAAAGAAGGACACTGGAAAATGGTGTGAGTTCCATCAGAGTTCCACTCACAATACAAGTAAGTGTCAGGCCAAGCAATCATTGCTGGGTGAACTGAAGGCTACCGAATCAAACGCAGCTTCTGACTCTGAATCAAAACCCGATAAGGGAATTGACAAAAGGAAGCAGATCATTGATGCGAAGCCCAGTGCCACCATGGCCACCACCAAGATCCAAAATATTGAGCTTGAAGATCTAGAGGAGGGGGAACGCCTATTCCACTCACAGATGTGGGTTAAGGGTTCTCTGTTGCAGTTCATTGTGGAAAGAGGGGGCCAAAAGAACCTCATTTTAGTAGAGGTCGTGAAGCAGTTGGGCCTAAATACTTTAGCACATCCACAGCTGTACACCATCAGGTGGCTTCACCAAGGACGAGATCTTCATGTCAGCTAGCAGTGTCACCTTCCCTACAGTGTCAAGCCCTTCACGGATGAGGTACTCCGTGACATTTCTCCTATTGCAGTTTGTGATGTATTGTTAGGATAGCCATACTTGTGGAAGCAACATGCTATATATAAGCCTAGACCTTGCTATCTGATTATTACTTTGGCTAATAAGTTATACAGGATACAGGAGGTAGCTTCGCTTACCACCATCTCTTTGATCATTGTAAGAAATGTATTAAGATCATTTACCAGACCAGGAAATTTGTTTTCCTTATGATTCAACCCCAGGGCAAGAAGAAGGTTGTGGCCACGGCTTCCAGGCAGGGGTCCTCTGCACAACAACAGGAGATGGACAAGGTTGTGGAGGAGTACATGGATATTTTCACCTCACCCACAAGGGTACCTCTAAGCTGTCAGGTCAAGCACTCCCTCGATCTGACCTCGGGCATGCCGCTGCCCAATGGACCGATCTATCGATGCTCTGTTCTGGAGAATGATGTGATCAAGAGGCATATTCAGGAACTATTGCAGAAAGGGAACATCAGGCCAAGCTCATCACCTTCTGGGATCCCGATTGTATTGGTACAGAAGAAGGATGGAACTTGGAGGCTCTATATTGATTATTGGGCACTGAACAAGATCATTCTCCAGAATAAGTACCCAATCCCGTGGATTGTTGACCTTTTGGACCATCCCAAAGGGGGAAAATATTTTGATAAGATTAAGTTGAAGTCAAGTTATCACCAGGTTCCTATCGAACCCTCCGATGTGTGGAAAAATGCCTTCAAATCTAGGGAATGCATTTTCGAATGGCTGGTCATGCTGTTCTGATTAATGAATGCCCTTTCAACCTTCATTAGACTGATGGATGACGTCTTGCGACCCTTCACTAATGAATTCATGGTAATGTATTTAGATGACATCTTGATCATCAACCAGAGTTGGGAAGATCACCTCCACCATATTCGACGGGTCCTTCAAAGCCTGCGCCAACACAAGTTGTGTGCTAACTTGGAGGAATGCACCTTTGACCTGACCCAGTTTCAATATCGGGGCTACATCATTGATGAGAAGGGTGCACATGTGGACCCATCTAAGATACAAGTCATTTGGGATTGGTCAGCCCTAACCACTCTAACAGAGTTGCACAACTTTTTGGGTCCTGCCAATTTCTACCATAGTTTCATCTTGGGGTTCTCTCATATCACTTGGCCTTTAAGTCAAGTCACCTAGGGTGGAGCGAAAGAAAAGATTTTTAGGTCGAAAACCTAACAACAAGCATTCTCTGAGTTGAAGAATTGCCTCTGTTCTACACCAGTGCTCACATTACCAGACCTGCAACAAGAATTTGAGATTGAGAAAAATGCCTCTGAATTTTCTATTGCTGCAGCTCTTACTCAACATGGGCATCCAATGGCCTACCACAATGAGACACTTTCAGACACAATCTGAAAGTACCCCACTTATGACAAAGAAATGTATTCCATTGTATAGGCTTTCCGTCAATGGAAGAATTACATTATGGGAAAGGAAACCGTCATCCACACAGACCACTGACCTCTACAATTCATACAGACACAAGGGAAGTTGCATAACGATCACCATCAGAAATGGTCCACCTATTTGCAACAGTTCCATTTGAACATTAAGTATAAGAAGGACAATAACAATAATGTTGTTGAATGCCTCAACCGACTGCTGGTCATGGCTTTGATCACTATGCTCGATTCCTGTGGGCATGAGACATCGAGGTGGCACCATCTTTACAAGAGCGATCCAGAATGTGACAACATATACCAAACACTCCTGGAAGGGAAGAAAGTTCCAAATTTTCACCTTTAGGATGCACTCTTATGCCACCTGGGACACATCTATGTTCCTTCAAGTGAGTGTGCCAAGATAATTTGGGAGGCATATTACGGTCGGGCCGATGGACATTTCGAAGTAGAGAAAACAGTGTGGTATTGCAGAAGTATTTTTATTGGCCAAAACTTCGTCAAGATGTTGGGAAGTACATTAGATCCTATGCCATTTCCAAACCAAACATCAAGTAGAAAGGCTTGTATACTCCTCTACCCACTCGTAGTCGGCCTTGGGAATCTATCTCCATGGATTACATGTCGGGCCTTCCTTCTATTAAGCATAACAATGATTGCATTTTTGTGCTTGTGGACAGATTCTCTAAGATGGCCATCATGGAGGCCTGCAAGAAGAGTATCATAGTAGAGGCCACTGCTAAGCTCTTATTTGAGCGAGTATGGGTACACTTTGGGATCCCATAGTCCATTGTCTCAGATTGGGACAATAGATTATTGAGTGCATTTTGGTCAAGTCTTTGGTCGATGCTGGATACAAAACTTACTAAGTCCACGAATTTCCATCCCCAAATTGATGGCCAAATAGAGATTGTCAACAAGATGATTGTACAAATCCTATTCATGTACAAATCGAAGCATCCACACACACAGGATGCAAGTCTCCCCTATGTCCAACACAACTATAACATAGCTCTCCACAACTCAACAGGACACGACCCATTTCAGATAGGGTTGATATTTCATCCATTACGCCCCATTGATGTTGTCATACCATTTGCAGCCACTCGGGTAAATTACGCTCATGTTCAGTTTGAATCTGAAAGGGCTAACAACTTCAGTGAGCGCATTCAACACTTCTGCTAGTAGGTATGATATATTGGACGGAGCCAATGCTAAGTACAAGTAGAGACATGATCAGCATCAAGTGCCACAAAAGTTCCAGGTGGGCGATAAAGTTTGGCTACATTTGCAGAAGGAGCACCTTGCTGGACCCACCACAAGCTTTGCTAACTTCGATATGGGCCATACACCATCACCAAGGTCATCAGTGGTAGTGCCTTCGAGCTCAGCATACCACCGTTCCTTGGTCTACACCCATTGTTCAATGTAGATCGCCTTTGGCCATACTTTTCACCATTGTTGGACACATATGAAATTGCAAAATAGCTCACACCAACAGAGCTCAACCCGGGTTGCATGGAAAAATCACAACTGAGAAGATCATGGAAACATAGATCAAGAACAATCTCCAATAGAGGATACATCTATATCGAGTTGTAAAAGCACACCAACTCCTTCACTAGGGCAAGTGGTTCAATAGGGACCAGGTTCAACAAAAATTTCCTCACCTCATGGAGGCTCTGCACACAATGGGGACCATTCCTTCCTAAGGAGGAGGAATGATTAATGTGGATATTGGTGGCCACCTTCCTATTCTACCTAGACGCCCTAGTTAGTTTCATCTGTTTCCTTGTTCATTTCAACATTTACTATTTTTAGCAGTTTTTCAAGTCCTGAACTTCAGGAGCAGTTTTAACCCCCTAAACAACGTTTTTTTTTTTTTTTGTGGTCCGCAATATATCCAAAGATATAGGCAAGGGCATGCAGTGAAACCTATAGTACTTAGAAATACCTTTCCAACAAGGTATCCTATGTGCCAAATGGAGATAATATGACCAAGTTATGACCTCAGGAAGTTGGCTGGCCAACTAACCCCAACGGGGCCGACAAACTATTGGTGTTACATCTCCTGGGGTTATGGTTTTGGTTTTTTAGGGTTTTCTCATATTTTCCAATAATAAATAGGCCTTTGAGCCTCATTGTAGCATAGTTCAGAGGCATGTAGTCACCACATCTCTTCTCAAAGAGAAGCTACCATCACCCGAGCTATTTTATTTCCATTTTGTTTGTAATCATAGTTCAATATTTTTCTATTAATGAAATGAAGTGTTTTTCTGCCACATCTCTGTGTTTATGATTATATCTGTAAGTTGTTGCAGTCCTGTTTAGATTCAGATCATGCAACAATATTGTATTTATGTTAAAAAGGAACACAACAACATTCTAGCCTCAATTAATAAGGTAATCAATGTTCCATCATATCCACAATTGAGTGTATCATCAATATGTTTTTAACATCATATAAGAGCACTCAATTTAATCATTGTGGGAGGTCATGTGAACAAATCAATGTAATTCTAGATTTAAGACAATCATTCAAAGAATAATATATTCAAAACCATTAAATGCATTCAACATCTTGTTCCTCGATATTTTTATATAGAAGAGAAAAATTACAAGGCATGTTGTGGAGGACAATATCTTCCAATCTTTAAGTCTCAGGCTGGCTCTTGGGCAGAGGGGGTTATCCATTAAACTATTACAAAGATATCTATTTTAAAATTAATTTTAAATAGCTCTTTCAAGCACTCTCGAATTCCTAGAAAAACAATAAACCAAGACCTCCACAATGGGAACCTTAATTCCACATTGCAGATATACATGTTTTGAGGTGGAAGATATAATTTAAACACCAGGAAAGTCACAACAATTCTTTGTACTAAAAAATAAGATATCAAATGTTAATAAAACGTATGAAACTTCAACTGAAACAAATAACCTACAAGAGATTTATTAGCAATCCTCATGTGAACATAATATTACAACCATTGGGAAGGAAGAAACCCTTCTTATTTGTAAGATAATAATACATAAACAAAGAGACTATTCGTTAAACACTTCATATTTTTCAAATGATTTTGATAGGAAATAAAATGTATGAAACTTCAACTAAAATAAATAACCTAGAAGAGGTTTATTAACAACCCTCTTTTTTTGTAAATCTGACCAAAATTTTCTATTGATATTTAATATAAACCAAATTACAACTCAGATTCCTTAAAAGAGTTCGTGGACCTAGTCCACCATATGAAAACCTGTTGACATCACAAACCCAAAAATGACTACTAATTTATTCAAAAAAATGACAAATAGTTACAACCATAAAAACTTAAAGTGAAAACAGTGCCTACAATATCTAGTGAAAGTAGGGGTTTTTATATTGCGAAAGTGTATTGGGTTCATATTGGTAGGGGGTTAAATAATGTGATTTTTATAGGTACTTTCCAATATGTAGTCAAATTAGGGGTATTTTTTAGTATTCCACAAACACACATGATATGTCAGAGGTTCATTGAGTGAAGCCCCCATGAGAACGAGGGCGAATATGACTAAAAATAAAAAGAAAATGTGTCATTGTACTAATCCCCAATGACCAAGACTGGACACTTGAAATATATTCCAAAGGGATCGAGAGATTGTAGATCAGCAGAGGGGAGTACCAACACTCGTTTGAAGGATGGTCCCGACAAGTATTGTGCAAGAAACAGACAAAAAAATTGTATCCTTCTTTGAATCCCAGACCCCTTCTTATAAAAATTGTGGTAATGAGACTACAAAGGAGACACAACTAGCGACGATGACTCTCTCCTGTAACCATAACCAAACACAAAAATTGATATCGGGCTAGTTTCCAATAAATAAATACATCAATACCCACCGTAAAAACAAGTAACCACAACTACTAATGTAAAATACCTCGAGGAAAAATACTGGATTTCAACCAGGTACAAAACTAACCTTGACAAGTGAAAGACACAAACCATAAACGCAACTGAAAAAGACACACTTTTGAATTTAGGACAACCAAGTTCTAGAGAGACAATTGTTGTAGATAACATGGAACTTACTTGAGAAACAAAAGTATGATGGCCAATGCGAGCATCCTAAGCATACCCCGAAAGAATTGTGGTTGGACCGCACCACTCGGGAGCTGCTTCAACTAGTCTACACCCTTGCTCCTCATGTAGAGTGATATACAATGTTATATACAACCCTCACCAATTCTAAGACCTAGAGGAAGGTCGGAGCCAGACACCCACTAGGCCGCAAGTGGAAAATCTCCCTCTCAAATCCTTTTTTCCCCGAAACTTGCATGATATGACAATTATTAATGTCATTCGATTACTTTATCAAATTAAATCCAACCTATATCCAATGCCCCACATTTCTTCTCTTTCATGCTTGTGTTGAAGACGTCAAATGGAATGTACAGTGGTTTGAAATGACCTTGCTTCCTTGGTTCCCACCATCGCTACTTTATTGTATTGCCCAAAACACTACACTATTGCCTACCTCTGGCCTAACACTTAACCATGCATCTTAACAATCCTAATGTGAACTTAATATTACAACCATTAGGAATGAAAAAACACTTCTTATTTGTAAGAGAATAATGGAATGAAGAGAAAATAACCCTCAAAAGAATAATACACAAACAAAGAGAAAATAATAAAATATACATTGCGAGTGAGGAGAATAATATATAAAATGAAGAAGAAAAAGAAAAGAAATCTACAATGTTAGTGATGAATTATCTAGCCGAATATTAAATTTCTAAAAGAATTGTCCAGATATGCCTTTGTTGGACACCCTACCTCCTCTAATATTAAAACTCCAACCTGTACCATGGCTTTCACAATTATTATTTATCCTTTTGAAAGTTGGTTTTTAAATTACTATTGAGTAAGTAGAATATATAACTATGGTGAAATAACAACAATTCATCTTATAAGATTTTTTTGAAGTTATTTGAATACAATATTAATCTCCGTTCATTTTTATTAACTTGTCTCGCTTTTATATTAATATTTTTTCACTTTTTTAGAACTCAAAAAGAGGATTTGTAATACAAAAATGCAAAAATGTATGGCAATAATTAGTTGAATATGCTCTCTGAAATGATGGTATAGGGTCTCAATTGGTTGTGGTTTAAGGATGACCACCAACACAATAATGCTTAGTGCACTTCCTGTAAGATTTCCAAATCTGGTTATAATTTGAAGGCTTCTACTAGAGGAAGTGCTCCCTGATATTCTTGAATAGGGATACCATTGAGGTCTCAACCTAAAACTCTTTCAAATTTTGCTATAGGTTGAAGTCTTCTATTAGAGGAAGTGTTCTAAAAGGAGAGACCATTAAGGTATCAACTTGCGGTGGTTTAAGGAAGGTCACCAAGCAAAGTGCATGCTCATGGGATTCTCTAGCTACAACTCTAAATCTGGGTATGGATGAATCTAGCTCAATGCTTGGGTAGCAGGTTCAGGTTGTGGCTCAGGCTCACTTGATGTGGCTTTGAAGCTTGTAGATGACCATCAATTCCCCCACTTTCAGATACAAGGTGAGAAGCTGAAGAAACTCAACTGCAAGACTTTCAATACTCAAGAACAAATTTTGTGGTATGAGCAAAATATATTCTTGGCTATTGAAGCCCCTTGCTAAGATACAATCCATCTAAGGTGTCTTTGTTCCTGTAGGACACTTGTTTATAAAGAATTTATTTGAATGATGACTATGCTTAGCACAATGCTCCCAAGGGTGAAGATCAAGACAATGGTCTTTCACATGGCCAACTTGATTACAGTGTTTCCATTTGACAATTTTTTATTGTTGTGAATGTGGATGAAAAAGAAGAATTGGAATAGGTGAATATGAACCATCTTCAAAAAAAATATGGCACTCTAAAACTAAGTGGGCTTAAAGTAGTATGGAGTATTAAAGTACACCTCATTGTCATATCTAAGACCAATTGTGTATTTGTTGTTGACAAGATCTTGCCAAGGTCTAATGATGAGCTTAGGAAATGCAGGCTAAATTTTTGCATCTGCATGCAAATTTTCTCTTTCACTGATTTGACTCGTTTCTAGAAGCTAGTGGGAGTCTATCTCAATCTCAAAGAGAAGATTGTTTTGAACAAAAAAGAGTTTAGAATGATGACTATGCTATTATAGCTCATCTTGCTATAGTTGTGACTCAAGCTGCAAAAACCCAATTTTTGTCTTCTGCATTTTACTGACATGTTTGAATGTCGAAGAGAGTTCCCTTGCTTATTTTTACCATTCCATCAACAATGGAATGAATTAAGGTATTCAAAATCTTTAATGCATCATAAGTATGGACATCATGAATGTACAACCAGAGACTTGTATCCTTGTTTTATATAGGAAAGAAGAAATACCACAATACTAATATTTTATATCCACTAACCTTGGAGTGAACGAGGCCCTCAACAAGCACATAAACCATTATGAATTTTTTAAAAATATGCCTAGCTTTTTCTCATGTAAATACTCACAAATGTTCGAAGTGAATGGAAGCTTGAATTCCATGAGCTATGGGAAAAATAAAAAACTTCAAATATCCCTCGATTTGCAAAGGACACAAGTTCTTGCTCTATTGCATGGAACTTGGCATGTCTTGAATCTTCGAGGACACACATTTTAAATTAAGAAACTAAAACATAAACTTAAGCACGCACAAAATTGAGACCTATTGGTATGTCTTTACATATTCTTTAATAACATTCAAGGTTACGGTTTCTTCGTCGTAGTCTTGTAAAGTATTCAATGCAAATAAATACAGAACTGGAATATGAACACAATTCCCAACATGACTCGCATCTCAATGTGGTCATTCAATGGACACACACTCAATATAAACGGAGTCGTCTAACGAGGTGGTAGAGGTGGAGGAATTTTCTGGACGGTTAGAAGTGGCCGGGACCTGGGTAAAAAAATTTCAAAAAATCTTGTAGAGGCAGTGTTTGAATAGTGTTTTTGATGGTGGAAATGGATTCAACACCATCAAAAACATTTAGGACACCTAAAATTTTGAGGTTTGACTTACAAAAATCTTTGCCAGATTTTTTCTAAATATGATCGAAATTTCCATAACTTTCCAGACAACTCCTCGACCTTGTTAAATAATAACCTCCAAAATCAGGCTCAACATTCTAAACAATTGCGAATTTCAAAAACAGAGTCAACGGCCATGGATTTCATGCTCATAAGAAATATGGACAAATGCCAAACTCAACCGATTAAAAGGGGAAAGAGGTGAGAGAGTATGTATATTCTATATGTTCTTGAAGGTGAGAGAGTATGAATATTCTATATGTTGTTGAAATTGAAAATGTTGAAGTTTGTCAAGCATGCAAGTCAACGAACGTGTGCAGCAACTAGCGAGGATTAGACTTCCAAATCAAACAATTAATTACGCTCTTTTTTTTTTCGGTGTTGGAATGGGAGGCCGAAAGCCTTATGTCGCCATTTCATCTCTTCTAAATTAGTCAAGAACCTTAGGCAACGTTCATTGAGGTAATGCATAGATCACTGCCTCACAACGATTGTAGGGTGAGAGTGGCAGGCTAGATGATTCTCAAGCTAACGTGATCGATGCTCAGGCATTCAACCTATCTTGACTTCTCTTGAGCATCCAACACAATCATTCTAATCACCCTCTGAACACCTTGCAGCTTCCTCCTTTGTACTATAAAGCTGCCCATATTATTACAACCTTCAAGGCTCTCTGGCGAAGGCAGAAGAGCATAGAAAATGCTTGGAGATCACTTTCTGTTCTTGAGGAGAGAGCTACCTGTCTAGAATGCACAACCATGAATCTCCTTGCACAACACCGAGAATGGACTACAGGTAGCGCAATGACGAAAATCTGCAATGTGTCAGGGATATGCAACAAGTTTGTAACGAGGGAACCTGGAATGATAGATGTGTAATGAGATATTTTTTGAAAGGATAGGAATCAACAAAGGTACTATGATGGGCCAAGCTTCGAGACATCTATAGTCGAGTAGAATATTCCTAAGGCGGGCATAGAGCAACATCAAATGACATGGAAAGAGGTAGATTGATATTTACTTCCATTTAGCAAACTAATCATTCTCTTCGACTCATTTTTTTGCATTAACAGGGCCAAGTGAAATGCTCAGGATATCTGAAACGTTCAAAGTGGCAGATTCTTCAACATGTTGAAGATGTCGAGCGTTATAATGAGTGGATTAAGGGCACGGTAGGTCGAGCATTCATATGTGCTCTCTAGTTGTGGGGGTAGGTCGGGGATGACAGAGTTGGTCGCAAGATGGCAGGAATAAATGAAAGAGGGGTTAGGATGTTTTTATTCTATGAAATAGATGGGTCGGAGATGGTTTTTTAACTTTGATATCATATTAAATAACACAAAATAATAGACAATAAATAAGAAAAATAAATATTGAATGTATTTATTATTCACAATGATATACATTTATACAATGTGTGTGACTCTTGGTTTTCATATACCAAATGGTCTTTTAGACTCTAATAACTATTCACATTTCACACCCAAAACCCTTAAGGGATTAGGTGTCCAACATAAAGGATATTGAAAAAAGATCTAAGATCAATAACCTACCTCCCAATCCCATGAACAAAATACCCGTCCTGCATTAAAAGAATTTCTTACCACCATGGTTGGAGGAAATGACCAAGTATTAAAACGATGATCTTCAGATAGACCTGACAATGGGCAATCCAAGGAGTTATAAACAAATTGGTGGAATATTTAATGACCAAAGATTAAAATGATGATTTTTCAGATAGCCCGGACAATGGGCAATCCAAGGAGTTATAAACAAATTGATGGAATATTTATGAATCTAGAATGTATAGCATGAAGGTGGAATATTATAGTTGTAATGGCATTAACAAGTAGCTTACTCATGTAGTATCAATAGTCATATAAAAAATTATAATCTACACTGGTAAATGCTAAATTAATAGTGGTTAATAGGAAAATTAAATTAGGTAGTCTTGCTTTGGAAATAACTAATAAATTGAGATGTAAAGTGGATAAATTAATGCTTAAATTTGCATAAATTTTGGTGGGTAGTAACCATTAGTAAGTCTCAACATTTACAATTTTACTCCTACATAAGTGCTAAGAAAAAAATAAAAAAGGGTGGGAAGTACCTCTTAGTTAGTATATATATTTACACCTTAGTCCTATTCATATTTATGTAAAGATTTTTTATTAAATTGTGGTGAAAAGTAACTAATGGTAAATATGTTATTTGCCTCAGTATGAGTTATTTTCAAAGATTTTATTTTTGGATGTTTTTCCTCCAAAGCTTAAGAATAAAAAAATAACAATATAAATATCTAAAAATCATGCGTGAATATTGCAAACATATTCATAAATTATGACATAAAATATGTGAGATAATTATCCACTTGACATTATATTGTGCAAATGTTAAAATATGACCTTCAAGTTATGGTCCAATCAAATGTTTGAAAATTATTAATTTTAAGAATATTAAAAAATAAATACTTATTTTTCAAATTTAAACATAATAAATTGGATTGCTCAATGTTAAGCTAGTTATCGGTAAGGAAAATCAATTGTTAGAATCTTACTTTGGCAGAAACTAATAACAAAATATTTAATCAAACTAATTACAAATTTATATTGAGATTATAGTCAAAGTTGCCATAAAGTATGCAAAGTATCAAAATAATGAAATGGAGGTCAATGCACTTGCATCAACCCCTATGAAGATCATGTAATATAAAGGATCAATGAGGTGAAAAGTTGTTATTGTCCTTTGGGAGTGAACCATTTTTATGAATTTTTTATTTAGGTACCAAGTATTTCTAACTTTATAATGTATTTATGTATTTATATGTAGTTTATTTTGGATAATTGAATCTGAATTTTGTAATTTATTTTGGAAAATTATTGTATTTAATAGTTTTAGAGAAAAACACCTTGAATACCTCTTAAACTCAAATATGCTAGTAAACTCCTTATGACTTGAGTTTTTGTTAAAACATAAGAATTCAATTAAGGAGGTTGAGTGCTTCACTTTACTCGACTTGTGTGCTTTGATCCTCATAATCCATGTATATATTATGATAGTTTGGAAAAATATGATGAAAGTAGTACATGAATATAAGTTGGCATTATATCATATTAATCTTGCCATGGAATACATTGTACTAAGTAATATTTTCACTAATGGACCTCAATCCATATGACTAACTTGATAGTTAAATAATATTATTGAGTTCCAAAACGAGTGTATACCATTGGGCTTGATGAAATACTCAATTACAAATGGAATAAGACTATTTTACAATCACGTGACCTTCCTTCTAATTGTCGATTTACTTTCCATTTGAGCCCTTTGGTTCTTGAATTATTTCAACTTTATCTTTCTTTACTCATGGCCACCACAAGGTATTCACCTCATTGATCAATATCTTACTACATTCATTTATAAATGACGTTTTAAAATTGTGACAATAGGTCCAAGATATCATAGATATTGGGATAGGGGGTTTATAGGTATTGGGTTGTATAAAAAAACATGTCTAGTAAAAATATAACATATCAATTAAAAATAAGGGTTATTTTTGTTAAAAATGTGTCTTAAGAGGGGTTTAAAAAAAAGAGTTTGGGAGGTTGTTTTTTATCAATATCTAGTGAGATTAGATATACTCTTTAATATGACATGAACGTAGCTACCATGAAATGACTTTATTAAGTGGAGACCATGTGCTCATGGATAAGATGGTGGAGTGCATTTTTTGTAATTTCACCTCAGAAAATTATGCAAAGGTGAATCCTAATGCCCTTATGGCAAGAGTACATGCATTTTCCTTGTTTGAGATATATTCTTCAACTACTTGGACATTCATATTTTGTTTTTCATTCTCATTCCTCTTAAATGACACCCTTATGGAAACTTTGTGCATGCATTCTAAATCAAAGGTGTCGAATTACATTCAACTTCTTTATCTAGTTGAAGATTCATTAATCACTTAATAAACCACTCTGTCGACCACATTGCATTTCTTGTTGGAGCTCTTATCCCATTTTTAAACTAATGTTTCCTTTAGTTGTGTTCTTCCATCAAATAATTGGAAAATATCACTACGGATAATTTTCTTATTCCTTGAACAATCCTTGTAGATTAAGCATATAGATTATTTAAGAATGTGAAGGTTAGTTGGCTCAGTTTCCCCTCACATTATTCCATTTTTTTAAATTTTCCCCAACTACTTAGTGGTTATAATGAATATGATACATTAAGGGATGACACTAGATCCACTAGAAGTGGTGATGCAAGTATTTCTATGTGCTCGCCTATTCTTTCTTCCACCTCCACATCAATATTTGCTATATACAATTCTTCCTACTCATTTTTATGTAGAAAATCTATACATTAGGGCTTGAGATATGAATAAATCTCAGTTACATGATGAAGGTCATGGACCTTAATTGGCTTTGTGTGGAAATTATAAGTCTCAGACTCTAGAGCTACTTATTCCTCACAGACGAAGTTGAATATTTAATAGCCTTTAATTTATATAAGCAACTTTGGGCCACAATTATTTCTTGCTCTTTTTTAATGCCATCATTGCCCCATGTACTATGGTCTGAAGGGTAATCTCTCATAATAGTGATTGAACCAAATTATATGCTATGAAAGTGTGGGGAATAATTGACAACCCATATTCCCTCTTATCACAATTTTGGTCCCATAAATACCATGTGCCAATTTGGTATCTTCCTTGGTGCTTTTATCAACTTCTAGTGAGATCTTAACATCTTAACAATAAAAAATTAGCTTCTCGGTTTTTCTTCGTTCTTGGTATAAATTTGCAAAGGCAATGAAACTTCCATGAGATAATCTTTACCTTAAATGCAGCAACAAACTTAAGAGGCCCGAAATTAGTTTCTTTATTCTTGGACAGAAGGTACGAATTGAAAGAAATTCCGGAAGCATTTTTCCTCAAATTCCCCTCTTTAAGGGTGTTGAACCTTTTTGGCATACCAATGAAATCATTGCCAACATCACTGTGGCAATTGACACAACTTGAGTGGCTCATGTTGGATCTGACGGAGATTGACGAGATATGCGAAGATATTGGGAATATTTCACATCTTCAGTTTTTGCATCTTTGGCACTGTGGAAAGCTAAAATCGCTTCCTTCTCAAATGGGAGAACTTAAAAATCCGAAGCATCTCGAGATGTTGTTTCAGTGTGATCCAAGCTTAGTCACTGATAACCTTCGCAGAAAGCTTCCAAACTGCAAGATTGTCACTGTGTAGAAAGCTTCGAAAGTGCAATATTGTAATGTCAATAACAAATGTTTTTCAAATATCTTTTCCATAAAATGTTTTTCTTTTAAATGTGTAAATTATATATAATATGCTTTTTTTCTATAAAATGTTTTTCTTTTAAATGTGTAAATTATATATAATATGCTATATGTGATTTAAAATTTGGATATTTTTGTTGATAATTTTGAAAATAAAGAGTAAATAGATATTTTTGCCGTAGTTTTTTTGCAATGGAAATTCTGGTCATATTTTGAAAAATTTTGGCAGGGATTTTTGTAAATCCAAGTTAAAACTGTTAAACTTCAAGTGATTAGAGGTTTTTGATGATGCTGAATCCATTTCCATCATCAAAAACATAATTTAAACACTGCCTCACAATTTTTTTTATTATTTTACCCAAATTCCAACCACTTTTAATTGTTAATCAATTCCTCTTTCTCTACTCCAATATTTTTCAATAAATTTTTTGCCACGGGATTTAAAAATAGAAAAAAATAAACCGTTTCATCATCGGTTCGATGAGCGGTGCCCAAACATTATCCAAATGACGTCGCTTTCGCATTATGATTTCCATGATTTAATAAAGGATACCATTTACCTCATCGACTCTGTTTGCCCATTTGGTTTTTCGCATGGTATTATTTTAGGCACTCCATTCTCTCCTGTGACACTATCATGGCAGGACATTGTCCTACGCCGTTTGATATGAAATAAAATCGGAAAGTATTCATAACATATATATTTATACGAATAATAAAAGATTAATAACATAATAAAATACATAGTTCTTTAAAATTAAAATAATTTTTAAAAATACACGAAAACATGCATAAGAAGAAAAATAGGCAGTATCTTTTTAATTAGTGCATAGCTCTAATTTTTACAAATAATTAATGTATAGTTTGTTTTCAATAATTAATGTGTGTTATTTATTTAATTGGTTTATGATTTTAGTTTATTTAATTTATTTAGTTTATTATGAATTTAATTTATAATAATTATTATTTATTCTTATCATCTTTAAGTTTCAATTCAAAGAGATTCATAATGTATAATTCAAAAGGAGTTATGTCATAACGTATAGAACTTTAATGATGAAGTTTTTAAATGTGGTTTCAAAGACTCAAAATTTATTTGGTCAACTTATTTAGCTATATTTTGTCCCATGGGTTTCCATCATCTTGGAAATCCCATATCATTTTCTAGTTTATAAAATTTGAGAACAAAGTGACTATATCATATCTTCATTTTGATTTCTATTATAGAAGAGGATAAAGAAAACAAGAAAAAAATATATTGTTGTCTTGTGGGCTTTACTAGAGCATGTTCTACGTTGTTTTACATTGTTTGATAAAATTATAATATAAATTTTTAAAGTATTCATAAAATGTATATTTATACGAATAATAAGACATTAATAACCTAATAAAATACACAACGCTTTTAAATTAATATAAATTTTAAAAATACTAGAAAACATGCATGCATAAGAAGGCAAAGAGTCAGTGTCTTGTTAATGTTTTTTTTTAATAATAACTGTGTGATTTTTCATTTTTTTATTAAGTTGGTTTATGATTTTAGTTTATTTATTGCATCTAGCTAATTATGAATTTAAATTATTTTCATAATCATTATTATTCTTTTCTAGTTATTTGTTTCTTTGTGTAATTTTTGAGTTTCAATCTAAAGGGAGTCATAATGTGGAGAAGTTTAATGTTGATGTTTTTAAATGTGGTCTCAAAGACTTAGAATCTATCTAGTCAACTTATTTAGCTACATTTTGTCCCATGGGTTTCCACCATCTTGGAAATCCTATATCATTCTTTAGTTTATAAAATTTGAGAACAAAGTGACCTTGGAAATTAGTCTAAAAAGTTGAGGATTAAAAATATGAATGTGATTATTTTGAAAATACCCACCTTAATATGAATCTCAAATTTGAAATTATCATACCATTATGATTGGCCTCACCTTGAGTAAGATCATTGTCAAAACTTTAGACATATTCATTTGCAAATGGGTGAAGAGTAACAGATTGAGGGAAAAAGGACATTTAGGCTTTAGGAGAAACCCTAGACTAGTGATCATATCTTCATTTAGAATTCTATCATAGAAGAGGATAAGGGAAACAAGAAAAAAGTATATTGTTGTCTTGTGGGCATGTAAAATAGTTCCTTAATTTTTTATAAATGACAAGATTAAGACCTTGGGTCTTTTAATTTTTATGGAATTACATGTAACGATGTTATGTGAGCCCATTATAGGTAGGGTATGTATGAGTGTTAGGGTGTATAATGGAATTTAGAGTATCATAGTAGTTAAGAAATGTTTCTCACTCACTTCTACACATTTTGAACTTTATACTGACAAAATAGAAAAGATCATGTTAGGTACCTTGAGTGCCAGTAATGAATACTTTATTTTTGGTGTTTCTATTGCCCTTCTTTTATTTGTGGATTACATTATATTGATGTCTTACTTAGTAAGGTGTATTCAAAGGAAACTATATATATTTCTAATATTTTGGGCTTAAGGTAAATTTGAAAAAATAAAAACAATGAATTTCAACATTTCTAAGAAATAACACAAGTGATTTTCATCAGCAAGGTTTAAAAAGTTGAGATGGCCACATCATAGCTATATGAGGAGTATTATTTTCTAAATTATTCTTTTATTTGACAACAATAGTGACGTCTAGTTTGACCAATGGCTATGTGACTCTCACCACCTATTAAAAGTAGTTCTTCCAACTTTAATTTCAAGACATTTACATGACGATCCATCTTTCTCACTCAGGGTTAGACCCTCTTTCTTAAATGGATCTGTGATTTGGGGACCTTTTATTTGGTGAAAATATTTCAGATAGATGAAGAGGGTACTTGTCTCAATCTTCTTCAGCCACATACATAACAGGAAATCAATCATGCAAACCATCATTTTTACAAAGTTTGTTATTTTCCCCATTTATCAATTTAGTAATATTTAATGTGGTCATACTATGAATCATGTTCATTAGAATGACTGAATCTTAGTTTGGTTACGTCATTTATCCATCTGTAGCATTAATGTCCTCTATGTGATTTTTAAAACATGGATGGAAACTTATTAGGACACTAGAGACTCATTGCTACTTCATATTATTGATCTTCATATTGATAAGTTGTGCCCACACACATTCTCATTATATATCCCATATATTTGTAAGAGAGATATTAAATATTGCAATAGTGACATGATTTGTGAATACTACCTTTGTTCCAAATGGTAAAAGCCTAGAGAACCAATTTTTCTAAAGCTCCATTACTACTTTATTTCCTCTAACACAATTTAGAGTCTACTTGCATCGATATAAATAAAGAGAAAAAGATCGAAAACATCATTACAAATTGACCCAATGGAAACATGGAAAATATATACTTTTATTACAATCAAGCCAACTAACATAATGAGGTTGATCCCTTTTTATAGCATTAGCAAGGTAGTTGCAATATCATTACAAAATAACTACTTTATTATCTAATTATCATATTAATATTCACACATAAACTATGACTTTATCAAATCAAATAAGTTGTAGACTCTAACATCCCCTCTCAAGGCTTAAATACAATTAAAAACATCAATAAAAACATTCTTTACATGTTTCTCTTTAACAATCACTACTTACAACTAGGGTGCCATCACGCTTCCTTCTATCCGTTATAAAGTTCCAACTCTAAATTTGAATTTCCAAGTACCTAGAATCCACTTTCCCTAAATATTGAATTACAAATCTCTCCAAGTATTGGCCAATCACCCAACTACTCCAAAAAGTTATATCATGACAGTTATGATGGTATAATTCCCAATATTCACAAACTCCCAAGTTATCTAGAAGGTCATCTATATTAAGCTTTACCTACGTTATATCCCTTATCATGTTTAAAGTTTAGAACCCTCAAAACATGAAAATTTTAGTTTTTTCATTGTCATATTAAACAAAAAAAGAAATTGACCAAATCCCGAGCCTTGAATATTCTCATGCTACCAGCATGCATGTATGATCAGATGGCTGAGGATTTCCACTAGTGTCTAACAATGCAGCATTAGTGCCAGTAATTCTCTTGATCAATAGTTTGACTTTCCCATTTATTTTGTCCATCTTCTCTAAGAGTTCAGTCATTTTGATGATAAGGTCCTATAGAGTTCTTTCTCTATCAATGAGAACCATCCCCGTGACATTTTTAACATGCCAATAAAAGTTAACCATCTGCATGTAATAAAATTCTCAATCCTTGGTAGAATTGCCAACATCGGGGATTTAATCTCTAGTCTCCCTCTCCACATCAGAGTCAGGAACAAGTTTTCAAGCATTCCTAACTTGATCTTCAATGTTTGAAATATTCCTATGGATGGTTTCAGGAGCTATGATTCTATATCACTCCATAGTGTCTCATGTAGAGGCTTAGGCGTGTGTATCATGCAAGGTGGGGGAAATAGGAGAATATAGGAGGGAACTAGGCCTACCTATATGACTTCATCTCGAGGGGCTAACCAGACAAGGACAAGACATGATAAAGGAGGGAGCAAAATTTGGGTATGTCTGGAAGGAAGGGATGAGGTGAGAAGAGGGAGAAACTCAAGAGAAAAGGTTGTAGGGTCAAAAAGCATGACATAATAATAGGGGAGAAATTATGATAGTTGGCATGGAAAGTGAGGTCGTCTCACAAGGAAGAAGTTGAGAGAAAATCCCCCAAGAACATAGGGATGAGGAGGGGAATAGAAATCTAGAACCTATAAAAGACATGGGGGCTTCATTGGGGGAGCAATACCATACCACGTGGGTTCATATTGTGGGATATATATTTAGGAAAAAAGGACATAATATATCAACCATATAATAGGGGGTAAAGGGTTTTTATATGTTGTGTATAAAAAATGGAGCTCAAAGTTAATGAAAAAATATAAAGGGGTATAAAAAATGTTAATGAATAAATGGATACCTACAATATCTAGTGAAAGTAGGGTTTTTTAAATTGGGAAGGTGTATTGAATTCGTATTGGTAGGGGGTTAAATAAATTTATTTTTAGAGTTATTTTTCAATATGTAGTCAAATTAATGGTATTGTTTAGTATGCCATGAACGCACGTGCTATGTCAAAGGTTCATTGAGTGAAGCCCCCATGGTAATAGAAAACTAGAGACAATAGAGAAAACATAAAATGATGCCAATATTGAAAGGAATTACAGCGGACTATAAAGAAGAGGTTGAACCTAAGTAATATAGAGCTTGTTGGAATGCGAGATTATGACAGACATGGGATTTTCTATGGATTGGCCAGTGAAAACCCACTCAACATCAACCCTTTTGGCAACACCGACGAGGTGGGTGAAGTCTCACCCGAGATGCTGATGGGTGAGTGCCGGAACTATGTTTTCGCAGTTTAATAGGACTGTCTACGACTTATGACACTGGAATCCCACTAGATGGACACTTTACCATTCTCCTAGAACTGTGCACTACGTAGGGATTTCGAGGTCCTCAGCTCACCAGTCAGTGCACATGTCACAACTAACAATGCATAGAGGGTTAAAATGACTTACACCTTCAGCCATTAGGGATGACACTAAGAATATCAAATGATAGCCTTTACAAGGACATGATAATATCTAAAGGCATTTCTAGGTTTAAATATAACTAGAACATTCAAAACATTCATGAATATTTATGTTTGCAAAAGATCATTAAACATGTAATATCTTGAGATGCCACAAACAAAAACATACATTCATACCTTAACTCAGATCATGAGGATCAACCCAACCATTCATCAGCTTATATTATTATATAAGAAAATGGTGCCATGTCATATAGTGCAACCGTCACACAACTAGGCTCACCAACCCTCAGGCTATGCACAATGTATAAAATTGGAAAAACATCTATAGTGCAGGGCTAGCCATATATATATATATATATATATATATATATATATATATATATATATATATATATATATATATATATATATATATATATATATATATATATATATATATATATATATATATATATATATATATAGGTATGAAATTTACATCAGGGTTGCATCACAAAAATAGAATCAACCATTTATGACTACGACTGCAGATAAATAGATATAGACAACCACATTACAAGCAAAGTAACAGTCTTCTTCTTCAACAACTGACGACTTGATGTATCCTTCATTGAGGAAGCTCCTTTGTTTCACTTTCTAACCTGAGATACACCTTGAACATTCCCTTTTATCGTTTCTTGGAAAATCTTCAAACCTTCCTAGCTCTCTCCTCCATCATTCTAGTTGTCCTCAAGGCCATTGAGATATTTCCTAATTCCTCCTCTTTGTTGGCCCATGCATGCTAACTGCCTTTTGAAATATCTCTCGCCTAGCTACTCCACTACACCATCCTCCCTTTACCTTCAAAATATTTACAACTCCTTACCTTCCATGACATCCCTTACCTGCTTCACCACTGCTGTAAAATCCTAACCATTTATTCTTCCTCACATGCATATTTTCTCCCCAGACACCACCGCATCAATGTCATCTCCTTGCACTGTGCCTCTCCTCCTACACCAACCCCTTGCTGCGCACTATTTGTACCTTCTACACTCATTAACCTTTCTGTGTGGTTGCATACTTAACAAAAAATAACAAAAAACAACTAGGCTCCAACAGCCCCCCAACACAAAATTGTGGCTTGTTACGGGTCACTCAATCCTCCTTTGATGCGAGATTTACACATATAGCCTTATGTAAGACACTTAATGGTTCTTCTCATGCCTTGATATTGACTTTCAAATTTTCCCTCTTACTTATGTCCTTGTGCTATGTTCTGGCGATCGGATCATGGGTGACAACACCATTGTCCTTGTTGCTTGTGTTGGCATTATGATACAGGTGTTGTCCTTGATGGCAACTCACTCAGATGAAAGATCATAGTACAATAGGTTAACAACAAAGAATTATAGATCAAACTACATAGAATGAAGAAAGAGAGGTATACGCAGGTTCACCTTGACCAAGATGTGTATACACGCAGGTTCACTGACCACAAGTAGCATATACGTACACATGCACTTTCACAGAAGGAAAAGCACTTATACCTTGGAAAACTAATTTTTCGGTCCGAGGTATTCAGTCCATGGTATTTTGATCCATGGTATTGGTCCAAGGTATCTGGTTTGAGGTATTGACCCTAGGTATTTGATCCAAGGTATTGGTCCTAAGTGGTTTTGGCCCATGGTATTGAGAAAGGCCTAAAACTATAAAAGGAGGAGAAGATCATTAGGCCAAGTGTGCAAGTATCAAATATCTGGTGAAGTGTGAGATCTAGTATGCAGGTTATTGGCTTATGGTGTTGTGCTTGATCTGAACCAAGGACGAACTTTAGCGGTTGATGAAGGATTAGATCTAATGATGGATCGAGATCTTAAGGCTTGAAATGAATTATCATTATGTGGTTTGATCATATATAGTCTAGATCTGAATACTGACACATGTGTTAGACTGTAAATATTATGACCTGGGTATAACTGAAGTCTACAATAGCTGCAGAATTATGAATTAATATTTGTAGATATATACGCTGGTTAGGTTTGAGAACAACACGTATACACGTAGGTTCGACACATGGAAGTAGCGTATACCTCATAAAGTATGTTTCAGCTGTTTATGTTTGCTGTTGCAGAATTCTAGGTTTTCGTATGGGCTCTGGTTACTGTATTCTGGTGATAGTACTCTGTATGATCATATTGATTGTGATTTGACGATGGGTTATGATTCAATTGTGGTTGAGTTTCAGTGATTGGTTGACGCATATATATTTGATGATTGAATTATGATGTTGTTGATGGATCCAGTTTGAAAATTTATGAAACGTGGTCCCTGCAAGAAGAAAGAAGGTCATAGCCTTCTGTAGGTTGGTGCCTACGTACTAGTAATCATATCGGCTAGTACAAGAGCTAGGGGGGTTGTATCTCCCTTCCAGTAGAAGCTGGAGAACGAGAGAAGGTTGTAACCTTTAGCGGGTAGAATTTTGCGTACTGGTATGAGTTTTCACCAGTACAAGATTGTAAACATATTTTCTTATTATTAAAAGAAGACAGAGACGACAGTAGCAAGTGGTTTTTTCAACCCACATTGGGTTTCCACCTTATATCTTAGTGTTCATGTGTGTTTCTTATGTGTGATGTTTTATTCTGCTTTTTCTGCAATGTCTAATAAATCTTTGATATACTGGTTAAAGTTCAATGCATGATAAATTGGGTAATTCAAAATTTGTTTGTGTATACGTTGGTTGCCTTAAGTACAGTCGCGTGTACACTCCGATTCACTTAGATGAAGCAGCGTATACAAATATGTTTGGAAAATAAAATTATTAAATTGATAATACTGATTCACACCCCCCCCTCTCAGTATTATTTCCAACAATTGGTATCAAAGCCGACACTTTAGAAGAAGCTTGATCGCTTGAAGGGAGATCCATCATCATGAGTAATCAAGAAAGCATGGGATCCATCAGACCGCCAATATTTTATGGGAGAAACTTTGTTTATTGGAAGATAAGAACCACAACCTATTTACAATCACTTGGAACATATGTCTGGGAAATCATGGAAGGAGGATATACATTTCCATCAGCAATTCCTACAGATATGGTAGGTAAAAAGCAATATGAAACCAATGCCAGGGTTGTCAATACATTATTGGGAAGTCTGTCACAATCAGAGTTTGTCAAAGTTATGTAGCTCAAATCAGCCAAATAAATATGGGACAAAATTGTTCTGAGCTACGAAGGAGACTCTCAGGTAAAATGTGCTAAACTTCAAACTCTCAGAATTCAATATGAAACTCTTAAGATGCAAAATGATGAAAGTATAGCTAGTTACTTCTGACGAATAGATGAGGTTGTCAATTGTATGAAGAATCTGGGTGAAGATATAAAGAATGTTACCTTAGTTGAGAAAGTTTTAAGATCCTTGTCTGCTAAATTTGAATCGAATGTGTCTACCATAGAAGAAAAACAAGATCTACAGAATATCACTATGACATAGCTTCATGGAATCTTAACTGCCATTGAGATGAGAAAAGGAGGTCCATCAGATATGATAGAAGCAACATTTAAAGCTTTAGCAAAAGGAAAGGAAGAGCTCAATGAATCGGGACATATTTCAGAAGAAGAAGATGAAGTAAACTTTGTCAACAAGCTCCAACGGGGTTCCGGAAGATTTAGAGGTAAAATTCCCTTCAAATGTTTTGCCTGTGGTAGAGTTGGTCATTATGCTACCAAATGTCCTCATAAAGATAAATCTGATAAAGGGAAGGAATATGCAAAATGGAATAGAAAACAAATTGTAAGTCAAAAGAGTTACTATACTCATGAAGATAGCGATGGTTTATCAAATAGTGATGAAGATGAAAATAGTAATGACTACGACTTCTAATGGCTTATGACAATGATAATTTTTGGGATGCTTTAGAGGAAGATGACATTCATGAAGAAATCTTTAAACTCAAAATCTATTTAGAAGAAAAGAATATGATTATAGATACCTTGACATATAAACTTGCTGAAAAATAAAAACACAATGAAAAACTAGAATGTGAAATTGTGGGTCTAAGAAAGGATCCTAAGAAAGCGAAATCTCTCAATCTTAGATTTACTAAAGGATCATAAACCTTAAATGAAATTATCAAAGTGTAGTGTTCCCCTCTGATAAAGACAGGTCTTGGATATACTGAAGAAGCATCTCAATCATAGAAGCCGTCAACATCCACTAAAAGTTATCTAGATGCAGCAAAGAACAATGAACAGTATGACAATCGTCAGCAAAGGCATAAAGCAGATCACCAGGTAAATCAGACTTAATTTGCTTCAAGGATGAATAGAAGCCACAACCAACCTCAGGTAAACCATTCTCAATTTTCTCCAAAGATGAATATCAACAGAAACTACAATCACCAGGTCAATAGATTCGATAATCGAAGGCACTTCTTTAATGGTCAATGTTTCTCATGTCATAATTTTGGACACAAAGCTACTCAATGTGTTGCTTACAAAACCATCATGACTAGAGAAGCACAAAATCGAAGGAATGTGATAGGGATGAAGAAAATCTCCTATAATAACTTTTCTCTTCTTGAAAATGAAATAGAATGCTCAATCTGTAAGAAATTTGGCCACGAAGAAACTAAATGCAGGATCAAATTTCAAAAAACATCTCAAAAGGAGAAAACTTCATCAAATCCCAAGATATGGAAAAGGAAAGAACCTCAAACAGAAAGATGTGGTATAGACTTGTATGCAGAAGGACAAGAAAATTAGTGGTACATCAACAGTGGATGCTCAAAACACATGACAGGTGACAAAGAAAAACTTCACTCATATAATGCCTTAGAAAAGGAAAGAATGTCTCGTTTGGAAATGACAATCCTGCTGTCATAAAAGGTAAAGGCTCAGTTTTCTTAAAAGAAAAGTTTAAAGCTAGGAATGTTATGTATGTAGATGGTCTAAAGCATAACTTGTTGAGTGTCAGTCAAATGTGTGATCAAGGAAATGAAGTGGTGCTTCGATCAAACGGATGTGTTGTTCATGAGCTTGATACATGAGAAACCGTGATCAAAGATATAAGAACTCCAAATAACTTGTACATACTCAAGGGAGGACAACAATAGTGCTATCTAAGCAGAAAAGATGAAAACTGGCTATGGCATAGAAGATTGGGACATCTAAGCTTTTCTCAAATATGAAAAGCATGCAGATTCCAGGCTGTTCGTGACCTTCCAGATATCAGCATTCCTGAAAATACAATATGCAAACCATGTCAATTCGGTAAGAAAACCAGATCTCACTTCATTGAAAAGGAAGGGTCAGCTAGTAAGCCTCTTGAACTTGTTCATACTGATTTATGTGAACCATCAAGGAAAAAGTCACCTCGTGGAGAAGAATACTTTATTTTGTTCGTTGATGATTTTTCCAAAATGTGTTGGATAGGTCTTCTAAAGCATAAAGATGAAGCATTTGAAACGTTCAAAGCCTTCAAAGCTTTGGTTAAAAATGAATCAGATTGCAAAATCAAATGCCTCAGATCTGATCGAGGAGGGGAATTTACCTCAGATGAATTCTTTGACTTTTGTGAACAACATGGAATAAAAAGGCAGTTCTCCACCGCAAGGACCCCTGAGCAAAATGGAGTGGTAGAAAGAATGAACAAAACTGTTCAACAAATGGCTTGAGCTATGTTAGATGAATATGGAACTCTTGAAACCTTCTGAGTGAAGCTGCATTTGTCACCGTAACTATTCTGAACCAAGCAAATGTTTAGGTAAACAACACTCAAACTCCACATGAACTTTGGTATGGTAAGACTCCTACGGTAAAATACTTTAAAGTTTTTGGAAGCAAATATTATATCAAAAGGACTGATGAAAAACTTGGTAAGTTTGAGCCCAGAGCAGATGAAGGTATTCTTCTTGGTTACTCTTCCCAAAGTAAAGGATATAAATGTTATAATAAAAGACTTGGGAAAATTTTTGAAAGTATTGATGCTGTAGTTGATGAAGCATGCAAAAATCCAAAACAGATAAAAACTGAAGATTGTGACAATGAAGAAGATGGGGATTATTTTCCCACATCAAATCACAATGATTCTGAAGAAGAAATCAATGAAGCACTGGAAGAAGAGATAACAGTAGAAGAAAAGACTCCGTCTAGGTATGTTCAGAAAAATCATTCAGAAACTTAAATTATAGGGGAAAAAGAGGCAGGTGTACAGACCAAAATAACTATTACAGAATCCTCAAGCTATCTAGCATCACTATCCTCCACCGAACCTCAAAATGTAAATGAAGCATGCAAAGATGAATGTTGGGTCAAGGCCATGAATGAAGAACTTGAGCAAATTAAAAAGAATAATACTTGGGAATTAGTTCTTAGACCTCACGATAAAAATATTATAGGAACCAAATGGATATTCAAAAACAAGCTAAATGAAAATGGAGAAGTCATTAGAAACAAGGCCAGACTGGTTTGTAAAGGGTATGCTCAACAAGAAGGTATATATTTTGAAGAAAATTTTGCACCTGTTGCTAGACTTGAAGCCATAAGGATGTTTCTTGCTCTTTCTAGCTTTCAAAAATTCAAAGTATACCAAATGGATGTAAAATATGTTTTCCTTAATGGAGATTTAAAAGAATAAGTTTATATTGAACAACCAAAAGGATTCATTCTTGGAAATGATGCAAAACTTGTATGCAGACTCAAAAAGGCTCTCTATGGTCTGAAACAGGCTCCAAGGGCCTGGTATTACCACCTTGACAAATATCTACATCAACAAGGTTTTTCAAAAGGTTCAGCAGATAGCAATCTATATACAAAGATTTACACTAATAAATTGCTAATTATTGTTGTCTATGTTGATGATATCATTTTTGGTAGAAAAGAAGAGTCCATGAGTTAGAATTTTGCTTCAGTAATGTAGCAAGAATTTGAAATGTCCTTGCTTGGTGAAATTAGCTATTTTCTTGGTCTACAAATTTAACAAAATAAAGATTGTATTTTTCTTTCACAAGCCAAATATCTCAAACAGATCTTGAAAAAGTACAGCATGGAAGATTTGAAACCTGTACGTACCCCAATGATAACAGGATGTAGTCTTAGCTCAAATGATGAATCAGAAACAGTACATCAACCAACTTACAAATCCATGATTGGCAGTCTGCTTTATCTAACAGGTACCCGACCTGAGATCATGTATGTAGTACGAATAGTTGGAAGATTCCAAGAAAATCTAAAGGAATCACACCTTCAGGCAGTCAAAAGAATTTTCAAATATCTTCAAGGAACACAAAACTTTGGTTTATGGTATCCTAGAGATACAGATCTCACTCTTCATGCATATACAGATGTAGATTGGGTAGGAAGTGTTGATGACAGAAAAAGAACTAGTGGTGGTTCATTCTATATGGGTTCTAGGTTAGTGTCTTGGTTAAGCAAGAAACAAAGCTCAATTGTGCTATCTATAGCTGAAGCAGAATATGTGACTGTTGCATCTTTCTACACACAACTACTTTGGATGATGCAAACCTTCCAAGACATTCAGATCACATGCACTCCACCCATCTCCATTCTATGTGATAATACAAGTGCCATCAATATTTCAAATAATCTAGTCATGCACTCCAAGACCAAGCATATACCCATCAAATACCATTTTCTACGTGAACAAGTGCCTGAACAAAAGGTCAAATTGGAGTATGTTCCCTCTAAAGAACAGGTTGTTGATATATTCACTAAACCATTGCCCAGAGAGACATTTGAATATCTTAGACAAAAGTTAAGAGTAGTTGTTGCATCATCTTGTTGTTAAATATAATTTTTCAGAGAAAGGTGATTATACGCATGTTTCCTAAATTGAAGTTGTGTACACATGCAGGTTTCTATGGGTCAAGAAGCGTATATGTTTTTCAGGCAAGAAAAACAGTGGGGCAGGCTTTGATACGGGTGCTCTGACTGATATTGATGATATTCTCTATTCATTAATTTATCTGACTAACAAATATGCCTTGATCTTTGACCTGTTAACAATGCATAGGTAGCACTAGTTCAGGGGGAGCATTATCCTTCACGTACATTTAGCATTGTTGGCATTATGGTTGTTGAGTCCAACTATGGATTCAGATATTTTAGTTTCTCAAGTCATGTAAAAGTCTAGGGTGTGATATGTCCTCTCATAAATTTGAATGGGTCCTCTTGGACAAATGATGTAATTTATATCCCCACTTTACATGGGATGGATGATGTAATATTTCTTGTTTTTTTCATGTATAAACAATTGGTATATCCCCACTTGGTTGGGAGATGGATGTCTGTATGAGTCATTGGTGATAGGAAGGTCATTGATGTATGTATAGAGTCATGAAAATATTTTTGCATACTTTTCTTGTGCTCAGGGGGAGCATGGACTCAATCATGGGAGCTCAATCAGTACATTACATCATTTCAGAGAAATCAACATGTACTCAAGGGGAGCATGACCCTTTTCCCTTCATGTCAAAGGGGGAGAGTGACTTGGTGTTGTTGTTTCCATCAAGTATAAAGGGGGAGATTGTTGGCATTATGATATAGGTGTTGTCCTTGATGGCAACTCACTCAAATGAAAAATCATAGTACAGTAGTTTAACAACAAAGAATTACAGATCAGACTACACAGAATGAAGAAAGAGAGGTATACACAGGTTCACCTTGACCAAGATGCATATACATGCAGGTTCACTGACCACAAGTAGCGTATACGTACACATGCACTTTCACAGAAGGAAAAGCGTGTATACCTTGGAAAACTAAGTTTTCGGTCGGAGGTATTTGGTCCATGGTATTTTGATCCATGGTATTGGTCCAAGGTATCTGGTCCGAGGTATTAACCCTAGGTATTTGATCAAATGGTATTGAGAAAGGCCTAAAACTATAAAAGGAGGAGAAGATCATTAGGCCAGGTGTGCAAGTATCGAATATCTGGTGAAATGTGAGATCTAGTATGCAGGTTATTGGCTTATGGTGCTGTGCTTGATCTGAACCAAGGACGAACCTTAGCAGTTGATGAAGGATTAGATCTAATGATGGGTAAGGATCTTAAGGCTTGAAATGAATTATAATTATGTGGTTTGATCATATATAGTCTAGATATGAATACTAACGCATGTGTTAGACTCTAAATATTATGATCTGGGTATAACTGAAGTCTACAATAGCTGCAAAATTATGAATTAATATTTGCAGATGTATACGCTGGTTGGGTTTGAGAAAAACACGTATACATGCAGGTTCAACACATGGATGTAGCGTATACCTGATAAAGTATGTTTCAATTGTTTCTGTTTGTTGTTGCAAAATTTTGGGTTTTGGTTTGGGCTCTGGTTATTCTGGCGACAATATTCTATATGATCAAATTGATTGTGATTTGATGATGGGTTATGATTCAGTTGTGGTTGAGTTTCAGTGATGGTTGATGCAGATATATTTGATGATTGAATTATGATGTTGTTGATGGATCCAGTTTGAAAATTTATGAAACGTGGTCCCTAGAGGAAGAAAGAATGTCATAGCCTTCTGTAGGTCGGTGCCTATGTACTAGTAATCAGTGTTCAAATTTGAACACATCACAGCCCTTCTGAAGCCCTCTAGCACATCAGAGAAGTGCTCAGCAAAATTTACTAGTCAAAAGAAATTTAAATTTTGATTTTTATAAGTTTTAAAAAAAATTAAAAGAATATTATAAAATTCCCAATGAAGGGCTACCTGTCCATAGGACATTTCAAAAAATTCCAGTTCTCTCATTGATGTAACACTCTAAAGTCTAAAGGAGGTTATGGCAACACTCAAGAAAGTGCAATGGGATGTAATGGAGGTTGTTCATCCATTCCCAACCCATCAGTCATAATGGCAGCACTGATAGAGTTAGTAGTGATGATATGAGGTTTATGTTCGCATTCATTGATAACAAAGGTTTCTTTTCGCATTCATTGATAACAGAGGAGAAGTAGCTATGTATTGGTATCCGTGAATAGGCATATTTTGAAGGTATCAAATATTTAGAACAAACAAAATACAAAAGACAGAATTAACGATGACTAAGGTATATTACTCTGAGCCGGTGAATCTTACCTACATTGATTTTTCCAATCCCAACCTTATGGCGAGTACAACACAAATTCGCAAGGTATTTTAACTCTCAGTTATAATCTGCAACTTTCATTTCCATGGCCTTTCATTCAGTTCACTGATTTAGGCAGAACTGATTAAAATTATTATGTATGGAATGGTTGATTGATCCTTATATAGTCATGTGTAGCACAAGTTCACAAGGTATTTTAACTCTCAGTTTTAATTTTCAACTTTCATTTCCCTGGCCTTTCATTCAATTCATTGATTTAGGCAGAACCAATTAAAATTATTATGTATGGAATCATAGATTGATCTTTATATAGTTATGTGTAGACTCTGTATTTTTTTATATCATCCATCATGTCATCGATGAAGATTTTTTGGACTAAGTCTTTGAGCAAAGTCGACGGCTTTTTGCGCTTCCGGAGGAGGAAACAATGAAATTGCTGTGAAATGAGAACCATCAAGGTTACACTCCATATCAAGCAAAATCTCTTAATCTTTCCATTCAACTGGAAGATTTGATGTGGATTTGTGTCTCCTTATATTTCCTGCTTGTAATTACATCTTGCTCTGCTCAACTCTGAAAAATTAATCCATTAAAGTATTACACTTCATATTTTTTCATATATTCATTTTTCCGAGGGATTGGAAGGGGAGTTATGAAGCTTTTGAAGCATCAATAAAGGCAAGTGATTTCATGGTCCCAATTAATGGCCTTCAGCAGGTAGATTTCATGGTCCCAATTAATGGCCTTCAACAGGTATGCAGTTCAACATTTGAAACGTTATTTTTCATACTTGTCCAGTGGTTAAAAATAGATTAAAGTGACAATGTTGATATTTTTACATCATAATCACATACTACATTTTATGTGGTATCTCCATTTTCTTTCATTTGTAAAATTGTATTCTTTCTTGTCAACTCACCATTACCACAAGATTGTTCAATTACGAGATTACCTCATTAGACTTATCATCCTACCGCTATGAAAAAATCTTCCATCCTACCTTTATGAGGACATATTCATGACATTACTTTGATGTTTCACATAGATAACTTGACATAGTATAATAAGGCCGATAGGGTTCCTTACATTTTCCATGAAGACATCATTACTTTGAAACTTTGATGTTCGACATGGAAATCTTGAGATAGCATAATAAGACCGATATGGTTCTTTATTTAGGGTTTATTTTTAGGGTGGTATATAGACAAAGTAATCTCTTTATTAATTTGAATTCTTATTTCATAGTAATAAATGAATACATTGTCATTTTATAGTAATAAATGAATAAATTTTCATTTTATAGTAATAAATGAAATAAATTAGTTAAAGATGTAAATTTATCGTGTTTAAAAATAAATTAAAATGATAATATTGACATTTGTACATCATAACCACATTTTTTGTTGTATCTTCATTTTCTTTCCTAATTTGCAAAATTTTCTTTCTTTCTTGTCAACCAATCATTCAGACAAGATTCTTCAATTTTGACAACCATTTAGACAAGATTGTTCAACTATGAAATTACCCCATTATATGGTGGTAACTACGCTTTGTGATTCAAACGTTTTTTATATTCTTGTAAATAACTACTACCATCTCTTTTCTATTTTTAGATGATTTCGTAACTAACAACCACAATGCCTACAAAAGCCTAGCATTGTTTCCATTTGAACTTACTGTAATCAAGATTACTAGTAAGCCTAGCATTTGTAAAATCAAACTTCATTTAAAACCCCGTATTTCTTCTCTTATCTTACAAAAAAAAATCTTTATTAACTCTCTAGTTTTTGAAAACATTGAAATTAATGCTATAAAAAAATTGAGAAATTATAAGTGTGCCTCCCATAAAATTATGTAGAGTTTTGAACGGGGAGAAGTGTTAAAATGAAACTCCAAGGCTGTATTAATAAGTGCACAACATAAGATTGGTGTGCCTACACGATGACAACTTAATTTTCTTTTTCCAATGGGTCTTCCCAAAAGATATAGAATGCCAATAACTATCCTACAACTACTATTGTGTCTCCCACTTCATTCTCTCCATTCGACATCTAGGAAATAAGTTGTGTGTGTGGGTGTCCATGTAGCTACTACTATGAAGGGTTTTTAAGTTGATGTTTAAATCATAGAAAAATTAAATGACATTGTTAATGAAAAGAAACCATATTATTAGAAAAAGACATCAACAAAAAGAAACCGCATTATTAGAAAAAGATATCAACCAAACTTGAATTCATTGTAAGGGCCAAATTTGAAAACCATTTTTAAACAAATAAAAAAAACGACTAACCAAGCCATACAACAACAACACTATAGATGTGTACTACATATTACAATATTTCCCTATTAGATGTGGAAAACTTTCCTTTAATTACATAAATTTTTGAATCTATAAAACTTGAAGTTTTTAATGGAGATAAAAGTCTATTGATAGTGTTCTTTGATTGAGCACTGTTAAGAGAAAAGTTCAATTTCCTTGTTTTTTGAAGGTATATATTTATTTTTCTGGTTTGCTTCAAATTGTTTTAAACTTAACAAAATAGTTAGTATAAATTAGAAACAAATGAAAACTAAAAATACTTTTTCCATTGTGCAAATAGATTTATATTTTCAATGATGTAAATTCAGATACTTTTGAATATTATCTAATGAATAGAAGAAACATATGTTTACCTTTTTTTAGTAGAATTTGAGAAAAATGTTTGCCTATTTACTAAATTCTATTAAAATTTTATAGTATTTTAATGTAGCCACTTTTTAAATTTTAAAGATTTAGGACACCATTTCATTTTGTCAATTTTTTTTATAAAGAGTTTATTCAATATACACTTGTTAATAGAAGTACAATTTTTTTTATAACTTTTCATCTTTGAAGGGTTAGATAAATATATGCCCTTCAAAATAAAATTAAGACCAGCCCTTCAAATTTGATCACTGCTAGTAATCATATCAGCTAGTACAAAAGCTAGAGGGTTGTAGCTCCCTTCCAGTAGAAGCTGGAGAACAAGAGAAGGTTGTAACCTTCAGCGGGTAGAAGCCTATGTATTGGCATGATTCTACACCAATACAAGATTGTAAACAGATTTTCTTATTATTAAAAGAGGACAGAGACGACAGCAGCAGGTGGTTTTTACCCACATTGGATTTCCTCCTTATATCTTGGTGCTCATATGTGTTGCTTATGTGTGATGCTTTCTTCTGCTTTTTCTGCACTGTCTAATAAATCTCTGATATAGTGGTTAAAGTTCAATGCATGATAAATTGGGTAATTCAAAAGTTCTCAGCATATACGTTGGTTGCCTTAAGTACAGTCGCGTGTACACACTGATTCACTTAGTTGAAGCAGTGTATACAAATCTGTTAGGGAAATAAAATTATTAAATTGATAATACTGATTCACGCCCCCCCCCCCCACCCTCTCAATATTATTTCCAACAATTGGTATCAGAGCAAGTGCTTCAGAAGAAGCTTGATCGCTTGAAGGGAGATCCATCATCATGAGTAATCAAGAGAGTGTGGGATCCATCAAACCGCCAATCTTTGATGGAATTAACTTTTTTTATTAGAAGATAAGAACCACAACCTATCTATAATCACTTGGAACGTATGTCTAGGAAATCGTGGAAGGAGGATATACATTTCCATCAGCAATTCCTACAGATACCGCATGTAAAAAGCAATATGAAACCAATGCCAGGGCTGTCAATACATTATTGGGAAGTCTGTCACAATCAGAGTTTGTCAAAGTTATGCAGCTCAAATTAGCCAAAGAAATATGGGACAAAATTTTTCTGAGCTACGAAGGAGACTCTCAGGTAAAATGTGCTAAACTTCAAACTCTCATAATTCAATATGAAACTCTTATGATGCACAATGACGAAAGTATAACTAGTTACTTCTTATGAATAGATGAGGTTTTCAATTGTATGAAGAATCTGGGTGAAGATATAAAGGAAGTTACCTTAGTTGAGAAAGTTTTAAGATCCTTGTCTACTAAATTTGAATCGAAATTATCTGCCATAGAAGAAAAACATGATCTATAGACTATCACTATGACACAGCTTCACAGAATCTTAATTGCCTTTGAGATGAGAAAAGGAGGTCCATCAGATATGAGAGAAGCAACATTTAAAGCTTCAGCAAAATGAAAGGAAGAACTCAATGAATCAGGACATATTTCATAAGAAGAAGATGAAGTAAACTTTGTCAACAAGCTTCAACGGGGTTCTGGAAGATTTAGAGGTAAACTTCCCTTCAAATGTTTTGCCTATGGTAGATTCGGTCATTATGCCACCAAATTTCCTCATAAAGATAAATATGATAAAGGGAAGCAATATGAAAAATGGAATAGAAAACAAGTTGTAAGTAAAAATAGTTACTATACTCATGAAGATAGCGATGGTTTATCAAATAGTGATGAATATTAAAATAGTAATGACTATAGACTTCTAATGGCTTATGATGATGATAATTTTTGGGATGCTTTAGAGGAAGATGAAATTCATGAAGAAATCTCTAAACTCAAAATATGTTGAGAAGAAAAGAATATGATTATAGATACCTTGACATACCAACTTTCTGAAAAAAGAAAAACAAAATGAAAAACTAGAATGTGAAATTGTGGGTCTAAGAAAGGATCTTGAGAAAGCGAAATCTCCCAATATTCGATTTGCTAAAGGATCAAAAGCCTTAAATGAAGTTATCAAAGTGCAACGTTCTCCTCTAATAAATACAGGTCTTGGATATACCGAAGAAGCATCTCAACCACAGAAGCTGTCAACTTCCACTAAAAGCTATCTAGATGCAACAAAAAACAGTGAATAGTATGACAATCGTCAGCAAAGGCATAAAGCAGATCACCAGGTAAATTAGACTCAATTTGCTTCAAGGATGAATAGAAGCCACAAACAACCTCAGGTAAACCATACTCAATTTTCTCCAAATATGAATATCAATAGAAACTACAATCACCAGGTCAATAGATTCGATAATCGAAGGAACTTCTTTAATGGTCAATGTTTCTCATGTCATAATTTTGGACACAAAGATGCTCAATGTGTTGCTTACAAAACCATCATGACTAGAGAAGCATGAAATCAAAGGAATGTGACAGGGATCAAGAAAAGTTCCTATAATAACTTTTCTCTTCTTGAAAATGAAATATAATGCTCAATCTGTAACAACTTTGGCCAAGAAGAAACTGAATGCAGGAGAAAATTTCAGAAAACATCTCAAAAGGAGAAAACTTCATCAAATCCCAAGATATGGAAAAGGAAAGAACCTCAAACAGAAAGATGTGGTATATCCTTATATGTAGAAGGACAAGAAAATCAGTGGTACATTGACAGTGGATGCTCAAAACACATGACAGGTGACAAAGAAAAACTTCACTCATTCATATAATGCCTTAGAAAAGGAAAAGAATGTCTCGTTTGGAAACGACACTCTTGCTATCATAAAAGGTAAAAGCTATATTTTCTTAAAAGAAAAGGTTAAAGCTAGGAATGTTATGTATGTAGGCGGTCTAAAGCATAACTTGTTGAGTGTCAGTCAAATGTGTGATCTAGGAAATGAAGTGGTGTTTCGATTAAACAAATGTGTTGTGCATGAGCTTGGTACAGTAGAAACAATGATCAAAGGTACAAGAACTCCAAATAACTTGCACATACTCAAGGGAGGACAACAATAGTGCTATCTAAGCAAAAATGATGAAAACTAGTTATGGCATAGAAGATTGGGACATCTAAACTTTTCTCAAATATGAAAAGCATGCAGATTCCAGGCTGTTCGTGATCTTCCAAATATCAACATTCCTAAAAATACAATATGCAAACCATGTCAATTAGGTAAGAAAACCATATCTCACTTCATTGAAAAGGAAGGGTCAGCTAGTAAGCCTCTTGAACTTGTTCATACTTATTTATGTGGACCATCAAGGAAAAAGTCACATCGTGGAGAAGTATACTTTATTTTATTCATTGATCATTTTCCCAAAATGTGTTGGATAGGTCTTCTAAAGCATAAAGATGAAGCATTTGAAAAGTTCAAAGCCTTCAAAGCTTTGGTTGAAAATGAATCAGATTGCAAAATCAAATGCCTCAGATCTGATCGAAGAGGGGAATTTACCTCAGATGAATTCTTTGACTTTTGTGAACAACATGGAATAAAAAGGCAGTTCTCCACCACAAGGACTCCTTAGCAAAATGAGTGGTAGAAAGAATGAATAGAATTGTTCAACAATTGGCTTCAGCTATGCTAGATGAATTTGGAACTCCTGCAACCTTCTGAGTGAAGCTGCATTCACCGCCATAACTATTCTCAACCAAGCAAATGTTCGGCTAAAAAACACTCAAACTCCACATGAACTTTGGTATGGTAAGACTCCTATGGTAAAATACTTTAAAATTTTTGGAAACAAATGTTATATCAAAAGGAATGATGAAAAACTTGGTAAGTTTGAGCCCAGAGTAGATGAAGGTATTCTTCTTGGTTACTCTTCCTGAAGTAAAGGATATAAATGTTATAATAAAAGACTTGGAAAAATTGTTGAAAGTATTGATGTTGTAGTTGATGAAGCATGCAAAAATCCAAAACATATAAAAACCGAAGATTATGACAACGAAGAAGATGGGGATTATTTTCCCACATCAAATCACAATGGTTCTGAAGAAGAAACCAATGAAGCACCAGAAGAAGAGATAACGGTAGAAGAAAATACTCTGTCCAGGTATGTTCAGAAAAATCATCTAGAAACTCAAATTATAGGGGAAAAAGAGGCAGGTGTATAGGCCAGAAGAACTATTACATAATCCTCAAGCTATTTAGCATTACTATCCTCCACCGAACCTCAAAATGTAAATAAAGCATGCAAAGATGAATGTTGGGTCAAGGCCATGAATGAAGAACTTGAGCAAATTGAAAAGAATAATACTTGGGAATTAGTTCCTAGACCTCACGATAAAAATATTATAGGAACTAAATGGATATTCAAAAACAAGCTAAATGAAAATGGAGAAGTCATTAGAAACAAGGCCAGACTGGTTTGTAAAGGGTATGCTCAACAAGAAGGTATAGATTTTGAAGAAACTTTTGCACCTGTTGCTAGACTTGAAGCCATAAGGATGTTTCTTGCTCTTTCTAGCTTTCAAAAATTCAAAGTATACCAAATGGATGTAAAATCTGTTTTCCTTAATGGAGATTTAGAAGAAGAAGTTTATATTGAACAACCAGAAGGATTCATTCTTGGAAATGATGCAAAACTTGTATGCAGACTCAAAAAGGCTCTCTATGGTCTGAAATAGGCTCCAAGGGCCTGGTATTACCATATTGACAAATCTCTACATCAACAAGGTTTTTCAAAAGGTTCAACAAATAGCAATCTATATACAAAGATTGACAATGATAAATTGCTAATTATTATTGTCTATGTTGATGATATCACTTTTGGTAGCAATGAAGAATCCATGAGTCAGAATTTTGCTTCAGTAATGCAGCAAGAATTTGAAATGTCCTTGCCTGGTGAACTTACATATTTTCTTGGTCTACAAGTTCAATAGAATAAAGATGGTATTTTTCTTTCACAAATCAAATATCTCAAACAAATCTTGAAAAGGTACGGCATGGAAGATTCTAAACCTGTATGTACCCCAATGATAACAGGATGCAGTCTCAGCTCAAATGATGAATCAACAGCAGTACGTCAACCAACTTACAGATCCATGATTGGCAGTCTCCTTTATCTAACAGGTACCTGACCTGACATCATGCATGTAGTAGGAATAGTTGGAAGATTCCAAGCAAATCCAAAGGAATCATACCTTCATGCAGTTAAATGATTTTTCAAATATCTTCAAGGAACACAAAACTTTGGTTTATGGTATCCTAGAGATACAGATCTCACTCTTCATGCATATACAAATGCAGATTGGGCAGGAACTGTTGATGACAAAAAAATCACTATTGGTGGTGCATTCTATATGGGTTCCAGGTTAGTGTCTTGATTCAACAAGAAACAAAGCTCAATTGCGTTATCTATAGCTGAAGCAGAATATGTGGTTGTTGCATCTTGCTGCACACAACTACTTTGGATGATGCAAACCTTGCAAGACATTCAAATCACATGCACTCCACCCATCTCCATTCTATGTGATAATACAAGTGCCATCAGTATTTCAAAGAATCCAGTCATGCACTCCAAGACCAAGCACATACCCATCAAATACCATTTTATACGTGAACAAGTGCTTGAACAAAAGGTCAAATTGGAGTATGTTCCCTCCAAAGAACAGGTTGCTGATATATTCACTAAACCACTACCCAGAGAGACATTTGAATATCTCGGACAAAAGCTGGGAGCAGTTGCTGCATCATCCTGTTGTTAAATCAAAATTTTCAAAGAAATGTGATTATACACATGTTTCCTAAAGTGAAGTCGCATACACACGGAGGTTTCTGTGGGTCAAGAAGCGTATATGTTTTTCAGGCAAGAAACATAGTGGGGCAGGCTCTGATATGGGTTATCTGACTAATATTGATGATATGCTCTGATCATAATTTTATCTAAATAACAAAGATGCCTTGATCTTTGACCTATTAACAATGCACAAGTAGCACTGGTTTAGGGGGAGCATTAGCCTTCACATACATTCAGCATTGTTGGCATTATGGTTGCTGAGTCCAGCTATGGCTTCAGATATTTTGGCTGCTCAAGTCATGTAAAAGTCTAGGGTGCGATATGTCTTCTCATACATTTGAATGTGTCCTCTTGGACAAATGATGTAATTTATATCCCCACTTTACATGGGATGGATGATGTAATATTTCTTGTTTTTTACATGTATAAACAATTGATATATCCCCACTTGGCTGGGAGATGGATGTACGTATGAGTCATTGGTGATAGGAAGGTCATTGATGTATGTATAGAGTCATGAAAATCTTTTTGCAGAATTTTCTTGTGCTCAGGGGGAGCATGGACTCAATCATGGGAGCTCAATCAGTACATTTCAGCGTTTCAGAGAAATAAGCATGTACTTAGGGGGAGCATGACCCTTTACCCTTGATGTCAAAGTGGGAGAGTGACTTGGTGTTGTTGTTGCCATCAAGTCCAAAGGGGGAGATTGTTGGCATTATGATATAGGTGTTGTCCTTGATGGCAACTCACTCAGATGAAAGATAATAGTACAGTAGGTCAACAACAAGGAATTACAGATCAGACTACACAAAATGAAGAAAGAGAGTTATACGCAGGTTCACTGACCATAAGTAGCGTATACGTACACACGCACTTTCATTGAAGGAAAAACGCGTATACCTTGGAAAACTAAGTTTTTGGTCTAAGGTATTTGGTCCATGGTATTTTGATCCATGGTATTGGTCCAAGGTATCTGGTCCGAGGTATTGACCCTACATATTTGATCCAAGGTATTGGTCCTAAGTGGTTTTGGTCCATGGTACTGAGAAAGGCCTAAAACTATAAAAGGAGGAGAAGATCATTAGGCCAGGTATGCAAGTATCGAATATCTGGTGAAGTGTGAGATCTAGTATGTAGGTTATTGGCTTATGGTGTTGTGCTTGATCTGAACCAAGGACGAACCTTAGCGGTTGATGAAGGATTAGATCTAATGATGGATCGGGATCTTAAGGCTTGAAATGAATTATCATTATGTGGTTTGGTCATATATAGTCTAGATCTGAATACAGACGCATGTGTTATACTGTAAATATTATGATCTGGGTATAACTGAAGTTTGTAATAGCTGCAGAATTATGAATTAATATTTGCAGATGTATATGCTAGTTGGGTTTGAGAAAAACGCGTATACATGCATGTTCGACACATGGAAGTAGCATATACCTCATAAAGTATGTTTCAGTTGTTTCTGTTTGCTGTTGCAGAATTCTGGGTTTTGGTTTGGGCTCTAGTTACTATATTCTGGTGACAGTATTCTATATGATCAGATTGATTGTGATTTGACGATGGGTTATGATTCAGTTGTGGTTGAGTTTCAGTGATTGGTTGATTTAGATATTTTTGATGATTAAATTATGATGTTGTTGATGGATCCTGTCTGAAAATTTATGAAACGTGGTCCCTGGAGGAAGAAAGAAGGTCGTAGCCTTCTGTAGGTCGGTGCCTACGTACTAGTAATCATATCGGCTAGTACAAGAGCTATGGGGTTGTAGCTCCCTTCTAGTAGAAGCTAGAGAACGAGAGAAGGTTGTAACCTTCAGCATGTAGAAGCTTGCGTACTGGTATGATTCTGCACCAGTACAAGATTGTAAACAGATTTTCTTATTATTAAAATAAGACAGAGACAACAGCAACAAATGGTTTTTACCCACATTGGGTTTCCACCTTATATCTTGGTGTTCATGTGTGTTGCTTATATGTGATGCTTTATTCTGCTTTTTCTGCACTGTCTAATAATTCTCTGATATACTGGTTAAAGTTCAATGCATGATAAATTGGGTGATTCAAAAGTTCTCTGCATATATGCTGGTTGCCTTAAGTACAGTCACGTGTACATGATGATTCACTTAGCTAAAGCAGTGTACACAAATCTGTTTGGGAAATAAAATTATTAAATTGATAATATCGATTCACCCCCCCTCTTAGTATTATTTCCAACAACTTGTACTTTTCACATTCTTCAACAATTTCACTACCTTCATCCGTCACTATAAACACTTGATCCTGAAGACCAATCCATGGCTTCTGTTCTTTGTGGAGTTTTTCTATTAGCTCCCTGAGAGGTGACTTTTCATACATTTCCTTCCGCTTGTCAGCAAAACTCATTGTACCCACGCCCTGATTGATTTGATGAACCTCTTCATCAGCCTTCAATATTTTCTCAGTGGCCCATGCCACAGCTGGAACTACTGATAAGGTATTCAATAACTAATCATCTTTCTCGATGATATTATGACACCTCTTCTGATACTCTACCATTTTTTCTTTCACTTGTTGGGTCAATTCTCTATGCTATCATTCCTCTGGTGGTTTTTTCGGTTGTCGATGGGCTTCTGCTTTTGTCACTTGCATTTTCAGGCCCTATATGGATTTCTTGACCTTTGCCACTATCTCCTTGGATGGAACTGAGTCATCAACTAATCCTTCTATAACATCTGCATACACTTGTGCTAAGGTAGTGTGCCACTCTACTCTGTATTCTACCAACTTTTCCTGCTCTCGGCGCAACCATTACTCTTTTTTTCTTCTATTCCAATTTTGTCTAGGTCAATGTTAGTTTGTCTTGTAGTTTGAAGATTATGTTGCATTGCAACTGTGTCAATTATTCCACACCCAACCTTGATAGTATTAAATGATTTATGCCGAGGAAGAAATTCTTTACTACACGGCCCCTTCCCACACTTCCACGACTATGTTTGGAAAACAAGATATTATTTTGATCTACTGGGATGAAGATGAATCAGGTGCATACAAGTGCGCCTAGAGTTGAAACCCAAATTTTGAAGTTGGAAATCCTTCGAAATATATCAAAATTTCCTTGAGGGTTAGATTGGCATTTGGCATTCTCATAATCTACTGTAGCTGATCTAGTTTGGTCGTAGCCACCTCCTCCATCTGATCGCCAATCATTTTGAAGTCATCCCCTGTTAGAATTATTTGGATCAATGATGTGTGGGTAGCCTTCTACTTCTTCTTGGTTCGCGTTGTTGATACACTCTTGCGCTGCTCCTCATAACTCGTTTCTTACCTGATGCTACCTATTCCACAGATGTTGATGGACCTTCCTATGGCTCCAGCTTTGGAATGACTAGGGATCGTGTCTGCTATTTCTCCTAGCCTAAAGGGGTCCCATTAGTTTCTTCACTGCTTGAAATGTTTTATGCATCTGGTGTGTCCTCTATTTGTACTCTTCATGCATCATACCATGATTCAACTATATCTTGCACCTATTTCATTGTAAACCTATAACTTGTCCTTATCTAGCATGGATTCTGGTCCCAATATGGAAAGATCAAAATGAAGTATGGGTCAACTTTAAACCACACCACACCCTTAATTTTTTTTACGATTTCTCCAGGAAGCCAAGGTGTCTCGTGAATAAATTTGAACAACATGTCCCCATAGAGATAAACCATTATGGTGTTGAACATATTCCACTTTGCTTCCTTAGAGGCACATAGATTCTGGAACTCTATCACTGGCTGGAAATTTCACAAACACACGTCTTTTTGTGACTTCACAAACATGCGTCTTTTTGTGCAAGCTAATATGGGCATTGCGCAACCATTGAAGGTAAGGCTTGTGAAATCACTAGTGGCGGTGACTTCGCAATCCATAAGTATAGTGTATTGTGAAACACATGTCAACAATTATTGTGCACTCTACATTGATAGTCTTCCTCATTGCAATTCCAATTGTACTTCTATTTTAGTGAGTTTTCTCAATTGTCGCTTTAGCGCACCTTTGTTTTTATAGGTGTCACTTTCACATTTCTGACTGTAGCTTTCCTTCATTTAACTTTAACAAGTTTTATTTTCATGTTTTCTTCACTCTCAAATGTGTCACTTTCACTTTCTTTAGCCTTTTCAAGTATTGTTTGCACTTTTCTCTTACTTTTGCAAATTCCTTCTTATGGTTAGGGAAATGTCGCATCTAGTCAAAGGGAGTAATTTGTACATTTCTGAAGGAAAGTTATGATACATTCTCCTATGTTTCTATGTTATATCCATGATCCAAATGGATCCAAGAACACTCTCTAAGTCTTGAAAACTCTTAAAATCGTTTAAAATACCAAAAAAAATCTCATGAGAAAACCTTTCGAATGGCAGAAAAACACTATCAGGATGCAAAAACAAGAGAAAACCATGAAAGACTGAGTATTGGAGGCGTGAACAATAAATGCACAATAGCCGTCAGATCTGGCCGATCAACGGTCCAGATCTGATCGGCAATTGCAATCAGCACGAGCAGACAGCGGATATCGGCGCTTAACATATATGTGTAGCAATGGCGATTAGTAGAGTAAACGAGGACCGTCGATCAAGCACACAGATCGACGGCCCACGTTGCATCGCAACATCGCAATCGACAACCACAATAGAGCACTTACAACAGCGCGGGGCATGAGCGATATGCTATTGCGATTAATCGCATTGCGATATCGCAATTGGAGAAATATTATGGAGTAGGGCCTATACACATACATATATGTGATCCGATGAACTGGATCCGAAGGCTATATAAATATTATTGCATAGATCTTGAGATCTGCCGAAAGGCGTTTTTTAATGTATTTTCACGTATTTCGAAATACAAAGAAACAACGCCGATGCGATAATACCCGGACCCGAAAGGGTTCATGAAGGGAAATGTATATTGTTTCAAGTCTATAGAAAAGCCATTTCTAATGCATTTTCGCAGTTTTAAAGTATTTATAAAATACAAAGGAGAACCTTGGAGCAGGGCCGAAGCAACTTGCAAAAGTGATTGAGGACAGACCTGATAGAGGAATATATCGTATTTAAGGACTTTTGAAGTCCGAAATGAACTATGTTTTGGCGAAATTTCATAGTTTTGAATGCATTTTCTTGTGTTAGCAGAAAACAACCGCGTTCGGGATTCTGAAGGATTTCAAGGGTCCGAGGCACTCTTACGTTGCAGAATAGGTGGCCACCTCCCCTTTAGGAATTATGCAATGATTGTGTAACGCTAGAGGAGGGATTCGAGAGGAAAAAGGCCGGGAGACTGAAAACTGAGAAGCTGAAATGAACAAGCAACGCAGTTTTGGCTTTAAAGCCATAGCAAACAGAAGACAGAGCAGGCAGTGCCGAGACAGAGCTAAGGTAGAGATAGAGAATGATTCAGAGAGCCTGTGTACTCAGAGAAAGCTTGAGAGGTTCAAGCAAACTCTTACTATGATATCTGTTGTGTATTGAGTCTCAAATTGAGCTGATACTGTTGTAAAAACTCTGCTTGAAGATATAATAGAGAGGCCACCACTGAAGGCTGGACCAGGAGATGCAGCCCAAGAGTATTCGGTGAACTCCTTATTAAACTTGCTGTGTTTTTATGTGTTTGTCTATTATTGTCTTTTACTGCTTCATAGTCTATGTATTTCGCAATCTGATCGATCCATTGCATAAAATAACATAGGGAAATCCATTCACATGTGTCTGTAATACCTTATTAATTGTCTTAGATCTCATTATCAGATCAAGTGGTATCAAAGCTTTAGGTTTACAAAGGTTAGACAAGCTTGTGCTAGATTGGTGAATGATAACTAGGTCAAAGCTCAAATTAGGAGAAGGAGAACTGGTTGAAGCTAACCCAGAAATGGTAGAGTCTATCCTAGGAGGAAAATGGTAGAAGAAAATCCCTTGGAATCAGACTCTCAGTTCATGGATAGTTTCATGACCATGAGAGCCATGGTAGAAGAAATGTATCGAGAATTTAAGAAAGGTCGAAGTGAATATTATTCAACCTCCAAACAAGACAAAGGAACAGAAGAATCTCTTCTAGATGGCCATTCTGAAGGCAAAATGAAAGGAAAAGAGGCTCCTCTATCCACACCTCCTGATAGCTCTGAAAATAAAAAGAAGAAAACATCTTTGATTAAATTAGATGTTAAATTTGATTTGCCAATATATGATGGAGAATTAAATGCAGAGAATTTAGATAACTGGATTAGACAGATTGATGTGTATTGCAGGGTGCAAAGCATTGATTCAGACAGGAGTAAAATTCAGTGGGCCAGCCTATGCCTTGGAGGAATTGCCTTGGTATGGTGGGGAGGTAGGACACACGCTGACTTGAAGAAGCATGGTAAAATTCTTTCTGTCTGGAGTGAATTTGTTTATGCAATTAAAAAACAATTCTATCCACTAGCTTATATGTAGCAAGCTATGATGAGTTGGCAAACTCTTTGCCAATTAAATGGGCAAAGTGTACAAAGCTACACCCAAGAATTTAGAAAAAGAGCTTTGATTCTAGGCATTTCTTTAGACTCACCTGAAACTTTGCTGAAGTATATAGGTGGCCTACACAGCTATTTGAGGCACACCATTCTCATGTTTAACCCTACTAGCATAGATGAGGTATCTGTCCAGGCTACCCATCTAGAGGCTAGAGGCAAGAATGTGAACACAGAGATTGGGGGAACATCAAAACCCACTGCAAGCAAGAACAAGGAAAAGAGGAAGCAGAAATGGAAAGAGAGGAAGGAAAATGTTGTACAAAAGGCCAAACTGTCATGCACTCACTACGAGAAGGATGGACATGATGATGAACATTGTTGGTCTTTGCATCCGGAGCTGAAACCCAAGAAGTTCGATGGCAAGAAGAAGAAGACTGTTGCTGGTATACAAAAATATTTGGGGTCAGACTTAGGTGATGAAACAACAATTGCAGCCACAGGTATAAAAGGTAAAAATTCTGAGGCATATACTAGTAATTCTGCACAAACTATTGATAGTGAAGAAAATGAGAGGAAAAGGCATGAGCTTTTTCATATTAGAGTTATTTCCAAGCATCAAAAGATTGATACTTTGTTTGATAGTGGCTCACAAGTAAACTTAATTTCTGAAGCAACTGTAGAGAAATTGGGACTACTAACCACACCTCACAAGAAGCCATATCCATTAGGTTGGGTATGTGATAAAGCAAAACTACAAGTGACTAGACAGTGTAAACTTAGGTTTTCTTTTTGGTCAGCATTTGTAGATGAGGTTGAGTTAGATATCGTTCCCTTGGATATATGTGGAATTGTTTTAGGAAGTCCTTACTTGTATGAATGCAAGCAATTTTTACTGATGGTTGTAAAGGAAAAGGAACCTGATAAAACCAATCTATTTGAAGGTTGTGATGCTAAACAGCAAGCTGATTTAGAAAAAGTTGTTTCAGAATATGATATCCTATTTCAAGAACCTAAAGGTCTGCCACCCAAAAGGGAAATTGTACATGATATTAATTTGCAGCAAGATGCTCCATCGCCTAATATCGGAATGTACAGGTTATCCACTTTAGAGAATGCAGAGATCAAGAAGAAGGTACAGGAGTTGCTAAAAAAAGGGTTCATAAGACCAAGCACAACACCATGCGGATCTCCAATCATGTTAGTGAGGAAGAAAGATGGTTTGTGGAGGATGTGCATTGACTACAGAGCACTGAATAAAATAACGATCAAGAATCGTTATCCCCTTCCTCGCATTGATGACCTATTGGATCAGCTGAAAGAAGTTTTTTACTTTTCCAAGTTGGACCTACGTAGTGGTTACCATCAGGTCAGAGTAGCAAAGCAAGATGCATGGAAGACTACTTTCAAAACAAAGCAAGGGTTGTATGAATGGCTAGTTATGCCTTTTGGCTTAATTAATGCTCATGCCACTTTCATGAGAGTTATGAATGATGTACTTAAGCCTTTTATTGATGATTTTGTAATTGTATATTTGGATGACATTATTGTTTTCAGTAAAACATGGGAAGAACATTTGAAGCATGTAAATAAGACTCTAGATGTTTTGAAAAAGGAAAATCTCTATGTTAAATTATCAAAATGTGAATTTGGGAAAACATCCTTGAATTATTTGGGTCATATTGTAGGAGGTGGTGAATTGAAGATAGATCCCTCTAAGGTTGCAGTCATTGTAAACTGGCCTAAACCCAAGTCTTCTGCAGAAGTTAGAAGCTTCCTAGGAGAAACACAATATTGGAGAAAGCTTATTGCTAACTTTTCCTTAATTGCAGCTCCCTTACATGCTTTAATAGGATTGAACAAGGTGTTTCAGTGGGGAGGCAAATAGCAGAAAGCCTTCGACACCTTGAAAGAAAAAATTAGTACAACACCAGTACTGACATTTCAAAATCTTCAACAACCATTTGAGATCGAAATAGATGCCAGTGACTATGCCATGGGAGCAGTGTTGATGCAACATGGTAAACCCATATGCTACCATTCTGAGACTTTTAATTCTGCAGTAGTTAATTATCCTACATATGATAAAGAATTGTATGCATTAGTACAGAGTGTGAAGAAGTGGAAACATTACTTAATGGGCAAAGAAACAGTTATACATGCTAATCATCAGCCACTTCAGTACTTGCACTCACAAACTAAATTGCAACAATCAAGACACTATAGGTGGATGGGTTTCCTACAACGGTTTGATTTAATCATCAGATATAAAAAGGGCATACACAATAAAGTTGTAGATATGTTGTCCAGAACAATTATAAATTCATCTACTATACTTAAGCATAACTCAGTAATGCATGAAAGCTACATTGAACAATATGCTCAAGATATAGACTTTAAAGATGTATATGTAGCTTTAAGTAATGGCAAAAAGGTATAAGAATTGGATTACTATGTTAAAGACCAACTCTTGTCTCATTTGGGAAAGCTATGCATTCCACAATCTAAAAGAGTCAACATAATTAGGGAACCACATACTTCTTTGATATCAGGTCATTTTGGTGTAAGTAAAACAGTTGCAGAACTACAAAGATACTGCTATTGGCCAAGAATGCATGAAATAATTTCTAGATATGTAAGAGGGTGTACCATGTGTGCTAAAAGTAAGCCCAGTAATAGAAAACTAGGCTTGTACACTCCACTACTAGTCCCTTCCCATCCTTGGGAAAGTGTTTCCATGGACTTTGTTGGGGGATTGCAAAAAATCTAGAAAGGGACATGTCTATTTATATGTTATTGTGGACAGGTTCAGCAAAATGTGTATTTTAATACCTTGTAATAAGCAGATTACAGCTGAACAAACAACGAAGTTATTCTTTCAGCATGTATAGGTGCATTTTGGGTTACCCACTTCCATAATATCTGATTGAGACTCCCGATTTGTTGGGAATTTTTGGTCAATTCTGTGGGAGTTTATGGACACCAGACTGAAGAAGAGCACAACCTTTCACCCACAAATAGATGGCCAAACAGAGGTAGTCAACAGGACAGTGATCCAGTTGCTCAGGGGTTATTGCAACAAGCATCCCAAGCTTTGGGATAAACATTTACGTTATGTGCAGCATACTTACAACTGTGCTAAACATTCTTCTACACAGAGATCTCCTTTTGAGACCTGTTTTGGTTTTATACCAAGGTCTCCCTTGGATTTTGTCTTTGAAAAAGACATAGCAGTTGCTGGACACAGTGATGTGGACAAAGCAACCAGGTTCATTGAACAGATCCAAGAAATTCACCAGGCAGTGCAGGAACAGCTGGAAAAGAGCCAAGCCAAGTACAAGGCAAGGCATGATAAGCATCGGGTGGAGCACAGCTTCCAAGTTGGTGATCAAGTCTGGCTGTATATTAACAAAGACAGAATGCAAGGTGAAGGAAAGAAGCTGAAGCCAATAAGGTATGGGCCTTTTAAGGTACTTTAGAAAATTGGTGAGAACACTTTCCGCCTTGATTTGCCAGCATACATGCACATCTATTCAGTAGTAAATGCAGAAAACTTAAGACTGTTTGAACCTTCATTAATTGAAGATCTCGAAGAGCAAAGTCAATTGCCTTCCATTGATGATCTGTTGCCTAAATATCTCAATGAGCTGCAGGAAGATATAGTTCTGGACAGGAAGGTGAGAACCATGCGTAGAGGGGATGTTGAGTACCTTAGGATCGAGCTCAAAGGTTCAAAACCCAGTAGTGCAAAATGGATAGAGATTGGGCAAGTGAGGCAGCTATATCCTCACTTAAGCGATGCTTGAAAACCAACTTTTTGTGGTCCAAAAGCCTTTTCAGTGGGAAGGTGTGATCCAAATGGATCCAAGAACACTCTCTAAGTCTTGAAAACTCTTAAAATCATTTAAAAGACAAAAAAATCGCATGAGAAAACCTTTCAGAATGGCGGAAAAACACTATCAGGAGGCAAAAACAAGAGAAAACAGTGAAAAAACAGAGTATTTGAGGTGTGAACAATAAATGCACAGTAGTCGTCAGATCTGGCCGATCAACAGTCCAGATCTAATCGACAATTGCAATTGGCACGGGCAGACAACGGATATCGGTGCTTAACATATATGTGTAGCGATGGCAATTGGCAGAGTCAATGAGGACCATCGATCAAGCGCTTAGATCGACAACCCATGTTGCATCGCAACAACGCAATCGACAACCACAATAGAGCGCTTACAATGGCTCGGGGCATGAGTGATATGCGATTGCGATTAATCGCATTGTGATATCACAATCGGAGAAATATTATGGAGCGGGGCCTATACACATACATATATGCAATCCGATGAACTGGATCTGACAACTATATAAATATTATTGCATAGATCTTGACATCCGCCGAAAGGCATTTTTTAATGTATTTTCACGTATTTTGAAATACAAAGAAATAACGCTGATGCGATAAGACCCGAACCCGAAAGGGTTCGTGAAGGGAAATGTATATTGTTTCAAGTCCAGAGAAAAGCCATTTCTAATGCATTTTCGTAGTTTTAAAGTATTTCTAAAATATAAAGGAGTACCTTGGAGCAGGGTCGAAGCGACTTGCGACAGCAATCGAGGATAGACCCGATAGAGGAATAGACTGTACTTAAGGACTTTTGAAGTCCGAAATGAACTTTGTTTTGGTAGAATTTCACAGTTGTGAATGCATTTTCCCGTGTTAGCAGAAAATGACTGCGTTCGAGATTCCGAAGGATTTCAAGGGCCTGAGGAACTCTTTCATTGCAGAATAGGTGGCCACCTCCCCTTTAGGCATTATGCAATGATTATGTAAGGCTAGAAGAGGGATTCGAGTGGACAGAGGCCTAGGAGACTGAAAACCGAGAAGCTAAAACGAACAAGCAATGCATTTTTGGCTTTAAAGCCATAGAAAACAAAAGATAGAGCAGGCAGTGTCGAGACAGAGCTAAGACAGAGACAGAGAGTGATTCAAAGAGTCTGTGTACTCAGAGAAAGCTTGAGAGGTTCAAGCAAACTCTTACTGTGATATCTGTTGTGTATTGAGTCTCAAATTGAGCTCATACTGTTGTAAAAACTCTGCTTGAAGACATAATAGAGAGGCCACCACTAAAGGCTGGACCAGGAGATGTAGCCCAGGAGTATTGGGTGAACTCCTTATTAAACTTGTTGTGTTTTTATGTGTTTGTCTATTATAGTCTTTTACTACTTCATAGTCTATGTATTTCGCAATCTAATCGATCCATTGCATAAAATAACATAGGCAAATCCATGCACATGAGTCTGTAATACCTTATTAATTGTCTTAGATCTCATTATCAAATCAATCCTCTAATTTGTGATCACTATTTTATACATTCCCTAATGTGTAAATTATATAAAATATGATATATTTTATTTTAAATGTTGATATTTTTTATTGATAATTTTGAAAATAAAGAGTAAATAGATATTTTTCAATAATTTTTTTATCACGCAATTTAAAAATAAATGTAAATAAACCGTTTCATCATCGTTTTGATGAGCGGTGCCCAAACATTATCCAAATGAAATCACTTTTGAATTATGATTTCCATGATCAAATGAATTATACCATTTACCTCACCAACGATGTTTTCCCATTTGGTTTTTCGCATGGTATTCTTTTCTGCACTCCATTCACTCCTCTTACCCTATCACGGTCGGACATTGTCCTACGCTATTTGATAAAATTATAATATAAATTTTTAAAGTATTCATAAGATACATATTTATATGAATAATAGGACATTTATAACCTAATAAAATACATATCTCTTTTAAATTAAAATAAATTTAAAAAATACAGGAAAGCATGCATGCATAAGAAGACAAAGACACACTATCTTGTTAATGTTTTTTTTTAATAATTACTTTGTGATTTTTTTATTTTTATTAAGTTTGTTTATGATTTTAGTTTATTTATTTCATCTAACTAACTATGAATTTAAATTCTTTTCATAACCATTATTATTCTTTTCTAGTTATTTGTTTCTTTGTGTCATTTTTGAGTTTCAATCTAAAGGGAGTCATAAGCGGAGAAGTTTAATGTTGAAGTTTTTAAATGTGGTCTCAAAGACTTAGAATCTATCTAGTCAACTTATTTAGCTACATTTTGTCCCATGGGTCTCCACCATCTTGGAAATCCTATATCATTCTTTAGTTTATAAAATTTGAGAACAAAATGACCTTGGAAATTAGTCTAAAAAGTTGAGGATTAAAAATATGAATGTGATTATTTTGAAAATACCCACCTTAATATGAATCTAAAATTTGAAATTATCATACTATCATGATTGGCCTCACCTTGAGTAAGATCATTGTCAAAACTTTAGACATATACATTTTCAAATGGGTGAAGAGTAATAGATTGAGGGCAAAAGGGCATTTACGCTTTAGGAGAAACCCCTAGACTAGTGATGATATCTTCATTTAGACTTCTATAATAGAAGAGGATAATGGAAATAAGAAAAAATTATATTGTTGTCTTGTGGGCATGTAAAATAGTTCCTTGATATTTTATAAATGACAAGATTAAGACCCTCGGTCTTTTAATTTTTATGGAATTACATGTAATGATGTTTTGTGAGCCCATTATAGGTAGGGTATGTATGAGTGTTAGGGTGTATAATGGAATTTAGAGTATCATAGTAGTTAAGCAATGTTTATCACTCACTTCTACACATTTTGGACTTTAAAGTGACAAAATAGAAAAGGTCATGTTAGGTACCTTGGGTGCCACTGATGAATACTTTATTTTTGGTGTTTCTATTGCCCTTATTTTATTTGTGGATTACATTAAATTGATGTCTTACTTAGTAAGGTGTATTCAAAGGAAACTATATATCTCTCTAATATTTTGGGCTTAAGGTAAATTTGAAAAAATAAAAACAATGAATTTCAGCATTTGTAAGAAATAACACCAAGTGATTTTCATCAAAAAGGTTTAAAAAGTTGAGATAACCACATCATAGCTATATGAGGAGTATTATTTTTTAAATTATTATTTTATTTGACAACAATAGTGACGTCTAGATTGACCAATGGCTATGTGACTCTCACCACCTATTAAAAGTAGTTCTTCCAACTTTAATTTCAAGACATTTATGTGAAGATCCATCTTTCTCACTCACGGTTAGACCCTCTTTCTTAAATGGATATGTGATTTGGGGACCTTTTATTTGGTGAAAATATATCAGATAGATGAAGAGGGTACTTGTCTCAATCTTCTTCAACCACATACATAACAGGAAATCAATCATGCAACCATCATTTTTACAAAGTTTTTTTATTTTCCCCATTTATCAATTTATTGATATTTAATGTGGTCATACTATGAAGCATGTTCATTAGAATGACTCTGTCTTAGTTTGCTTAAGTCAGTTATCCTTATGTAGCACTAATCTCCTTTATGTGATTGTTAAAACATGGGACACAAACTTATTGGGACACTAGAGACTCATTGCTACTTCATATTATTGATCTTCATATTGATAAGCCAACTCCACTCACATTCTCATTATATATCCCATATATTTGTAAGAGAGATATTAAATATTGCATTAGTGACATGATTTGTGAATATTACCTTTGTTCCAAATGGTAAAAACCTAGAGAACCAATTTTTCTAAAGCTCCATCACTACTTTATTTCCTCTAACACAATTTAAAGTCTACTTGCATCGATATAAATAAAGAGAAAAAGATCGAAAAAATAATTACAAATTGACCCAATGGAAACATGGAAAATATATACTCCTGTTACAATCAATCCAACTAACATAATGAGGTTGATCCCTTTTTATAGCATTAGCAAGGTAGTTGTAATATCATTACAAAATAACTACTTTATTATCTAATTAGCTATGACTTTATCAAATCAAATAAGTTGTATACTCTAACATCCCCTCTCAAGGCTTACATACAATTAAAGACATCAATAAAAACATTCTTTACATGTTTCTGTTTAACAATCACTACTTACAACTAGGGTGCCATCACGCTTCCTTCTATCCCTTACAAAGTTCCAACTCTAAATTTGAATTTCCAAGTACCTAGAATCCACCTCCCCTAAATATTGAATTATAAATCTCTCCAAGTATTGGATAATCGTCCAACTACTCCAACAAGTTATATCATGACGCTTATGATGGTATAATTCCCAATATTCACAAACTCCCAAGTTATCTAGAAGGTCATATACATTAAGCTTTACCTATGTTATATCCCTTATCATGTTTAAAGTTTAAAACCCTCAAAACATGAATATTTTAATTTTTTTCATTTTCATATTAAACAAAAAAAGAAATTGACCAAATCCTAAGCCTTGAATATTCTCATGCTACCAAGATGAATGTATGATCAAATGGCTGAGAATTTCCACTAGTGTCTAACAATGCAATGTTAGTGCCAGTAACTCTCTTGATCAATAGTTTTTCTTTCCCATTTATTTTGTCCATCTTCTATAAGAGTTCAGTGATGTTGATGATAAGGTCCCATAGAGTTCTTGCTCTGTTAGTGAGAACCCTCCCCATGAGGTTTTTAACTTGCCAATACAAGTTAACCATACGCATGTAAGAAAATTCTCAAGCCTGGGTAGAATTTCCAACAAGGGGGATCTAATATCTGGTCTCCCTCTCCACATCAGAGTCAGGAACAAGTTTTCAAGCATTCCTAACTTGATCTTCAATGTTTAAAATATTCCTTTGGATGGTTTCAAGAGCTATGATTCTATATCACTACATAGTGTCTCACGCAGTGGCTTAGGCGTGTGTACCATGCAAGGTGGGGGAAACATGAGAATAAAGGGGGGAACTAGGCCTACCTCTATGACCTCATCTCGAGGGGCTAACCAGATGACGACAAGACATAATAAAGGAGGGAGAAAAATTTGGGGATGTTTGTGAGGAAGGAATGAAGTGGGAAGAGGGAGAAACTCAATGTAGGGTCAAGAAGCATGACATAATAATAGGGGTGAAATTATGATAGATGGCAAGGAAAGTGAGGTAGTCTCACAAGGAAGTAGGTAAGAGAAAACCCCCCAAGAACATAGGGATGAGGATGGGAATAGAAATATATAACCTATAATTGACATGGGTGCTTCATTGGGGGAGAGATACCATACCACGTCGGTTTATATTGGGGGATATATATTGAGGAAAAAATGACATAATATATTGACCATATAATAGGGGGCAAAGGGTTTTTATATGTTGTATATAAAAAATGGAGCTCAAAGTTAATGAAAAAATATAAAGGGGTATAAAAAATGTTAATGAATAAATGGATACCTAAAATATCTATTGAAACTAGCAGTTTTTTAAATTGGGAAGGTGTATTGAATTCGTATTAGTATGGCGTTAAGTAAAGTTATTTTTAGAGGTGTTTTCCAATATGTAGTCAAATTAATGGTATTGTTTAGTGTGCCATGAACGCACGTGCTATGTCATAGGTTCATTGGGTGAAGCCCCCATGGTAATTGAAAACTAGAGAAAATATAGAAAACATAAAATGATGCCAATATTGAAAGGAATTACAGGGGACTATAAATAAGAGGCCGAACCAAAGTAAAATAGAGCTTGTTGGCATGCGAGATTCTGACAGACCTGGGATTTTCTATTCATTGGCCAGCAAAAACACACTCAACATCAACCCTTTTGGCAACACCCATGGGGTGGGTGAAGTCTCACCCGAGATGCTAATGGGTGACTGTCGTAACTAAGCTTCCACAGTCTAATAGGGTTGTACATTACTTATGACACTGGAATCACACTAGATGGACACTTTACCATTCTCCTTAGAAATTTTCACTACGTAGGGATTTCGAGCCCCTAAGCTCCCCAGTCAGTGTACATGTCACAACTAGCAACGTGTAGAGGGTTAAAGTGACTTACACCTTCAGCCATTCGGGATGACACTAACAATACCAGATGATAGTCTTTACAAGGACATCATAATATCTAAAGGCATTTCCAGGTTTATAAATAACTATACCATTCAAAAAATTCATGAATATATAGGGTTGCAACAGAGCATTAAATGCATAATATTTTGATATGCCATTAAAAAAAACATACATTTAGACCTTAACTCAGATCATGAGGAGGAACCCAACCATTCATCATATTATATTACTATATACGAAAAAGGTGCCATGTGTTTTAGTGCAACAACCACACAACTAGGCTCACCAACCCTCAAGCTCTGCATAATGTATAAAACTGGAAAAAAATCTATAGTGCAGGGCTAGCCATATATATGTATATGAAATTTACATCAAGGTTTCATCATACCTACAGACTCAACCATTTATACCTACGAATATAGATAGATAGACACAAACAACCACATTACAAGAAAAGTAATAGTCTTCTTCTTCAACAACTGATGACTCGATGTATCCTTCACTGAGCAAGCTCCTTTGTTTTGGTTTATAACTTGATATACGTCTTGAACAATCCATTTTATATTTTCTTGGAATCTCTTCAAACATTCTTAGCTCTCTCCTCCATCATTCTAGTTATCCTCAAGTCCATTAAGATATTTCCTAATTCCTCCTCTTAGTTGGCCCATGCAAGTTAACTACCTTTTGAAATATCTCTCGCCTAGTTTCTCCACTCCACCATCCTCCCTTTACCTTCAAATATTTGCAACACCTTCCCTTTCATGAAATCCCTTACCTGATTCACCACTGTTGTAAAATCCTAACCATTTATTCTTCCTCACATGCGTCTTTTCTCCCCAGACACCACTATCTCCTTCCTACGTTTCATATCCCTGCATCGTGCCTCTCCTCCTGCACCAGCCCTTATTGCGCACTATTTGTACCTTCTACACTCATGAACCCTCTTGTGTGGTCACATACTTGAACAAAATTTAACAAAAAACATCTAGGCTCCAACAGGCCCCCAACACAAAATTGTGGCTCATCCTGAGCCACTCAATCCTCCATTGAGGTGAGATTTACATCTATAGCCTTATGTAAGACTCTTAATTCTTCTTCTCATGCCCTAATCTTGACTTTCAAATCTTCCCTCTTACTAATTTCCTTGTGCTCTGTTCTGGCGATCAGATCAAGGGTGACAACACCAGTGTTCTTGTTGCTTGCACTTTGTACATTCTTCAACAATTCACTACCTTCAGTGCTCACTATAAACACTTGATCATGAAGATAAACCCATGGCTTTTGTCCTTTGTGAATTTTTTCAATTAGCTCCTTGAGAGGTGAATTTTCATGCATTTCCTTCTGCTTATCAGCAAAACTCATTATACCCACGCCCCGATTGATTTGATGAACCTCTTTTTCAGCCTTCAATATTTTCTCAGTGGCCCATGCCACAGCTAGAACTGCTGATAAGGTATTCAATAACTAATCATCTTTCTCGATGATATTATGACACCTATTCTCATACTCGAACTTTTTTTATTTCACTTGTTGGGCCAATTCTTTGTGTTGTCATTCCTTTGGTGGTGTTTGCGGCTATTGATGGGCTTCTACTTTTGTCACCTACATTTTCAGGTCCTATATGGATTTATTGACCTTCGCCACTACCACCTTGGATGGAACTGAGTCATCAACTAATCCTTCTATAAGCTCTTCATACACTTGTGCTAAGGTAGTGTTCCAATCTACACTGTCTTCTACCAACTTTTCCTTCTCTCAGCACAGCCACTTCTTTGTGTTCTGCTTCTGTTCCAATTTTGTCTAGGTCAATGTTTGTTTGTCTTGTAGTTTGTGGAAATTGTTGCATTGCAATTGTGTCAATTATTCCACGCCCAAGCCTGATAGTATTAAATTGATTTATGTCGAGGAAGCAATGCTTTTCTACACAACCCCTTTCCACACTTCCACGACTATGTTTGGAAAAAATAATATTGTTATGAGCTACTAGGATGAAGATGCTTCAGGTGCATATGAGTGCGCCTAGAGTTGAAAACCAAATTTCGAAGTTGGAAATCCTCCAAACTCTATCAAAATTGCCTGGAGGGTTAGCTTGCCATTTAGCATGCTCATCGTCTACTATATATTATCCAGTTTGGTTGTAGCCACCTCCTCCATCTGATCACCAATCATTTTGAATTCATCCTCTATTAGCACAATTTGGATCAAATATGTGTGGGTATCCTTCTTCTTCTTCTTGGTTCGCGTTGTTGATACACTTCTTGCACTTCTCCTCATAACTCTCTTCTTACTCGATGTCACCTATTCCCTCGATGTTGATGGACCTTCCTCTGGCTCCAACTTTGAAATGATTGGGGATCATGTCCCCTATTTCTCCTAGCCTAAAGGGGTCCCATTAGTTTCTTCACTGCTTGAAATTTTTTCTACACCTAGTGTGTCCTCAATTTGTACTCGTCATGCATCGTACCATGAGTCAACTATGTCTTTCACCTCTTGCACTGTAAACCTATAACGTGTCCTAATCTAGCATTGATTCAGGTCCCTATATGGAAGGATCCAAATGAAGTGTGGGTCAACTTTAAACCACACCATACCCTTAAACTTTGTTACGATTTCTTCAGGCAACTGAGGTGTCTCCCAAATAACTTTACACAACATGTCCCCATAGAGATAAAACATTATGGTGTTGAACTTATTCCACTTTGGTTCCTTAGAGGCCCATAGATTCTAGAACTCTGCATTCACAATAGGAAAAGCAGGTTTGGACACTGGTTAGAAACCTTTTGGTCTTTGCCAAGTGACTAACATAATCAGAATTAAAACCCACATGTAATGCAACTTTTTGTTATTCTCCAGAGTGTCCAAGAAGTCCTACTAGAACTGCTTCAGTAGAAAAGGTGCTCAATCCATCCTTTCTCCATTGGCACAAAAATTTTCCACCATGATAACCCTAGATGGGAGCTCGTTCATCCGACATTTACATAATAGCTTATAGGATATTGGTTCTCCAAAAAAATATGGTGGCTTAATAATTCACCAATGAAATCAAATACCACTAACTTCCCCTTTCTGTTTATAATTTTTAGTCACATCCTCGCTAAGGTTCTTATCTTTAATTATGGGCCCCTGGGTCTTCCCCTTCGACTAGGAGGCTTATAATCCAATGAATTAGGTCTAAAGCCAATGCCATAGGTCCATAAAGCCACACACATCTATCATGAACACAATATATTAGACACTTCATGACTCCACTCGCTTCATCTCCACATCCAAAAAGTGGGATGTGGAACTAGTTCAAAATATTGCTTGTCTCCAAGCCACATGCCCATTTATGTGGTTCTAGTTTGGGTACCTTATTTGGGTTTGGTACCTGTTGCAAATAGTCCTAGAGGTTGGCGTGCTAATAGAGGTCACAAAGATCATGATATGAATATTTAATACACTTCATAAAACTCTGCATTTCCCCTCTCTACGTACGTGTCGTCGTTGCAACAAACACCCTCCAAAAATTTTCTTACACTTGAATTTTAGAGCATACTAAGGATCTTACGATATGTCATTCAATATTCACTTCATGGAAGATTGATGCTTTGTTAAGTTTTTGAGTCTTCTTCGTATATTTTAAGTGTCAAAGTCACTTTCTCACACATTTGTCTTCGATGAATTCACAAACACACATCTTTTTGTGCAACCTTATATGGGAATTGCACAACCCTTAAAGGTAAGGCTTGTGAAATCACTAGTGATAGTGACTGTGCAATCCATAAGCATATTGTATTGCACAACACATGTCAATAGTTCATGTGCACTCTCCATTGATAGTCTTCCTCATTGTAATTTCAATTGTACTTCTACTTTAGTGAGTTTTCTCAATTGTCTCTTTAGCACACCTTTATTTTTACAGGTGTCGCTTTCACATTCATGACTATAGTTTTCCTTCATTTAAATTTAACAAGTTTCATTTTCATGTTATCTTCACTCTCACATGTGTCAATTTCACTTTCTTTAGCCTTTGCAAGTGTTGTTTGCACTTTTCTCTTACTTTCGCAAGTTTTGTTTTGTGGTTAGGGAAATGTTGCATCTAGTCAAAGGGAATAATTTGTACATTCTTAAAGGGAAGTTAGGATGAATTCTCCTATGATACTATGTTCTATCCATCATACAAACATTCATTATACACATTCCCTAATTCATGATCACTATTTCACTAGTGTCGTCACTTGTGTCGCAAAGTGTATCTTAAATGTCATAACTGGAGGTAAGTATTGTGCTACTGTCATTTCAACGTGAACATGTTGATTGTGGGTGGTAAATTCTTCCATATCGAGCGTTTGATTATCTATAAGTGTGTAATCATGTTTAAATCATGTTCTAGTTCCATCTCTTGCCTTTTGCATCCCACACTTAGTCATTTTTTGCAATTGATCCTTCTCCGGTCAACCTCCTCCCAAACTGTATCCCTGAACTACACATTGCATAGTCTCGGACCACAAGAAACTTTTCCTTCCCTTAGGAACTATTCACTTCATAGTATCAACCTCCAAGAGTTACACACTATGTAGTCACAGTGCTAAGTTAGGCCTTCCTTCCCTCAAAATTGCACAATTAGCTCTCTCATAGAGTCTTTCACTGCACATTGCACATTTTCAGTTAGCATCTATATCTTTGTCTCTTTGAACTACACAAATGCACAATCCAGTCACTCATTCTCTCCCATGAACTACACATTTGGAAATCATAGTGAGCAATATGTTCCTATCTACCTCTTTAACTTGCTCAACTGCGCAATCTTCAGTCATTAGCCTCCCAGAATTATGCATTTCGCAATCACAGTGAGAAAGCCTTCATAACTATCTCACTAAATTTCCCAACTGCACAGTCTTGTGCCTCTTTATCTCCCAAAAATGTGCATTGCATAGTTTTAGTCAGAGAGGCCTCACTATTTCCTCCTTGACTCCCTCAAATGTGCAATCTTCCTTCTCTGACATAGATATTACACATTGTGCAGTCACAATCACCAGAGCCTCACTCTTGCCTCATGGAACCACACACTGTGTAATCCCTAATCTTCCTTCTTAGCCCAATACCTTATTTTGGATCAGTCAATGTATTCCATGGAAAATCAGATAGACTATGCGTTTTCAGACTAATGTCATCTTGTCATGAGTGAATTCCATCTTCGGGTACTGTATCTTGACATGATAGGATGATGCTCAAGGAGGATGCTTAGGAGTTCATACGAGAAGACACTTGTGAAGTTGGAACCATGAAGAATTCATCAAGAAAGAAGATAAAGGGACACTAGCTTATGGCAGAAGATCAAATATCATGATCACATGAAGACTCCATATCAATCAACCCCTTGGAGGATGAAGATGAATAACATGCAAGACCTTCCATGAAGAAATGAAGGAAGCAACAAGAATAAAATCTTGGCTTAGATGTATCATCATAAAGATCTGTGTCATTTTTATCCATGTCACGGCTTGTAAAAGTGTCATCACAGTGTCATATGTGTCAATGAGTCTTTCCACTTGATGTGGAGTGTAATTATGTATTTCAAAAATAAGACAAAAATATAAATGCGTGGAATTCCAAGATTCACATGTGGAACATGAAAAGTCATATTGACTAGTCCTCTGGGCGGATATTGATTTGATTGTAGCCAAGAAATCCATCCATAAATGAGAAAATTTCGCATCCGACACATTCATCAATAATTTGGTCGATAAAGGGAGTGGAATAGTTGTCTTTTGGACAAGCCTGATTTACATCCCTATAATCGACAACGACGATTGATTTCCATAATCTTTACTTCGTGTTGACACCAAAACATCATCTTTCAGCTTAGAGGCAGATAGCATAAGCACTTGGGAAGTGGAAGCTTGGTCTGCAGCAACCATATTTGTCTCTGGTTTTGGAAAAGGATCAGTCAATACCGCAGATGTATTAGAAGGCTTCAAAAGCTTTGAGACTTCAAAGTGGTGTAGACAATCTCGTGTAAAATGCTCATCGTTACATATCAAACACGGGTAACATGGTTTCCTTGCCCAAGAAGAGGAATAAGATGATTTCTCTTGAGGGGAGTTATTTTGTTTCTTCTTGTTTTTCCCCTTTCTCTTACCTCCTGGTTGCTTTTCATTCTTGCCCTTGTCAGATGACACGACATTTATTTTGGAAGTAAGAGCGTTATCAGGTGCATTTGCAGTTTGATTGGTAATGGAAAGTGTTTGACCAAATGGTGTAACTACAGTTTGTGTTCTCGAAGAACCAATCACACTGTTGCCGACATGAGAGTCCTTACTCGATGGTGGAGGAGGAAAAGTGAAAGTTGGTCGTGGTTCATTTGGGATCTTGTCATAAAGCGTGCCAGATTGTGTATAAATCAAATCCAAATATTGGGCACGAGCAATTACTTGCTCTTCTGTGACAACTCCACCTTTCGCCACATCCTCAGTGATAGGTGGCAAAAATGATTTTATAAACCACTCATCCAAAAGCTGATCAAGAACATAAGTTTTAACCATCCGACGACAACGACGCCATTCATGAATATGATCGGATATATGAGTTGTAGTAGTCTGTTTAAAATTGGTTAATAGTTCTGTTCCAGTATCATATCGTATGGGTAACTAGAAGTGGGTTAAAAATGTGGTAGCTAAAGCCATGAAGTTATCGAAAGAAGCTCGTAGTAAATCGATGTACCATTTCATAGCTGGACTAGTAAGCGTTCTCTAGAAAAGACAAAGTCTAACAGAATCATCATTCAAGGAGCTTGATGAACACCATAAATGAAAAGTCATGACATGTTTGGATGGGTCTTCTCTAGGATTTCCATTGAATTTTGTAATATTGGAAGGTAACTTATGAGGAATCACATGCGACCAAGGTGCATAAAGAATTGGGTCATTGGTGAGTTGATTTAGATATGGTAACTCAAGTGTCGCAACAAAAGGCAACTGTCTATTGAGGTCAGGTTGAGCATATCCAAGGTAAGATGGAATTTCCTGGGAAATGGGCCTTTGCATACCAGCATAAGGCATCTACTGCTGGTAACCTTGATATGGGTAAGTTTGTTGAGAAAACCCGGTGTAAGGTTGTTGTTGTCCAAACCCAGCATAGGTTTGTTGATCAGGGCTTGGATAAAATTGTTTCTTACCATACCCAGCTTAAGCTTGTTGTCCAAGTCCATGTTGAGGTTGGTATTGTTGTCCAAGTCCATGTTGAGGTTGGTATTGCCAAGGCTATTGAAGCAACTGTTGTTGTTGCCCACCAATGTAAGGTTGACCAGGTAGTGAATACACTAAACCAGTGTAAGTATGTGTCATTCTAGTAAATGGTAAACTAGCTTGAACTTGTTGGACTCCAAACGCAAGTGGTTGTTGTAAAACTTCCTGAGAATGCTGGATGTGTATACCTGAAACTTGGGGGTCTGAGGTTGAAGGGCCAACTTGCACAGGTTGCAATACAACAATCTGGGCTTGTGACTGCGACACAATTGTAACAACGATTTCATAGGTTGTGATGGATACACAAGCCTAGGTTGAATGGGAATGGTTGTTTGCCACTGATTGACAGTCATTCCAGGCTGACCTAAAGACAACAACATATCGACATATTGTTACCCCCAAAATATGGAGGATAAGGAGAATATGCATATTGTTCTCCATATGGGGGTAGTCCAGCGTTAAGCAGATACAGAGGATAGTAACCAAATGAACTAGCTTGACGTGAACTTGATGGGTCCAGCTGTTCGATACCCGTAAATGAGGAACCGGATAAAATTCTAGTTGAGGACATTAGTGAAGACCAAGGGCTAGAAGCAACACGTGAGTGGGTTCCCGGTAAAGATTGGTAACCCGATGGGACGGATGGAACACCATACAAGTGTGACTCGGGTGTTGTAGTAAACATTGAAGAGGTTGCGACATAAGATTTTTCCATAGTCGTAACATATGGTACGGTCTGGGATTTTGACTCTGCTATAGTCAAATGTCCAAATAAGTTTCCTAACGAATCAACAAGTTTCTGAAAGTAATCAAGATCAAAAGGAACAGTGAAATGAGGAGTATGAGGATATAGATAAAGTCTAGTTCCAAAATGGAATGGAGTTCTAGCTTATTCTACCTCAGGTTCCTCTTCTATTGAAATCAAACCAGGTGGAAGAATTTCACCGTCTAGTCTGTAATAGGTTTCTGGTTGTTGCTGAGGTAAAGAGGAGGTCTCGACAGTTATGGATGTTTGAGGATCTACTAGTCGATATTCCTCCAGTAAGGTAACAACTTCTGATTATTCCACCTCAAGATCCAAATGTTTTGGTAAAAGAACAAGTTCAGGTTGGGCTTTGTGAACAACTTCTGGTTCAGAAGTAACTTCTGATTGAACAATGATGGGCTCGGGATACAGTTCTAATCGAACAGATTCAGGTTCAGAAGTAATTTCTCGTTGAACAACTTCGGATTGAGAATCAACTTGTTGTTGAACAACTTGGGTTACCGTTTCACTAGATTCAACTCTAGTTTCCTCAAGTAATTATGGAGATTCCACTTCAGTAACAGATGCACCAATAACTGTAGGAGTAGTTAGGGTTTCTAGTAATTCAGATGAAGAACTAGATGCTTGTGAAGTACTGGATCCAGTCAAATGAGATCACTTTTACCGAATAGGTGTAGCTTTGGGTGGTAAAGGCGGTTTACTCGCTGCTCTCTGTGAATGATAGGGTAAGGGTTGATTTTCCTCCATGATTTTTGATTGATTTTATTACAAAAATAAATAAACAAAAAGGGGTAAGCTAGGTAAAAGGTTTACGAAGCAACTGTGAATTGCAGAATACCTCCTAGTGAACCAAGAAGTATGGGCAGACAATCTCCCCGAATGTTGTGTTCAGTGTATCACAGTGTACAAGGCGGCCTACTCAGTTACCTAAGGATGGATATAAACCTAGTGTTTTCCTCCTATACATACCCGAAAGTATGTGGAGGCCCAATCTGTATTAGCACTATCTAATGCAAAACCACACAATGAGAGCATTCCCATATACTTTACGTACTGTAACATCGCCCTATATACCCGAAGGTATGTGGATGAGCTACGATATACTCACATACGTGGAATGAGATATCACACTTGATATGTATTGCAGACAAGTTAGTGACAGCTGCTATGTTTTATGACGTCAGAACATGTCTCTAGCCTAGAACCTCTAAATGTTTTGCGTTAGATGACAATGCTCCATTAGGTAAATTGATGTTAATTTTAAGTTGATCTTGCTTAGGAATTTTCCTTTCAAGGTTCACCACGTGATGTATTTTCAATTCCTAGAATGTAACCAACATGATAAGCATTCTTTCCATTCAATTTATCAATGAAAATATTAGCTAGCAGGGATAGAGCAATCATATTTATTTCGATCAAAGAGAAAAGAGCACAATCTAATGCAGTTTCCCTAAAATATTCCTATGAGCACACACAAAATTTTTCAATGCACGATGCAATTTTTTCTTTTCGATTCCCTTAATGTTATGATGAACAAGAAAGGAAACTAATGCACATGCAATCAATCAATCTTTAACAAGAACGAAGATTTTACGACAATTCTGTTTCAAAGGAAAAGAAGACTTTTACGACACTTTCTTTCGAACAAAGATTAATCGACTATAATCTAACTTTGACAATGCTCGATAATGACAAAGAAATCATTTAAGAAACATTAATCAATCAAGTCAAAGTAGGGCTAGCTAAGGAGACACAATTTTTATTTCAGAGACAAGATATTCATTGATCATTCAGCAAGCAATCAAACAGAAGAAATTTGGTGAAAATCCCTATCCAAAGGTGGAAAACTAACCCAAGGAGGATTAGCGCAGCCCTGAATGGGAGACAACTTCAAATCACTTTCCCTAAGCTAAGGGTGCTCTGCAGCGTATTGTGTCCCTCACAAGCCTCCGCTGGTGACAGTAAGCCATTTCAAGAGGCAACTAGACACAATTTTTTACTAAAATTCACTTCAAAAAGACTGAAATACAATCAATGAAAGGGAGTAAGGTCTACTGGAGTGTCCTAGGATGTGATAAGCTACTCGGAACAAGGATCATTCCCCAATTGAGTCACCAATTTCTTATGAATAATTTCGTATCTACGGATAAATAGTAATTCCCTAGACAGAATCTATATCTAGAACAATAGTTTAAAGCACTTTAACATTTCTCTATAAACAATAGATAAGACAAAGAGAATGAGAGGACCTACTTGTACTTTCGTTTTCGTCTTGTCTCCTTTGTATTGATACTATCGCTCCTTCTCGTACTTAACACGCTTTAGAAGTACCTGTAAACATCAACAGAAGACAAAGAACTGATCAAAGAAAAATATCTATTGATTATAAGTAAATGGAATCAGATACATTCACACATATAAGCATCACATATCAAGATAAGCATATGGAAAAAGGTGCAAATACTTTATTGAATAGAAGGAAGAATTACAAACACGAAGCCTGATTCGAAGTCACTGCTCCAGCTTTGGTTCCATCCACATCACATCATAAGCATGACAATTTGGCAACATAATGACACTTACAATAGTCTCAATTGTCAAACTAACATTATCTCCTTACAATCATCAAAGTCCAACCCTTGATCACTTATATGAGTGGTCAATTTGTAGGAAGATGGAGGAGGTTTTGTCATCAATGAGGGTATTGAATGGCCTTCCATACCTAGAATTAGCTCCATGGAGGACGGGATGAGAGGATAGGATGTATCTTAACTCATTCCTCATACATTTCCGAGCTCATAGGAGATGATAAGTGTGGGAATCATCTAGAAGGCTACAAAAGATAATAATATCCCCTAAACCCTATGTGAATTTCTCTCAAACTTGCCCAGCGCAGGTCAAAGAGGGCCTAAGTGCTCTGTAGAGCACCCTGGCATGGACTCAACTGCTCTGCAGTGCACCCTTGCATGGGCCTAACGGTGTTGGTCCCTCTAGAGGTCATTTTAGGATGTCTTCAGGCCATGAAACTGTATGGGAAGGAGGCATTCAAAAGGTTGACTTGTTTTGGTCATGTAGCAACTGAAATTAAGGTTTGATGAGCCCTAAAACACTGATATGGATGATGGGAGTGATGTGCCCAAATGGATCTATAACACTTAGCCAATAGGCCAAGGCCAAGAGTTAGACATACCCCACATTCGGGTTAATATCCTAAGAGGGTGAGTATGAAAATACAAGGTTGTGGAGGTAGAATTCACACAAACTTCCTCTGTCATCAATACTGCAACCCCAACAATATTTGATGAAATATCTGGGAGTTTGGACATGAAATTATCCTTACTAGACAAAATAAGAAATATAATACCTACACGATTTCTCTTTCAAGAAAAGAGAATATGTCCTTGTTGGTTGCCTGCAACTAGTTAGTTCCAAGGACAAGTTTTACATGACTTGCATAGAAGTTTCCATATATGAAATCTGATTTTCCATGGCTACTGTCACTCCTCTTGATTGCTCTAATTGCTATTTGAGTTTCCTGTTTTCTTTTTCCAAGTGTTCCCTATTGTTTGTCAGTTGAATCTTGAGGATCATCATATCCTCTCTAAGTTGGTCTATTTGATTTCCAAATTTAGACTTCCTCTACTCCCTTTTCTATTGTAGTCCTCTTCCATTTGTGGGTCTGTCTTGGTATTTTCTATTTCCAACATGGCATTCTTCCTGTAGTGTATGGTCCAACAACCTTTAGATTCTCTTGTTTTTTTTTCTCCTTTTTTCCTTCTTCATGGTGCAATTTTAATTTTTCCCTCTTCCTGTAGCTCTATTCATTCTACAATATATTTTTTGCTCCTCTGGGCTTGGGGTTTCCTCTATATTTTGGGAAGATTCCTTCTATTTGGAGATATACTTGGTCCTAGGTTTATGATGCCTTTAAAATTAAGACTCTTAGTTGATTAGTGTGTCATTTTTTTAGGCTTAGGGTGTTTCCCCCATCTTCAATATTGTGGATACAATATCCTCTTTAGTTACCTTAGTTTAATATTCTTCTTTTTTTTATTTTTATTTTTATAGTTGTGAGCCCTAGTTCTTTTAAGGATTCTCGGGTCACTGAGAATCCCTCTTTATCCATATCTACAAACCCAATCTATGGAATAGGATGTTCCGAGCAATGCAAAGAATCATAAACAATAAATTTGATAAGCCCATGATGGGCCAAAGACCCATGTTTCCCGCCTTTCACCTTATCACATATCTCATTTAATGATTGTAAAAGGAAGTAAAAAAATGCTTATATTTTGAGATGGTTGTAGTGAGATTGGTGTCTAAGCTGATATAGTAGTCTCAACTAATATGAAAATACCACACTAAATCTCCCATCATAAGAGATGTATTTCAGTATGTGGTCTACAACATCATTCTAGGGGGATGGAAAACTCTTTCTTTTGAATCCATATTTATCCTCTATAAATTCCTTATTATCCAAGACAAAAATTATTTTTTAGAAAGAGTGGCATATTGCCTCTCCTCCTTATCCTATGGTAAGCCTTCAGGAATGCATGTGATTCTATCAATTGTCTCTTCATTGATACAAATCAATAATCCTCTCACTGCGGTCACATAATCTTTCCCCCAGTAGTTCTGAAAGTTGAGGAAAATTCAAAGGCCACATCATCATCATCATAAACTCTTCTAAAAATACCCCAACCATTGATTTCTATAAAAAATGTCTACAACCCTAATATTCTGATAAAATCTAGCAGCGTTTGTGGGTTCTCTAACCTACTTGTGTTTCTGGAGTTGGAGAAAAGTGCCAAACCAAACAAATTTCTATGGTTGATGCTTAATAACTAACAGTTGGATATTTTTCTTGGGAAATTGATTGTATAGGGTTGTATACCATAATATAGTATAGCAATCAACCTCTATATTTCACCATATGTGCTCATGTATGTTTTGGCATATAAAATTTTGAAGGCACCCTAGCCTGATTTGTCATGTTGTGTAATTTGGCAGTTTCACAATATTTTTACATAGTAGTGGCTTCTTCGATTGGAAGTGAAACTCTAATGATGTAAAAAGATCAATAATGTTCTAAGAACCACACAAAAATTTGAAAATCACAATTTTGATCATTAGTGAGCCCTCGACATGCATGGTACTAAATAGTAAAGACTACTTGCACTTAACAAAAGACAAGGTAAATAAGGAATTTTTTTTGGTAAACTTAGTACCCTCACTTGAAGGTGTAAATTAAAATTATGGAAGTGTAGGAAGATGCACAAGGAGAAATAATATAGCACTATATTTTATGACTTCTCCATAGGTACATATGCAAGAGGTTGTGTGCAATCAAGTTAGGCTATAACACAAATTTTAACCTGAGAAATGCAATTTTCCCACTTGGCATGCAATTTTGACACCTTTGTGTACATTCTAAGTATGGAATATAAAGTTTCATGGCATATATGATAACTTATTTTCTTTACAATCTATTAAGTTTGCAATTTATGTATATGGCATGCATTTTATAATGCAAGTAGACATTTTGGCACCATAAAAATAATATGTAGAAGCAAAGTTGGTTTTACAAAAAGAATAATTTAGCCCATGGGAGTATGAATCAAGGTAGGAGATGATGCTGGTGGGCAATATGATTAGGTGTTCACTCAGACGTGGCATGACTAAAAAATCATCATAGAGACTAACTTGGAAAATTTCCCATTCCAAAGACCTCCAAGCATGGGATTGGTGATCAAGTTTGACTTTTCCAAACTCAAAGATGACATATTGAATGGTAGGATACTTAACGATTTGGGAACTTGTCTTCTAACAATTAAGGCTCAAGAGGAGGATTTTCATCTTTGACATTGGAAAAGAGATTAATGTTGAAGGTTGTAGATTACTTCCTTGATTACCAAAGGATGAGACGAATGATAGTCATCTTTGACATGATCAAAGGGATAATATATAATTATCAGAAAATAAATTTTGAATTTGCTAAATGGTCAAGGTTATAAACTATATAATCATTTTATAATTTTTCAAAACAAGCTACATTCAAGATATTGTAAAATTTGTAAGGAGGGGGAGGAAATCCTTCCATATGGGAATGGATTTTTTGGGGTTTAATCCCCCACAATTTCTGAGGGCAGTACAAGATCTGGGTAGCCATGCTTGTGTTGTTCATCCTTTTCCCTTTTCTATAGATTAGGCTTAAATGTTAATGCTGCAACCAGAAGTAGTTATTGATTAGTTTGTAGTTGTATGTCATGTAGTAAAATTCTTTCCCTTGATACTTTTGAGTAGAGCAAGAGTAGGAGTCATGATTCGTTGTGTATCATCTACTACTCTTTGTAAATTTAAAACAATCCAAATATCATGTTGTGACTACTTTGTTAAGAAGCTTTGGTTAACCAAGCTCTTGGTTGTTTCGCTTACATGGTCCATTGTGTAGAATTTCCCACTGTAGATCAATAGATTATGCAATATACTAAAGCAAAATACAAGATCTACTTCTACAATGAAATTGTGGAAGCTTAATCGATTATGAGCAAGATCAAATAGAACACATATAACTGAGAATGAGAAAGAAATCACACATGAACACAGAAGAATACTCAGGTGAAAGCCTTAGCTAAAAACCCTGATCTCTGTATTATCATACAAGTGGAAATATGTCCGGATTACACAAAGCTTTAGCTCACAAGCTATCCAACTCTTAGTACAATCAAACAACACAACTCACAGACTGAATAGACACAACATATGCCTTCCCTCAGTCCTCCAAGCCTCCTATTTCCTTGCGTAGTTTCTCCTGGGTCCTCCAGCTGCAACCTGTGTGATTCTCACCTCACACACAACACTGACCTCTGAAATAACTGCGCAATCCTGAAGGAGATGATTCCTTCTGCATGGATGAGTTTCCTATATAGGAAAATTCCTTCAATTGATAGTACACTATCCCTTCCTCTGATATCAACTGGGTCTCTGACTGAACTGACATGCATGAATTATTTATGAGAGAATATTTAGTTATCTAAAGTGCAACAGTTACATGCATGCATGCATTAACTAACTGAACTCACAATCAGTTCCACAAAATGTTGGAACTAATCTAATTGGACTTAACTCGGATAACTGAGCTAACTAATTATAACTCAAAGAACAACTCATCTTGATCTCCTTAATCAAGGGATAACTCCCTCAATCAATGGAGAAACTGTTGCATGTCTTCACATAGACTTCATGTTTGATTTTCTACAACTAATTAACTCAAGATGAATTAATTAATTATTTTACAAATAGCTGCTAATATCAAATTCAAATTTTACTTCTCAATTTTAGTTCAAGGACTAACTAAAATTGGAATCTATCCTGAAATGATATTTATAGCAATGTTATTTTTATCATTTCTATTTTATCATTCCTTGTTGCTATTTCCAACACTACTACCTGAGATGTTATTTATAGCATTGCTATTTTTAGCATTTCTTGTTGCTATTTTCAACACTCCCTCTCAATAAGAAAGGTATTCAACTCAAACCCGATCCTGAACCTTTAGAATGTTCTGCATGCAACACTTCTCCCTAGTGTTGTTGCTCCAACAACTCTAGGTACACAAACATATCCAACCTAAATCAGAATGATGCCTCTGTCATCAAAGTCTCTGACTGTTATTGCCTCTGTCGACTGAAAACTCTGCACCTCTGTGCTCCTCAGTATCTGACTGCTCTAGCCTCTATCACTTTGATCTCTAACTACATCAATCACACTGATTCCTCCAACTGCATCCGTGTTGCTGATGTTCCTATATCCCAGCACTACATCCGCACTGCACCTCCTCTCATCATGTTGCATCGTGCTGCCCACTGCTGCACTGTAACTCAATTACTGAGAAGTAAGTAACTGATCTCCCAACTGACCTCCTTGTTGGGCTATAAATACCCTATGATGTTGAAGCTCCCTTTGTCGCTCTATCCACATCTGTCTCGACCCACTTAGCCAGTCTTGCTACTTCTCATTAGGGCTCCTGTAGCAAGGTCTAATCAAAGAGGCTGGGTACCTCAAGGATCCTACCCCTATTTCAGCCTTCTTGGGACTATCACTTCACATCACCCCACCTCCCACCTGGAGGTATGGATGCATGTGATCCCTCTGCCCAATTGGCTAGAAATTTCCCCCTACTAGAGGTCTCTGCATGAGTGGATGCCTCCACTCGGTCTCCTCTCGACTTCTCTAGTTGTGGCTGCTCCACAACCTCCTGAAGTTGCTTCACCAATTTTGGCTCCTCCACAATTGTCTGAGACTTCTTTTGGCACTGCATGTTGAGAGGTAATGTACTCTTCCTTTCAATCACCATGTCTCCAACAGTTACCTTACTCCTCAAGGCTTTGCATGCATCTTGAACCTCAAGAGCATACAGATTCTTGACTTGTGAATCGATCTGCTTCACCTATCTCGTGGTGATGTGTCTAAGGAAAACCGTTCCCTTAATTAAGACTATATCATAGCCTTTGTCTTCCAGCATCGTGATCGATACCAAGTTTTTCTTCAGTCCTGGCACATACTTCACATCTGTCAAGGTAATGCGAGCTCCATGCTCCCTCTGAAAAACAACCTTGCCTACACTTGAGACACTATAATTTTCCTCATTACCCATCGCTATGAGTATCTGGAGGTTTTTCTCCTCCAAGGTACTAAACAAACTCTTATCACCAGTCATGTCGAATGAAGCTCCACTGTCAAGAAACCAACTGAAACCCATCATCGATGAAACCATGCATGCGATGAGGGTGAAATCAAACTCGAACTATGAGGCCAATGCTTCACCTTCTGATCCTTCCAAGGATCCCTTCTTGGATTTCTTCTGTGGACAATTTGTTGCATAATGGCCTAGCTCGTGACAATGAAAGCATCGCACTTTCGATTTGTCAAACTTCTTCCCACCATGGGAAGAACTCGATTTGGGATGAGAATCCTTCTCCTTCCCTTTCTTTGCCTTACTCGCTAAGGTGCAATTTTCTTAATCCTCCTTGGATGAAGAACCATCTCTGGTGCTTCTTCTTATCTCCTCCTGCATCAGATCCGACCAAAGTCGTTCCCAATCTGGCAGTTTCTCTCTTCCATTTACTGAGTCTTGGTAGCTATGCCAGCTCTTAGGAAGACCGAGGAGAGCAAGACTCACCATGTCATCATCAGTTGTCATGATACCTACACTTCCAAGCTCATCCCTGCAAGTGGTGAGCTTGTTCAGATATGTAGAGATCGTGTCGCCCTTTTCAGACTTGATTTTCCGAAGCTTGTCTTTCAACGCCAACTTCCTCTGATTTTTGATGTTCTAATATAGATCTTTCAATGTTTTCCACATTGAAAACGGTGTCTCTTTCCCATGGAGACTAAAGACTATGTGGTATCAAACTCCCTCTAGAAGGATTCTCCTTGCTATAGCCACACATTTCTTCCATTTCACCAATTTTGTAGCATTAGTTGCTGTTGACTTGGGGACTTCTTGATCAATGAAGTCCTTACGACCATTGTCCTCTAATATTGCTTCCATGCGATCCTTCCAGGCTATATAATTCGAGTTGCCATCAAGGGCATACTCGAGTCTTTAACCATTGAATGCCATTGGAGAAATTGAGATGTGATAAGAACTCGATTTCTATATTTAGGAACTTCAAACTTCGAACTTCTCCCTTCTTTGTATATTGTTCTCTCCTTTTATCACCTTTGCTCTAATACCATGTAGAATTTCCCACTGTAGATCAATAGATTATGCAATATACTAAAGCAAAATACAAGATCTACTTCTACAACAAACTTGCGAAAGCTTAATCGATTATGATCAAGATCAAATAGAACACATATAACTGAGAATGAGACATCAATCACACATGAACACAAAAGAATACTCTGGGGAAAGCCTCAGCTAAAAACCCTGATCTCTGTATTATCATACAAGTGGAAAAATGTCCAGATTACACAAATCTTTAGCTCACAAGCTATCCAGCTCTCAGTACAATCAAACAACACAACTCATAGACTGAATAGACACAACATATACCTTCCCTCATTCCTCCAAGCCTCCTATTTCCTTGCGCAGTTTATACTGGGTCCTCTAACTGCAACCTATGTGATTCTCACCTCACACACAACACTGACCTCTGAAATAACTGCACAATCTTGAAGGAGATGATTCCTTCTGCATGGTTGAGTTTCCTATATAGGAAAATTCCTTCAATTGATAGTACATTGTCCCTTCCTCTGATCTCAACTAGGTCTCTGACTGAACTGACATGCATTAGTTATTTATGAGAGAATATTCAGTTATCTAAAGTGCAGTAGTTACATGCATGCATGCATTAACTAACTAAACTCACAATCAGTTCCATAAACTGTTGGAACTAATCTAACTGGACTTAACTCAGATAACTGAGCTAACTAATTACAACTCAAAGTATAACTCATCCTGATCTCCTTAATCAAGGGATAACTTACTCAATCAATGGAGAAATTGTTGCATGTCTTCACATAGACTTCATGTTTGATTTCCTACAACTAATTAACTCAAGATGAATTAATTAATTATTTTACAAACAACTGCTAAGATCAATTTCGAATTTTACTTCTCAATTTTAGTTCAGGGACTAACTAAAATTGGAATCTATCATGAAATTCTATTTATAGCAATATTATTTTTAGCATTTCTATTTTATCATTCCTTGTAGCTATTTCCAACACTGGTACTTGAGATTCTATTTATAGCATTTCTATTTTTAGCATTTCTTGTTGCTATTTTCAACACATTGATCATTATGGTTTGAAGTGAAAGTTGGTTCATCCGAAGAAAAAAAACATTCCACATTAATACATAGATTTTGTTTATTTGAGTTAGAGGATATATTCTTATAATTAGAATTCCCTACAAAACTTCTCCATAATTTGGAAGAACTCGGGCATCTATGTGCAAGTAAAGGAATCCATCACCCAATGAGAAATGACTAGTACTAATTGAGATCCATCTTATTAATCATTGATATATATAAAACCTTGTTTTGTGATCTAATGTATTGTATTTGAACTCAAATTGCATATCAGAAACAATGGGAAATGTAATAACCCTGGTTTCATTTCCCTTCTTATTTTAAGCATTGAAAATTTAAGTTAAATAGGTCGAACTGGGGACACAAATTCTAGAGCTGAGGTGGAAGGGACAGTTTCCTGGAATGTGGAATTGTGTCGCATATTATGGAAGGTAGACAAAAAATAAACTAAGGATGAGAAAACAAAAACTAACAAGAAAAAATTCAGAGAGATGAAGGGAAGCTAACATGATTTCATGGGCGGAAGAGAACCTGGCTAGGCAGGCAAGAACGTGGGAGGAAACAAAATGTGGAAGGGGGAAAGCAGGGAAATGCTTCCATGATTGTCATGGTAGGGGCTATCTATGAGATGGGCGTCTACCTGCAGGGTTTACTTCGAGCCTGGTTCACTAGCCCCTTCTATGTTATTATCTTTATTAGCATTCCTAACATGAATTCTCCTGACTTTTAGCTTTACTCCATGTTTGTATATATATCTACACATACAATCCCATATCTTCGGCTTACGACTGGAAATCTTATCGATGCTACCTCTCCCTTGTCCCTAGTTATGCTGCCACACTTTCCTAGTAGGAAACCATTCATTCATTTGGGCCATCGGTAGCCTACAGTTCTCTTGTCTTCTGAGAATAGGTTGGCCCTCTGTTCAGTTATCCATTTGCTATCACTCATCTATCTACATGACATTGGATATCATGTGGAAAGAGGTATACATTTAGTTCAGATGTAGGCAAGGGCTATTGGATTTTCACCACATCAAACACATCTTAGAGACCCTTGCCATTGTCAAAATTCTTGAATCTAACACATCAGAAACCCCTACTGAAATTTTTGGTTTACTATCTCCTACATGTTCTTTACATTAACAAGTTATTTAACTGAATAAATATCGAAGTAAACATTATTGCACCCTTCACAAATATACAGATCATGAACTAAAATAAACAGAGACAATAACACAAGGGACACCGTTATTTTTGGACAATCGTCCTTGGAAAAATCCAATTCGGGAAAACGGTGCATCATATATAAGGGTTTTATTATTAAGAAGATTTCATGAATACAACTAGGGTGCTAGAAATGGCTCTCCCAACAGAGAATATCCTCGGTAGTAGTATCTCTATCCAGAGACAAATATTCTAGAAAATCAGAAACCAGATGATCAACCCCGTAGTGACTCCAGTTGTTTCTTGTGCTAGACATCGAAATCTGCTCCAAGCACTGCTCTTGATATGCATCACCCTTCAAGAAATCCGTCACCCTCTCCTGGCTGATCTTCTCTTAGTTTTCTCCACAGAATCTCCCCATCATTGCCTCTGAAGCCCTCTATGACTTCTTCGTCAGCCTCTACAACTTCTGCATCAACCTCTATGGCCCTTTGCGTCCTCTGTGTCAGTCCTTCTAGGCCCTAAGTTGTCTCTCCCGGCACTTCACTGCCTCTCTGTTATGTATTGTTCAACCTCAGATGAAAATCCCTTCCTGAAATTCCCCTCACTACAACTCCAATCACTAACTTGATTTTGTCAGCAAACCTTGCCCCAAAAAATTGAATTAATTGATCAATATGGTGTGTCTCCAACTAACCCTCAAGCCTCCTCTTATGCTTTTCCTATTGACAAATCAACGGTCGATATTAAGTCCCTAATCAGTGGCTAAGAATAGAACTGGCTTGATCCTCATCTCTTAGGACTTTCTCACCCATATTATATTAATACACATTAATATTTTTAATTTTCCCAAGTTTAGACTTAGGAACTCATTAAAAATATTAATTATTTTAATATCTATTCATCCAGGTTGAATTTATCCAAATGCTTTATGGGTCATGGATATCTCATATGGCTTAGCCTCTCCTTCAAATTTTGTGTCTACAACACATCCGATGCTACCAAAAATCAACACTCCCTCTTAGCGAGGAATGTGCTCTAGCAATGCTTCACCATAGAAGCATCACACTAATCTTCCACATTGGTCCTTTGTGTTGATGCTTGGACTGATGCCTTACATCCATTCCACTACTGCTTCCTATATTGTTGCCCATGACATTGCCACTACCATTGCTACATCTGTATTGTATCTCCCGCTCAAAAAGTTGCGTCATGTTGCCCATAACACTGCCACTGCTAACTGTTGCACTGCAACTCAGTTACCGAGAAGTAAGGAACTGACTTCACTTAAACACTGACATCCTGGTCAGTCTGGAAGCCTCATGATATTGAAGCTACCTCTTCTACTATCATGTGCTCCCTCTTCTACCATTGCGCTGCTACAACCTCTTCTGTGACTCTCACATTGTTGCAACCTCCACTGCACTACTACAAACTTTTGCACTTTAGAATTACCTTGCCACTCCATCACACCTTGCTCCACCTGACACCTTTCATCATGCTACTGTCATTAAGGGCTCCCATAGCCATATGTGATCCAAGATTTTGGGCACCTCAAGGATCTTACCTACTTCTGTAGTCCTCTCAACTACAACTCTATGACTCCCCACCTCTTCTCTAGAGGTGCATGAGAACTCATGGCACAATTGTCATCATCTTAAAATCATTCTTCGTCTTTGCTGGAGCAGTCTTTGAGTCGGAAGCTTCTCCCTTGCCTTTCTTACTAGGGAACTAAGATGCATAATCTCCTAGCTCCCAACAATTGAAGCACTTGAACTTGGATATGTATTTCTTCTTCCTCTTCTATAGCCCTTGTTGTCCTGCAAATGCGAGAGTTTCATCCTCCTCCTCCTCCTTCTTGATTCAAATTTCCTTACCACTACTTCCCGCCTTGGTCAATCTTCTGAGCTCTTCCTCTCAAAGAGTTGCCCACATCTCCTCCCAATTGGGGAGAGTTTCACTACCCAAAATTCCTTGGAAAAACGTTTCCTACTCCTCAGAGACTGCATTCAGGGCTGTCCTGACCATGAAATTTGGATTTCGTGTAGACCCCATGGAAGTAAGTTGGTCGTGAATCCCTTGCAACCTTAGGAGGAAGGGATCTATCTCCTCTCCTTTCTACATCTGATATGACCTTACCTAATTCTCTAATAACATCTTTCGCTGCATAGAAGAGCCCTGGTATAAGGTGGTCAGGGTCTCCCACATTTCTCTTATTGTGTTCTTCTAAGTAATATGTGGTATGACATGATCCTTGACCCCCTCTAGGATCATGCATTTCGCCTTCGCCTAGGCCTCCTCATACTTCTCATTTTCAGCAGGGTCAACTGGGACAGCTACTACTCTCAAGGCATAGTCCTTGATGTAAATGTTTATCTAGGATTTCCAGTATCCTAGCCTTCCATATGGCAAAGTTAGAAGCCCCGTGCAATCTATCCTTATCCCTCAATCCGTTCACTACCATCTCTGCTCTTATTCTTTAGACTCCCTCTGAGTCTCAACTTCCCTCTTAGAAATCCTCCGGCCAATTGTCGAATCACTCTTCTCCAATCCTCCTTTGCCACTGCAACTTAAATCTAGATTTCTTAGCTAGAAATATGTCGAGGTAGTGCTTCCCTCTACCTTGGTTCAGTCTCCTTAGACAGTGTTTTGCACTGACAGAAACAACATCCCACCAGCTCCTCAAATCAAAATATGCACAGCTCCCTCAACCCTAGCAAATCTAAGAGTCTGAGCCCTTTAGGCTCTGCGCAATCACTGTGTGGGATGAATCTTCTCATTTTGGCCAACTGTGTTAATCCTTTCTGGCTCAGAAAGATGACTTGGCTCTGTGTCAGCCTGATCTTCCCTCCTCTGCCTCTATGTTGGCCCTAATGGCTGATGCAACTAATGCATGGGCTCCTCCCAGCTACTGCGTCTTCCTCTCCCAGATCAGAATGCTGATGCAGGCACTGTGTGAGACTCTGCAGCACACACTCTGCACTGTGTCACTCCTCCTATTGCCTCTTCATCTCTCTCGGGACAACTGCTTCTCTGCTGAAAATTCTCAGATTTCTCGGCTGGTGTCTTCCGTCGCATATGATCTGCAATCGCTCTAATACCATGTGAAAATTTCTGAATCTAACACATCAGAAACCCCTACTACAATTTCTGGTTTACTATCTCCTACTTATTCTTTACATTAACAAGTTATTTAAATGAATAAATATCGAAGTAAATAGTATTACAGCCTTCACAAATATGCAAAACATGAACTTAAATAAATAGAGACAATAACACAAGGGACACCGTTATTTTTGGACAATTGTCCCCGAAAAAACCCAATTCGGGAAAACTGGTGTAACATATATGAGGGTCTTATTATTAAGTAGATTTCATGAATACAAATAGGGTGCCAGAAATGGCTCTCCCAATAGAGAATATCCTTCGCAACATTACCTCTTTCCGGAGATAGATATTCTGGAAAATCAGCAACCAAATGATCAACCCCATAGTGACTTTGGTTGTTCCTAGTGACTCTGACTGTTCCTTGTCATGGACAACGAAAGTTTTTCCAAGAACTATTCTGGAACTGCATCACACTCTCTCGGCTGATCGGCTCTTAGTTTCCCCACAGAATCTCCCCAACATTACCTCTGAAGCCCTTTACGAATTCAGTGTCACCCTCTACAACTTCTGTGTCACCCTCTACGGCCCTCTACGTCCTCTGTGTCAGCTCCTACGGCCTCTGCATCCGCCCTTCTAGGCTCCGCGCTGTCTCTCACAGTACTTCACTGTCTCTCTACTATGTATTCTTCAACCTTGGATGAAAATCCTTTGCTGAACTTCCCCTCGCTGCAACTCTGATCACTAACTTGATTTCCTCAGTAAACGTTGCCCCATAAAATTGAATTGACTGATCAATATGTGGTGTCTCCAACAGACCCTCAAGCCTCCTCTTATACTTTTCTTATTGAAGAATCAATGATCGAGATTAAGTCCCTAATCAACAGCTAAGATTAGAACTAGCTTGGTCCTTGTCTCTTAGAAATTTCTCACCCATATTATATTTTTTTTTATATGTTTAGACTAACCTAAGTACCCACGGGGATTTGAACCGATGACCTATCGCAAGGAGGGCCTTAACAACGCACCCATTCACCATCAATCCAAATCCCCGTGGGCCTCACCCATATTATATTAATACACATTAATATTTTAATTTTCCTAAGTTTAGACTTAGGAATTGATTAAAAATATTAATTATTTCAATATCCCATCATCTCGGCAGAATTTCTCCAAACTATTTCTAGGTCTTGGATATCTCATGCGCCTTAGCCTCTCCACCAAATTTTGTGGCTGGAGTACATTCGATGCTACCAAACATCAACAGTCATTAGCAGCTTAGCCTTGTAACTTCACTCCCTTCTAATGTGTTCGGAAGCTATTGTTACCACTAGATATTGGTTGTTGTCACAGTTCATAGGTAGTGAACTTTCATTGCCATATTTTGTTGAGAAATATCAGGATCCTTGAATGAAAAGGAAGGCAAGCTCAATCCTCACCTCCATGTACTTGAATATGGAAAAGTAATGTAGTCTCCTGGCCATTTTCCTAGTCCAGGTTAAAATTGCAGTCAAGCCATATTACTTTCATTGACAAGTATGTGAATACAGAGTTGATGTAATAAAAATTAATAGAAAATATAGTGGCAAGCCTATTCATCTTGACATGACAGTATATCTAGGCCTGGTTGGGATGACACTTATCTATATAGCGCTTAGGGAGTCTGGAAGCTTTTATAAGGTCTGAAAATGGGACGTGAGCTCGAATAAACATATTGTGATGTAATTGGAGGGTGGAGGGTGTTGGCCCTTTAGAGACCTGGTTCTAGCAAAGAAAACCATCAGTAGGTCCCTCACAATGCTCTAAAATCTCGCTTGGGGGTGATTGGACTGCAAGAAGGACCACTATTTAGTCCAATATAAGGTTGGGAGGAGAGTTGCAGTCTCCTGCTCAGTGGCACAAAGATAAGTATATGCCACCATTGCTGATCTTATGTTATAATTCCTGAAGTTGTTACTTTCAATGATTGCGTGAGACATGTCTTGTTAGGGTGGAAGAATGATCATGTTTTGATGACACCTAGATTGCTGATAAAACTATATATGGCTGTATGATATATCATGTATGAATGTTGTTGTGTTGATGTGTATGTTAGTGACAATATATCTTTGAGTGTGTGCTTTACACTATCTTGGTTACAGGTATTCCTCAAAAGATAAACAAATTAGTGAACATACGCAAATAATTTGAACTGTAACTAAAAACATGATATGAATATAGTATCAATTGGGGTTCTAATACCAATGATGTGAGCCAACCCATAATTATGTTATTATAAATTAAATCTGTAATCCAAAAAATTCGGAACTAGATCTGAAATCTCAAAAATAAAGCAGACCAAAAATTGGAAATTAATAAGGCCCTAAATGTAGCAAAAACTTGAATAATTATAAACTAATAGCACAAAGATGAATACAAGCAATGGAAAAACATACTAGTTATTTCAACTAGAACTGGATACTAACTTTCAAGAACAAATGTAAATGCTAGTGTTATCACCAAAAAATTGATCTTCTAGCCTAATTTACTAGATGGATCGAAGTATACCATGTAAAACCAATTTTACCCTAGTAAAATTGCTTTAACTATGAGAAATTACCTAATAAACCACCTTTATTAAGTAATTTATAGTTAAACCCGTGAAGAATAATTAAATAAATCATTATATATTTGATTTTCTTCTAGGAATAATTAATTTAACCATTATTTTATTATTATTCCTTGTCAAATTTGACCTAATCATGAAAAATAAATAGATAAATCATTATATTTCTTATTTTTCTCTAACAATAATTAATTAATCACTAATTAATTATTATTCTTTGTGAAATTTGACTAAATCCCTTAGGAATAATTAAATAAACCCTTATTTTTTTATTATTCCTTAACTAATTCATTGAGATAATAAATGAATCATTTATTTATTTATTATTTCTAAATAAAAGTTTAAATATTTTTTCCCTCCTAAACAAATATAATAAAATATTCCAAGTGGTAATTTCAAGAATGGGATCAATAATATTTTATTATTGCTCATTATTCGAGGATAACTCAATATTTTTTTATAAATAGGAGGGTTTTCCATTCATTATTCACTTTTAATTATTTTCATTTTTGCACTTACTGTTGTAACTCTGGTTACTTTCATTGTTGTGCACCATATGTTTGTTGGGTTTATGCATTATAGAGGGGCGAGAGTCTACAGACGCTGAAAGCATTTGAGGATAGCCAAGAACCCATCCCATAGAGGGGGATTGGTAACATATATTTGTTCCCTTCACAGGTGTTATAATAAAATCATTCTTTACATATCTGGTTTCCATGGATGTTTCGGGGTTATTACTCTTTATCTCACTCTTTAACTATGATTGCAGCATAGATCAGAATTTTGGCAGGTTTTGTTTCTATCAATAGTTGCAGATCTATAATGTTTAGCAGTCATTTCTATTGTTGAGATCGTTTGTCATCCACGATCTTAAGTGGGTCCTTTTCGGACATCATTGAGAAGAAAACACTACAACAAATTGGCGACTCCGCTGGGTTTTATACTTCAGATCCAGAAACTTAGGTGACCTTTAGTATTTAGCTTAGGTTTTCTTATTTTTTCAATTCTCTTAATGTTTCGTAGTGTTTTAACCCTACATCTAATAAATTTTTGACTTTTATAAGCTCTATGGTCATTTCTGTAGGTCACAAGAACAAGCTGCAACAAAGGCGACATTTTTTTCTGAAATTTGCAGACCGGAAGTCTCAAAGTAGAAATCACATTTTTCAGCCCAAAAGGTGGGATATGTGCTCCAGAGAACAACTTTCTGTCCAAAAAGTGCCATTTCATCAAAAAACAAGTCAGAGCCTACGATTTTTGGGTTTTGTTGAGAGCTTTCTGCTAGGTGTATGACCTCTGTCTCATCCCGCTTAGGCCTTGATCCATTATGTTTTACTCGTAGAAGTCGAATCTAGCCTCCCTTAGGGATTCTAGTACACTTCTGCTTTTGTAGGAGGAGTTTAGGTGAGTGAGAAGTCTAAGTTTCTGCAGTACTTTCAGCCACACTTTCTAGATCTGTAACCTTTTGTTTCATATCTAATAAGATAGGTTGCTACCATCCATAGTTTCACATTCAAACTTGTTTGCTCATTCCCTTAGGGTCCTATCAGTTTCCCTAGGTGTTTCACCCATCTCCCTATCTTTTTGCAGCGATCTTCCCCTCTGGTTTTTTGATGTTGCTACACCACTTTCCAGTAGCTTAGAGTCACTTGATCCCAGTCACATCAACATTCAGATCTCTTAATCGTTTCAATGTATTTTCCATCGGTTTAGCCACCTAGAAGTACAATGTTTGCAAACCCAGTTTGGGTGGGGTTTAGTTAATTATTTTGCTGTTTATTTTCTATTATTTATTTTAGTTTATTCGCAGTAAGATTTTTTCTTTTTTACAAACACGATCTTGGCTTAATCAATTAATACACTTGCACACACAAGCACACCTTAAGCGAAGGGCTCTTGGTTTACACCGCCAAGTCAAGACTTAACATAATAAATTTATCTCACCGCATCAGAGACAGAAGATATATTTTTGATCTCTCTTAACCATTTCCGTGTTCCTTGTTTCCTTCCATCATTACGCCACCAAGGCGTGAGTCGTGAAGACTATTAGGCCTTCACCCCCAATTTCCGCTTAGGTGTATTACTCCTCCCCGTCGGGTTCAAATTCATAGCCCTCTGAGTGCCCATCCCGAATCTTCTCCTGGTCCTTCTAATTCCTCATCTGATTCCAAACCTCCATCACCGCATATCGTCACCATGTCTAGACTCACAGCTGGTGTAGGAACCCAAATTGGTGTTGGCTCCAGTTCTAAGCTGGTGGTCACATCAGGTGGAATAGTCTCAGGAATCATTCCGGCAGCCCCCATGCTCCCCCTTATGGTTGGGTTAAGTCTACGGATCTTTACTAGTTGATAAATGACCCCATACACCATGATGCTGGTTGGCCCTCTATGCCGACTAAGCTTCCCTCAGACATCCCAAAGTTTGAGGGTATTGCTAGAGAGGATCCTACTAACCATGCTCGATCCTTCCACATGTTGTGTTCGTTCAACTCCATAACCGATGACTCCATTCGTCTTCGGATCTTCCAACGCACGCTCACTAGAGATGCTACAAAATGGTATATAGATCAGCCCTTCGCCTCTCATTCCATTTTCATGATGCTTGCTAAAGCGTTCTTATCCTATTTACAGTTACTTCTCTGGTACGACACTGGTACTGATATTTTGACAAAATTTTGTCAATCCTCTGCTACTCACCTTTCTGGCAATGTTCAAGAGTGGCATTGAAGGAGGGGCACATGTCATGCCCTGCCTTTCGAAGACAATGTTTATCTAGATTTGTTTCTCAAGAGCCTTTTATCCCCCATCGAGAAATATGTCGCGTCCCATTTTCCTCAGACCGAGGAAGAATCTCTCTAGACTACTTTGAGATACGAACCGATCTATGCTAAATCCATTTAGGTCTATACCGTTATTCCAGACCTCCCTCGTCCTATAGTGCTAATGCACCGAGGGCATCTCACGCCGCCGACAGTATCATTGGATCCATTTCACACTCTTCACCATATTCTCAGCAGAGTTATGGCTATCCGCAGGAGGGCACCAGTTCCTCCAACATTTATGCTCCTCCTGCTAGTAACATGTTTCAAGGGCCCCAACCCGTATACCAAACTGTTGCTCCTTCTTATGCACAACCTGTCGCTCCAGCCCCTCAAGCATTAGCGCCACAGCCTCCCATGCATCCTCATCCCCAGCAGCCACCACCCCCTCATGGTCAGGTGTTTTCGCAGTAGAGTGATACCAATCCTGAGAATTCAAAGAAAAAGAATAAGGGGAAGGGCAACAAGGGTAACCAAGGTAACCAGCCTAGTGAGCCCCAAGGGAACCAACCTAACAACAACAACCAGCAACAGGGCGGCCATCCCAAGAAGAACAAGGCTATTCGTATGAACAAGCCTTGTGCATGTTGTGGTGTATATGGCCACTATACACATGACTGTCCCCTCTTACCCCAGATGCACTAAATGTTAGAAGCTCACGTAGCTTCTTGAGGCCAACAACTACCTCATAATTTTGTGCCACCTCAACCAGTCGTGCTCACAAATTCTTTCCCTCAGCAAGGATTTGTTGCTGCTCAACCCCAGCCAAGTCAAGAAACCCACCTTCCCTAACCTTCTAGTCCGTGTGACTACCAGACCCTGATGATGAACTATGATGAGGTTAATCCCTCCAATCTCAACCTACAAACTCTGTCGCGCTAATATGACAAGCCCTCCACTTCGTCAGCTACCGAGTCCAAAACCAAAGTGTCTGTTGATCCTCTTATGACACCAAATGGTCCTTTGCAGATCCCTCAACCCAAATTGAGTCCATTCCCAAGATCCAAAACGTACCATTATGATGTAATGTGGCTTCTAACAGAGTTACCCACACATACAGTATAGTAGACGACTTGGTGCAATCACCTATTACCATGTCAACACTGGAAGTCCTCCAATCATGCCCTTCCCAAAATAAGGCTCTACTAAATGCCTTGGGTGTAGTGGACCCTTCCAATGATCATTTGATTGTCTTCCCAGTTGATACATAATAACAGCCCCCATTACCTTCATCTGTTGCTTTCTAGATACCAGTTAGAGTCTGTAATGCCATCATCTCCAGATGCATTATTGACGAAGGCACATCCACCTGTGTGATATCTGTTTCTGTTTGGAAACAACTCAAGTCACCTGAGTTCTCCCCCTCCACCATCACTTTGCATGCATGGGATGGACACTCCTCCCAACCCCTTGGCATGTACCGCAATTGTCCAGTGACCCTTGCGGGAAAGACTGTCCATGTCGATATTGAATTCATTGATGCCCCTTTGGATTAGAACATCCTCTTAGGTCGTATTTAAAAATATGCCTTGTCAGTTGTCACGTCTGCGGTGTTCCGCAAGATGTGCTTCCCTCATGAATGGAGTATCATTGCCATCGATCAATTGACTTACTACGAGCCGGCATCCATGACCTCCCCTAAATCCATCATCTCCTCGATGTCCGACAACCAGTCTTCAACTCCTTGTACCAGTATCTCACCAGTCTATAAAGACTCATCACTGTTGGGTGCTTTCCTTGGTCCTCCCCCTCCCATCTCAGAGTTAATTCTATGAGCGTTTTCATGTTGCAGCCGTCACCCTTGAGTTCCTCACAGGTTAACCTCTTAGAGGTTTCCCCGCATGCTTCTATCGAACCTCTTTTGACAGAATCGCAGGTCTCAACATCAGTAGATCCTTCATCTACCATCATGTCATCTACCACTCAATACAATGCGTATGTGAACCTTTAATCTCAGGTTGATGCACCAGGTAACACCACCACATCATGTAGCCAGTCTTCCTCCAATCCACCCATCTTCCACTCCGATGAGGACATCATGGAAGCCATGTCTACCCCTGACTAACCTTGGGATGATATGCACCACCATTCATACTTCCTGCCATAATAGTCCCATGGCCAGTATGTTGTGGAATCAAAAGACTTCATCCCTGGAGAATTTGATTGGTTTCGAAATCCGGTTCCTGCCTGAGATGCTTTCGAAGAAGGGAATATGGCCAACATCTCTCCTACTATCAAAATCAACATTTCAGATCAACCAGGGGTCGAATAAAACATTTCCTTGTAGGCACAGTGCACCCCGGAAGAAATTGAAGCTTACACCAAGCTCTTCAAAGAATTTCGTGATGTTTTTGCCTGGTCCTATTTTGAGATGCCCAGACTTGATCTCACCATTGTTTAACACCACATCGACACATGGCCTGATGCCACTCCTGTTTGGCAAAAGTTGAGACCCATCCACCCTTCTTGATGTGAGGCCATCAAAGCCGAAATCGACAAGCTCAAGCAGGATGATTTCATCTATCCCATTGAGTATACCACATGGGTATCTAGCCTGGTTCCTGTTCTCAAGAAACAAGGCACCATTCATATCTGCATGGATTTTCGTGACTTGAACAAAGATTGTCTTAAAGACAACTTTCCCACACCCCTTATTGACCAAATCATTGATGAGTATGTGGGGCATGAGGTCCTATCCTTTATGGATGGATTCTCCAGATACAACCAGATCATTATCTGTCGTGCCGATCAGTTAAAGACAACATTCATTAGTCCGTGGGGAACCTTTGCTTATCGGGTCATGCCATTCGGTTTCAAAAATGCTGGAGCCACATTTCAACGAGCCATGCCATAATTATTTCATGACTTGGTGCACCTTATCCTTGCTTACCTTGATGATCGCACCGCTCGTTCGAGGTCTCAGGCGCAACATATTCACCATTTTCACACCATTTTTCTTCGATGTCGCAAGTATAACATTTGTCTTAATCCATTGAAATGTGTCTTTTGTGTTTCTTCTAATTGCCTATTAGGCTTCATTGTGTCAAAAGACGGTTTCTCTCTTGAACCCTTGAAAGTTCAAGCCATTATTGAACTGCCACTTCCCCGTACCTTGTGCCATTTACAAAGCTTCCAAGGCAAAGCCAACTTCCTTCGTAGGTTTGCTCCTAACTATGCGACCATCGCACATGGGTTTCTCAGACTCCTTCACTCCACCATTCCATTTGTTTGGGATGATCATGCTCAACAATCTTTTGATGTCCTGAATCATGCTCTTACCTCCGCACCCTTGATTAGTCCCCTCGACTTCACCAAGGACTTCATCTTATATATCTCAACTTCTTCCCATTCGGTTGCTGGGGTTCTTGTTCAAGAAGATGAGGATAGGAATGAGCATGTTATATATTATGTCAGTAAGAACTTAGTAGGCCCCTCTGTGAACTACTCCCATGAAAAGAATTTGGCACTAGTTGTCATGTTTTACATCCAAAAGCTCTATCACTATATCCTCATGCGTACCACCAGGGTCGTAACAAACTCCAACACCATGACCTTCCTATTGAGTCAGTGAATCATCAATGGGAAGTATGCACGTTAGATCGTCATCCTCCAGGAATTCAATCTCGAGTTTGTTATACCTAAGAGTAAGAAAGGTTTGTCCCTTGCCAAACTCATTTTTGAATTACCCAATGGTGCACGTGATTCGCCAGTTAACGATGAGCTCCCGGATGAACACTTGTTTGTCATCACTTCACACAATCCTTGGTATGGAGATATTATAACCTATTTGCGAACCCAAAGGTTCACTCCACATCTTTCCCGTCATGATTGGTGACAAATTCGATACTAGGCCCCTCGCTACCTCCTCATCGGTGATGACCTCTATCATCGCGGTGTGGATTCTATCCTTCATCGTTGTCTCAGTCATCTTGAAGTAGAGAAAGTGCTAAATGCCTATCACAATGGCGCTTGTGGTGGTCATCTCTCCAGTATGGCCACTGCCCAGAAAGTTATGCACGCTAGTTACTTTTGGCCTTATCTCTTTAGTGATTGCATTGAGGCAGTCAAACGTTGCCCCAATTTCCAACCTTTTCCACCAAAGGCAAGAGCCCCACCAGCTCCCATCCATCCTATCATCGCTGCTAGTACTTTCTGTAAATGGGCCATTGAATTTATGGAGTGTCGACCACCATCTATTAATAACCATAAATATATTATTATGGTGGTTGATTATTTTACCAAATGGGCTAAAGCCATGCCAACATTCAATAACACAGCAGCTACCACAACCCTTTTCTTATTTAACCATGTTATCACTCAATTTGGGTTTCGAAACAATTGGTCTTTGACCATGGTTGACATTTTGAAGATGAGGTATGGTGTGAAATATCCTCACTATTGGGATTCTAGCACGAGTATTCATCATCTTATTACCCCCAAGGTAATGGATAAGTTGAAGCAGTCAACTAGACTCTCAAGACAATGCTTCAATGGACGGTGAATAAGCACAAGACCAACTAGCACCTTATGCTCTTCCCAGCTTTGTGGGCCGATAGAAATTCTGTTAAAACTGCCACCAAGTTTACTCCTTTCCACCTTGTCTTTGGTGAGGAGGTAGTCTTACCAATCGAGTGTGAGATCCCTTCCCTCCACCTAGCTATCTTACTTCTCCTCGACACCCAACCATTAGAACAAAGACTTTTCATGCTTGAACACGCCTTTGAAGACCGTCGTGTTGCTTTGAAAACCATTGAAGCTGCCAAAAAGCGCATCAAAGCTTAATATGGCCGAAAAGTCACCCCTCATGCCTTTCACGAAGGTGATCTTGTTCTAATGTATGACCAGGCCCATGATACCCTGGGGCATGGGAAGTTCGAATCATTATGGCTACGTCCTTACATCATTCGTAAGGACTTAGTTAAAGGGCATTTCTCCTAGAGGATTTCGAAGGCCAACTCCTTCCTAATCCCCAGAATGCACTCTACCGTAAGAAATTTTACCCATAACATTTCCCATTGATTTTCATCTATTTGTTTCGGTCATAAATTTAGGTAGGTTGCACCGCTTCATTTGATTTGACACTTCACTCGAAAACCATTTTTCCAAGAAATTCATTTCATCGTCTCTCAAAATCGAATTTTATCATAAAGAGACACTTGTATTTTGAGGTCCACCTCCTCTTAATACTTGTCATACCATATGTCGATCTTTGTCATTAGTAGCCATCATTTACTCATGTTTTCATGGTCCCCACCAGACCTAGTCTTTGTGGTAGCGTCATCGAGTCACCCTTGTTCAGAGCATATGTGATGAGTCACCCATGCATCCTTGGAGTCTATTTCATGTCTCATCATCTCATGTCACAGTATTCCATCCATATTTGCATACCATCCATCTTTTGTTGCCCATTTTGGCCTCCAGTCATATTATCCCCGTCCCCTTTGGAGTTGAGTCAGTTGCTACCACGTCAACCATGCACTTTATGCTATGACAAGGGTAGTCGTCTGTTTGTCCCTAAATCCCCTTTTCCCCATTATCGCTGGTTTCATTCCATCATTCACATTACTATTTTACCTCGTGCTTTAGCTAAGGTTCCTCATTTCCTCATCTATCGCGGGCCCTATTCTGTCAACATCAGCTCATTTATTCCAAAAGAATGGCCTAGAGGGATGTGTATCTTGGTTCTAGCTTCCATTATTGTTCGGCGCCTTGGATCAAGAAGAGGGTCTCATTATTGCCCTTTGACTTGGTCATTTCATGTTCGTGATTCATACACTAGATGGTCCAGTGATGCATCAGATTGTACCAATGATTCTCGGGTATGTGTGAGATGATTCAGACGTCATGAGGGGGTTGCCATTCAATTAGCCCCCCACATGCCCCAATGCATACCTACTATGCTACAACCTTAGATGCAATTCCGCAGAGTTCATGGGTTCAGTTCCTCCTGATCACAGTGTTCATAGCATGCACGTCTCCTCTAGATGATCCATTAAGTTTTGTAGAGCCCTTCCTTGTTCATCAAGGCTCCTTTGGTCTTTCTACCCTCCCTCCCACCCATTTTTTGAGGGAAGGGACTTTGTATCTCATGTACTCAAACATTATTGTATTTAGGCCTGGCTCATGTTTTTACTAGGTGTTGTTGGAAACCTAATCCTAAATGGGTTAGTGTGGAAGCCGAATAGACCAAAGAAATCCAAGAGACCTTGAGATCTGAAACCCAAGAGTCACATATTGTACTATAAATGTATATCTCATGTTAATAAAAAAATGTAATTGCATGTTTTATCTTTCATATCTCTCGCTGTCCATGTGAGTTTAACATGGTATCAGAGTGGGCGTATTCCTATCCTGTATAATTAATTTGAGCCATTTGTTTATGGCCTTTCTATGCAGTGTATTTCTACCATATTCCTTTATACAGACCTGTGCATTGTCTGCCATATTCACTTGAACGTATGAAACGTTCCTCTCTCTGCCTCTGCCAGCGCTCTCTCCTCTAGTGTAATTGCATTCGTTGGTTAACGCCTCTGCTTCTGCCAGCGCTCTGTCCTCAAACGGCTATGTCAATCTGCCACACCTACTCTAATACAGTACGGCCTGCGCCTTGCTCTTCTGTTGCGCTATCATCCTGACCTGATTTGAAACGTTTGCACTGTCCTTGTACCTGCGCTCTGGGCCTGACATGGTATCTCTGCGCTTGTCAGCTATGCGTTTTATATATTCTCCCATGCAAAAATGCAAAAACGCTTCTGCCATTATTCTTTGTTGTATCAGTTCATCGAATCACTGCTCCTCTCTACCATGCAATAATAGTTTTATTACATGCGTTTTCGGCTTTGCTCTAGTGGTGTGATTTCCCATACCACCATTGGCTTGATGTTAATTAATACCACTCAGCCCCTCGACTATCGTGCTCTGCAGCTCCAGTCTATTGTAATACTCGATACCACTCATACTGCGTTGTCGTTACCGTTTGTGTTGCAAGGCTCTCATATACCACTGTTATATATATAGTGCGTCCTAGCCATTGTAGATTTGTGCGATAAAGTTTTTGATTTGTGTAGATAAACCTCAAGGTGGAAAAGCTTATTGCCTGGTGTTGTTAGAATAGTCGAACAAAGGTGCATGGGATGGTGGCCTATGTGAATGTTGGTTGTGGTGCGGCGAGCATGGAGATGCTGCGTGAATGGAAGAACTATTGGCTCACTAATTTTCCAAATTCACTTCTCGTAGAAATGTAGCAACATTTTCAGTAAAGATTGGATTAATGTAACAGCCACTTGCAATTTCAAACCCGCCAATTCGAGTTAGTTGAGGAATATGAACCAGTGACAGTATGACCGCTTGTATGTCTCTCTAAGAGGTGAGGAGTGAATCATGTAATTTTATGGTGGATTTGCCAATTAGTGATCCAACTTCCGCAGAATATGCTTCAATATATATGCTAGATCCATTTCTTGTCCGTCTTTTATCTCTTGGTAATGAGAAGAATGTTCCTTGGGAGCGATCCATGTCTCAAAGGGAAGTGAATCTACATAAGGAACAAATGCAATGAAATGTGTGGATTCTTCTATAAATCAGCACCTGGAATGTATCTCCCTGCTCAAACACTCATAGAGGTTGTATTTTCCTGTCTTGGTAAAGTACTCCCTTGCATTATTAAGCCTGCATTCTACATTAGTTGGGACAATGGGAAGGCCAATGATCTTACTGTGAGAATGCCTCATTGATGATCCTGCTATGACTCCATGATTTTTCAAAACTTGGATGTATTTAATAATCTCTTCCCAGGTTTCATCGATTAGGGTACTTCCTTCCTCCAATGTTTCTTGAGTACGGAAGATAGCTGCATTGTTCTGCATCACTCTCTGCATGTTAAAATGTATCTTTGATGTAGGCAAGCTACCATTTGCATTCCTTAATTTATCCATGGTGATCAGAGTGTAGTTGTCACTATGAGTTGGTGCAGAGGTGGGCGTATGTATATCAGCATCTTAGCGTGTGGAGGCGTATCAGTGTGTAGAGGCGTATCAATCTATGGAGCATGTTTCTGTTTCGTTGAGTAAGATAAGGACCAGCGTACAACGCAAATACCGATATACGTGTGGAGTCTCGCCCTGAAGTCTTGCCCGATCAGAAGATGAGCGGTCAATCACTCGGCCGTCGTGGTTTCAGAAGGTGAAGCGATTGAATTGCAGTGTGGATTTTGTGAACGTGCACTCTTAGAATTGTTGACTCAAAGTCTGGAACAACATCAAAGGCTCATTTGATCAACATGTAATAACTTATTTGGTTCGGTGCAATTACAATCAACATCGTTGCTCCGTTCTTCCTATTTCGACCTCAGTGGTGTGAATTCTATGTGCATTAATTAAGTCATGGGATCAAAATGTTAAAATCCATTGACTGCAGTGCATGGCTTATGTGTGTCCTGGTAGTATATGTGTTGGACAAAATCCCATTAAAAGGTATGGTAACATCATAGTGGAATGTTCTTTTGCTGGAAGTTGATGGAGCGTTGGTTATTTGGCAAGAATACCGATTAGACTCAAGCCCGAATTGAAAGCATGTGTGTTGATTTGGTATCCGTTCACTGAGGAAGGTTACATCATAGTTCCTTATTCCTATTCTACATTTTTACTGGTGAATTCGCTAATTTAAGAAGCATAAAATATCTGGAGGACCAACAATAGCACTCAGGCAAGGTTCAAACCCTATTATCGACTCCATAATCTAGACTTGAAAACCTGAGCACGTGCATCCCTTGGTACATTGAGAATTTAGAGGGTCGAAAGCACTCAAAGGTGCGTTGGTGATGGGCAGAGACAAGGTTTGATACAAACCTACTTAAGCTAATTTTGATGCAGTAAATATTCATTGTTGGCCATTCAAAAAACATTGCTTGTATCTTTATTTGATCAGTCATGTGGATTGTTTATATTCTTTAAAGTTGCAGCAATTTGGCATTATTTAAGAGTTCAGTGGAAATTGTTTCAAGCCAAGACTATTCTTTGTAGATCGAATTGGTGTATATTTGTTGATTGCACTAAAAATATGGTCCGTCAGATGTCTACTGAAAATTTATTCAATGCCCCGAGCGTTCGTTGGAAAGGTTGTTTCTTTTTGTGATGATTATTGCTCTTAATATGTGCACTGTATGTACTGGACATTAAGTCTCTATTGCAGAGAAAGAAATCAGTTTTGTATATCGCTCATTGATTTATTTGTGTGCTGACCTGGAGCTGTATTGAATGCAACAAAAACTGTGATTTAAGCTGCCTGAATACGTTATGATGCTGGCTGAAATACGTTGAAGCTATTGTTTTAAATAAGTTCGTATGAGGCCTGAATGGTATACAATCCAATGGTATGGTGATTGGTTTCAAATACACTTTGAATAGTTCGAATTCCATTTGCAACCGAGATTCTGTGCTTTTGTTCCTATAGTTGGATCCGATTTGATTGCTGGTGCCATTCATATGTTTAATGCTTTGCTGAGGTTGACCGCTGTAAATTACAGTTCAAAGAATTCCCATGACATGGTGTTATAATTATTGAAGTTTTGATAACCATCATTTCTGAAGGAGTACTTGAAGGATCCAAACAAGTTTGCAGTTGTTGTTGCCCCAATTGTGGCATTGTATTTAAAACTCATTATAGTGCATTGGTTCCTTGATTCCACTGCTGCATAATGATTTTGGTGAGCTGATTGTAATCCTTTATATTGCACACTGATCATTTGCTGACATTTATAAAGGATATTGCTGTGTACTGTGAGTGGGTATTACTTTTCTGCATTAAGTAGTAGTTTTGATCAGTTTTTAACGCATAAATGGCCAGAATCAGTGAAGTATTAGAGTTCATGAAAACTCTTATACAATCTATTGTTGATGACACATTACAAATCAGCAAAGGATCTCTCTCAGAAATTCAGACATGCTTATATAATGCACAGGAAAAGATTGATTTTTTACAGATTGAATCACAGCTACAGCAAGAAGAGCTACATCAAAATAGACACCATTCTGAACCTGTTTTTGTTCAGAACATTGAGACAACCACCCATCAGCAGCATGTTAATAATGTTACAGTTCATTCAAATAAAGCAGCAGTTGTATATACAGATCCAGAAACTCAGTCTGCACTTCCCAAGCCCATCATCAGACCTTGGGAACAGCTTGTCCACAACAAGCACAAAACTGGTCTTGGATATGACAAGGACTTGTCCTTTCATATTCCAGACTATGCCAAGCCCATTCAGTTTCAGAGTGCTGGATTCATTCGTAACAGTTCACTTGCTCCTCATGACAGTTCACCTCCAGCTGTTCCAGATTCTGCCCCTCTTCCACAACAACAACAACAACAACAGATCGTGAAATGCCAACACTGTGACCGAGTTGGCCATTTGAAAGATCACTGTTTTGATCTTCATCCATGTAAGCACTGCCATAAAACCAGTCATTCTTCACACAAATGCTTCAGAAATAAACATCCTGCAAGAACAAAGATTCATCTTGGATGGATCGCTTCTTGGCAATGGGCATCAACAGCCAAGAAGATATTCCAAACACATGTCAGAAATTGTTCCAGAATATTGAACAGTCTTGCAGTTGAGTTTTCTCCATCTTCTCACCTTGTATCTGACAGGGGGGAAATGATGGTCATCTACAAGCTTCAAAGCCACATCAAGCGAGCCTGAGCCACAACCTGCCACACAGTTTCAGAGTTGTAGCTAGAGACAAAGATGCCCCTGAACATGCCTTCAGTTGGCAATCTGGGACACTTCCTCTAGCAGAAGACTTCAGCTTCTTGCCAGTGTCGGAAGCATTCCAGGAACACAATTGAGAACACTTCCTCTAGCAGAAGACTCCAGCTTCTTGCCAGTTTTGGAAGAGTTCCAGGAATTGCATTAAGCATTCCAGAGTTGTTGGTTATCCTTAAACCATCACAGGTTGAGACTTCCCTTTTCAGGTTGAAGTTTTACCTTTTATGCGGGGTGAGACCTCCCTTTTATGGTTGAAGGTTTCCCTCTTTAAAACAATAGGATCACTTCCTCTAGCAGAAAACTTCAATTTCTTGCCAGTTTTGGAAGAGTTCCGGGAACTGCACTAAGCATTCCAGTGTTGGTGGTCATCCTTAAACCACCGCCCTTTTTACCAACATTTCATAGAGCACATTCAGCCTAGTGCTGCCATGCATTTTTTGCACATTTTACAGCTCTCTTCTTGGACTCATACATAACCCTTCGGATTAAGGGGGGGAATGTTGGACACCTAATCCTAAATGGGTTAGTGTGGAAGCCGAATAGACCAAAGCAGTCCAAGAGACCTTGGGATCTGAAACCCAAGAGTCACATATTGTACTATAAATGTATATCTCGTGTTAATAAAAAAATGTAATTGCATGTTTTATCTTTCATATCTCTCTTGTTGTCCATGTGAGTTTAACAGGTGCATTATGTATATGGTACACATTGTATTATTTTCTGGCTTTGTTATGCCAGCGTGTCATGTACCATTCAACGTGTACTTTATTTCCCAGTTTTATATTTCTATGCAAACCATTATTTTTGTACTAAGTTAGCTCAGCGGGTATGGGTATGCCTCCCCTACCTCATTGAGGTCCAATACCAAAAAATAAAGGAGACTTGCATTAGTCTCTCCCCCTCTATCCCTATCCTCTTTCAATTCAACTTCATTGGTCTCTCTCTCTCTCCTTGACTCCCCTGTGTTGTCTAAGTGGTTGTGTCTTTACAACGTACTTTGGTCATGCGTTTTTCTCCTAAAACTCGTATGTTGGGGGGAAATCTATTATCACCAAAAAGTTGATCATCTAGCCTAATTTACTAGATGGTTCGAAGTATACCATGTAAAGCCAATTTTACCCTAGTAAAATTGCTTTCACTGTGAGAAATTACCTAATAAACCACCTTTATTAAGTAATTTATAGTTAAATCCATGAAGAATAGTTAAATAAATCATTATATTTTTTATTTTCTTCTAGGAATAATTAATTTAACCACTGTTTTATTATTATTCCTTGTCAAATTTGACCCAATCATGAAAAATAAATAGATAAATCATTATTTTTCTTATTTTTCTCTAAAAATAATTTATTAATCACTAATTAATTATTATTCTTTGTTAAATTTGACTAAATCCCTTAGGAATAATTAAATAAATCCTTATTTGTTTATTATTCCTTAACTAATTGATTGAGATAATAAATAAATCATTTATTTATTTATTATTTCTAAATCAAAGTTTAAATATTTTTTCCCTCCTAAACAAATATAATAAAATATTCCAAGCGGTAATTCCAAGAATGGGATCAATAATATTTTATTATTGCTCATTATTTGAGGATAACTCAATATTTTGTTATAAATAGGAGAGTTTTCCATTCATTATTCACTTTTGATTATTTTCATTGTTGCACTCACTGTTGTAACTCTGATTATTTTCATTGTCTCACACCATATTTTTATTGGGCTTATGCATTATAGAGGAGAGAAACTCTACAGAAGCTGAAAGTGTTTGAGGATAGCTAAGAACCCATCCCATAGAGGGGGACTGGTAAAATATATTTGTTTCCTTCACAAGTGTCATAATAAAATCATTCTTTACATATCTGTTTCCATTGGATGTTTTGGGGTTATTACTCTTTATTTCACTATTTAACTATGATTGCAGCATAGATCAGAATTTTGGCAGGTTATGTTTCTATCAATAGTTACAAATCTACGATGTTTAGCAGTAATTTCTATTGTTGGGATCGTTTGTCATCCATGATCTTAAGTGGGTTCTTTTCATACATCATGGAGAAGAAAACACTACAACAGTTAGTGGGAAGTAGTTTGTAGCTGAGTAACCCATAAAATAAGTATGTTAAAAATGATTTTTTCTGAGAAGGTATGGAGGCCAACTTAGGTCAAATATACATCAGTATGGATGTTGCCTTTACCCCAAGTAGTCTCTTCCAAAATCCATGAAATAACAAATTTCACACACAACTTCGTCAAGGTATGGACGAAACTTAGGACAAATCCAAGGTAGTATGGATGCTACCCTTGCCCCAAATGTTCTCATTCAGACTGCCTTCATAAAAATCCTATACTCTAATGTCTAACGGTCATTTTATAGTTATTCATCCAACTTTCTAAAGAAAATAGGAGCTACAAACTTTGATGAGTGACACTTATAAGTGAAAGTTGTAATCGAATATGTGTGGAGTTACACAAGTTTTTATCATGAGAGGGACATAAGTTTTAGCTTTTCGAGTTACTTTGAAAAATTTTACACCATGTTTGTGCCTTGGGCACCTTCATCAGATGTGGGGTGCATGTGTATGGCTGGCCCATGCTCTTCCATGATGGACTTGGACATCGGAGGTGGTTTACCATTTGCTGTTAGACCTTGTTTAGAGTTTGCATGCTTGGAATTTGTGTGCTTGGGGTAGAGTTTGCATGTTTGGAGTAGAGTTTTCATGCTTGGAGTAGAAGTTCTTCAGAAATTAATATAAAACAATTGAGTGGTGTCTCCCAAAATTAAAATTACTCATATTTATGGGAGATCTCCCAAGAGATGATATTAATAATACAAGAGTTTAATTACAAAGGTATGGAACTCAAAGAGGGAATATAAAAATGAATAAATTTGTTGCTATAAATATTATGCTTATGCTGAGAAAAATATAATCAACCCTTCCCACCCCTCAGTTGGAGTGGATCAACATAGATTCCATGATTTAAATTATTGTTTTTAGAGACACATGTCTTCTAATTCCTTTTCTTTAGTTGCGAATAATTCCCTCTTTAAATTGTCATCCATTTAAAAAGAAAAATAATCTTATGTTGCTTCCATTTCAATTTCAATTATTTTTCATTTGCTTGTGTTGAAATTTGGTCAATTGATAAACCAATACATTGCGACTACAAATTACTTTGATCAGATAGTTACATGCACATTCAACACCAAAGAATTCTATAAATGTCTAGAGTTTGTAGTGCATGGTAACAACTATAGGCAGGATGCTTGAAGTTATTCTCAAAGTCACCGGATATCTCATTATTCTAAGTGTAATCAAAGAATATAAAAATAGTAAAGGTGATTATTGGCCTTTTTGAACATTCGTTTTCAAAATTCCAAAGGTTTTCTCTAGATCACATGCAAAGATATTCTACCACCTCGATTGAAGCAGGTGTGCATTTGCTCACTTTGCTTCAAAGTCAATTTTAAGCTTCTCATCTTGAAACACCAAAACAGGCTTAAGTCTCACATTTATCAAGTTACCCCTCATATTTTATCTTATTACAAAATTAATTTTTATAATAACACAGGAAATAGTTTCATAATCCTCACATAATTGTAGGTGAAGGTTGGTGCTTTGAGAGGATTAAAATTGGTTTTGTTGTTAATCTCAAGGATTGAAATTCATGAAATTGAAAGTTCGATTCTGAAAGAATTGTTTTCTAAACTACGAAACAGTGAGTATAAATTCGAGGTGGTTTAGATGCCCATTGTAAATTTAGACAATAATGATACATGGGGATTGTATGTTAGAGTTGCATAATCTATGCCACGATTAGTAGGTTCTGCATTGATAAGTATATTAATTTTAACTCAAAACCAACACATGTATTGAGTAATTGGAGCACATTATTCCTTTGGCAACCCATCACATCACTTACGTTATTTTGTTGAGCAAAATCGTTAATGCTTAGAGACTATTTTTCCACACACTGCTTGTAATTCCCAACCTCAGTCGAACAAAAATATTTGTATTCCATATTCAATCACAATGTTCAGGACGTGTCACTTACGCAAATGGGCCACTCCAAGGAAAATTTAAATACTTGGTTCTTTGATCACAAAGGAGAAAAAAGTTTCCATTGTTGTCATTTTCCTCTCCACACAACATTTCTGCTTAATTAAAAACTGAACACCAATATCTTAACTTTTCATGCTAATCTAGATAGAGTTTCCGACATAACTGGGCCATCAAGAATGGATGTGGACACAAAAGTGGAAGTGAACAGAATCAACACGTGGAAACTATTCGAATTGTTCTACTACTAATAAGCAATGCCATTGTGTAAATTAGCTTACAATTTTTTTTAATATATTGTATTAAGTACAAACGATGGGACCAGCCCGTGCCGTGTGATTTAATCAACCCAATAATTGTTGATTAACAATGATTTAATATGATTAATTTATTAAATAGAGCTTAGCGCTAATATTTTTGTATTTGGCATTGATTGTTTGTATTAATGAAACTGTACGCTGAGGGGATAGTTGTCTTGGCCTTGGGTTTCCTTCCCGCTCTCGGCTAAACCCTAGGTTGTTGGTTGCTCCTGGTCATTTTCGTTATGCTCTGTCTGGGTTGTGAGCTCTGTGTTTCTGTGGTTGGCTTTCATTGTTGTGTAACGATGCTCTGCCTATGCCAACTGTGGCTTCTCTGTTGGTGAGTGGTAACTGTGCTTCAATGTTTCTCTTGGTTCATGCTCTTGTTGGCTTGGTTTGGTTATTCGATGGTTGAACTGTTGTGAGGGTTTCTCTGCTCCTCTAGTGGCTCGGTTCTCACTGTCTCACCTTCGTTACTCTCTTGGTCTTTTGAGCTTGCTTGTGGTTCCTTTGGTACTTGTATGGTTGTATCATTGGTTGATTTGTCTGCATGCTTTTATACTCAAGTCGCGGCCTCAACAGGACCCTTCCATTCTGCGTTCGCTCACTCTGGCAAGGTAAGATTTCATTCCGTGATGAATGTTGCACTCTCAGTTTTTTTTATGCACTAATAGGCATTGCTCCTTGCGAGCAGGGTTTTGTTTAGCAATGGCCGCGGTTAATTATGAGTTTCCTCACCTAGCATTGTTGTCGAATGGGTAAGTACTTTTCGGTCTTCTCCTCCCTTACTGTCAATCTTCCACTGGACCTTTCATTTTGCTTTTAGTCAATGGTTGTAACGTGCGTGTGTATTGCCTATGCAGGTCGCTGGTCTCTTGGGTGGAATATCCCTCGGCTCCTTCTTCAAATGGAATCGGTAGGGTATTTCCTTATTGTAAATGTTTGGTCAAAGGTTTCTCTGGTTGTTTTTTCCTTGTAGTCGACCTGGGTTCTTGTTGCAATGTCATTCGGTTTGATGGCAATTTAGGTTTCTGGTTCGGTTGACTGAATATTGTTGATTCTACCATGAACTGAAATGAATTTTTTTTCTTTAAGGGTTAAAACCCTAACCCTCTTCTCGCTACTCTTCTCCCGAAGGAGGGTTTTCTCGCCTTCAGGATCGTTGGACTTTGGACTTGTAATAGTATAGTTGGAATACAATGTTTGCTACTGTAATTATTTTGAAATATCAATGAAAATAATTTTGTGTTAATGCGCATAGGGTTACCTCTTGCTCGAATTCTTCTCTGTGACTATATTTGTTGATGAATGGCTCGCTGTAGCATACTCTGGTGCCTCTGTAGCTTCTTAATATGTAAAGGAACTACGTGCTCAGTCTCTGTTGCTTCTATCTATGTTTGTCTTGTAGCTATACTTCTGCTTGTTTGTTTGATTTTGGGAATTCGCCTCTGTTTAACATGGAAGGATTTCTGACAAACTGTTTAATTGTCTTTTCGTTACATAAGGCAAGCATTAGATAAGAAGAACATAATAATTAGGCAGATGGATTCAGGAAATGAAAAGAAAATATCTCTTTCTTGTATTATTCTTCTCTGCTGAGAATTGTCGAACCCTCGTCCATGCTGTGTACATTTGTTTTATAATCTTACAATATAGTTAAGCAAATTGTTGGCAGTTGCTTCTGTAGTTATGCAGTTGATAACTATCTTGTTGTTTTAATTCTTTCATTATGTAGAATACAAAGATAATATATTCCTTCCTGTTATTTCATTTTTTTTTTCAAAAGTAAATAACTATAAAAATAAACTAAAAATAAAAAACCAGACAACCAGGCCCTCCACCCACGGCCGTGCCACCACAGGCGACCAGGGAGCGGAGGGCACGGATTTTTGTTTGTTTGGTAATTAAAAAAAAAAAAAGCACGTTAAAATCCGGAAGATGATCTACACACCTATGAAGATTGCAGAAACATAAGAGATAAAATATTTTTAATGTTTTGTATTTAAAAAATAAATAAATAAATAAAATTTGTTTTTTTTTAATTGTTTAAAATATATATATATATATATATATATATATATATATATATATAATTTTATTTTAATAAAAAAAAGAAAAAAATTTAATTTTTTTTTTCTTTTTTTTTTTTAAATAAAAAATGTAGGTTTAATAAAAAAATAATTACATTCTTTTTAATAAAAAATAAGCTTTTTTTTTAATATTAATTTTACTAGTTTTTTAATTTTTTCATTAATTTTCTATTTTTCTTTTTTTAAACTAGTTTGTTTTTTTTTTTTTTCCCCGGTTTTTGCTAATGTTTTTTTTTGAATTTCTCTATTTTTACTATATATATATATATATATATATATATATATATATATATATATTAATTTGTTTTTTTTTCCAAATTCTTTTATGGTTTGTGAGATAATTTTTTTTTAACATTTTTTACTTTTTATTTTTGTCTTTTATATCTATTTTTATATTTGTTTTTCTAAGTACTTAACATTTTAATCTTAATTTTAGTAGTTTTTAATTTGTTTTTGTTAATTTTCTATTTTTTTAAATCTAGTTTGTTTTTAATTTTTATTTTTATTTTTTCGTTTTTTTCTTAATTTTTTTTTTTCTATTTTTACCTACTTAATTTTTAGTTTTTTTTAAATGTTTTTTTTTTTTTCTTTTCCATATTTTTGTTTTTTTTTTCTTTTGCCAATTTTTTTTTTTTTTATGGTTTACAAGAATTTATTTATTTATTTATTTTTATTTTTTTTACCATTAATTTTGTTTTTTTTTTTTACATTTTTATGATTGATTTTTTTTTTAAGTATATATTTTAATTTTATGTTTTGTTATTTTTTTAGATTTTCTTTGTTTTGTGTTTTTTCATTGTTTTAATTATTTTTATTTTTATTTTATTTTATGTTTTGATTATTTTTTTTTAATTTAATGTTTTTCGGGGTCATGATAAGATATTTTAAGCCATTATTTCGAAACGTTGAAATGTTACTTTTGAAAAAAAAGTGTTCTCCCAACATTAACACTTTTCGTTTTGAGGATGTTTTTTGGATAATTTTTGCGCAAAAAACTGATTTTCACCGCCATTTTTAAAACATGTTGAAAATTTACCCAAGAAAAAAAAGGTGTTATTCCAGCATCAACACTTTTCGTTTTTAGCACTGTTTTTGATGTTTTTTTCGGGGTTTTTTTACCAGAGTTCCCATTTTGAGTTTATAGCCCGTTTCAAAGTTTACATTGTTACTTTCGTCCCACTTGTTTTTGTTGTTTTTTCCTCCTTGATGGGCACAAGTGTTTGCTTGATCCCATCTTTGACAAACTTATAACAGTTTGTCTTCTGGTCATGTGCTACCTTCCTATCATACTGCCATGGCCTGCCCAACAGTATATGACATACATCCATCAGCATTATATCACAAATGACCTTATCCTTATATCTTCCTATATGGAACTCCACTTCGCACTGTTCATCCACCAACAACCGATGGCCTTTCTGCAGCCATGATACCTTGTAAGGAGTGGGATGGTTCAACCGCTTCAACCCCAACTTTTCTACCATTTTCGTGGCAACTAGGTTATCTGTACTTCCACTGTCGATAATCATCTTACAGCATTTTCCGTGTGACTTACAAACTGTTCGGAACAATGCTTTCCTTTGAGTTTGTTCAGTTATTTCTTTGGCTTGTTTCAGCAACACCTTGTTTAAAACTAAGGCTTCCCCTGTTTCTGTCACATTTTCTACTTCTTGGGGAGGTGCCTCTGCTTACTCTGGCCGTGTGACATACGCACCCTTCTGTCTAGCTTGTTCCACCTCAGGACACTCAAAAGATCTGTGCCCCCACTTATGGCACCTGTAACATTGATAATTAGCTCCTCTGCCTCGGCCATTTCCTCTTCCTTGCTGATAAGGCCGGCCTCCTCTCGTGCTCTCACCTTTTTCTGCTATCCCAAAAGCTTTGGAACTGCTGCCTTCTTCACTATTTCTAGTAGTTCGCCCTCTGCCATAAGACTGTCCTCTTCCTCTACCGGTTCCCCATCCTCTCCTAGCATTTTGTTTTCTGGTGATCTTCTCCTCTGCTTTCATAGCACTCTGATATGCTTCTTCTATGTTTTTTGGGGAAAGAATGTTGATTTCATCTAATATTTCTAATCTTAAACCATTTACATACCTTGCTGTTTTCTCCGCGGTGTCCTCTATATAACCAACTCTCAAATTTACCCAGTAGAACTCTTCAGTATACTCTCTTACTGTCATCCATTTCTGCTTCAAATTCTGCACTTGCCGATGCAGTGCAATCTGGTAATCCTTGGGCAGAAATCTGCCTTTCAACTTGGCCACCATCCTTGACCATTTCTTTATTGGCAACTTGTTCATCCTCCTTCTCTCTATTTGGACATTGTCCCACCACAGGGCTGTGTGTCCCTTCAGCTTTGTTGCAGCAAACTTAACTCTCCGGTCTTCATTGACCTCTTCGCACTCAAAATATTTATCTAGTTTGCTAATCCAGTCCAGCAGAACTTCTGTGGACAAGCTGCCATCATAATTTGGAATTTCTGGTTTAGGCTTACTACTCGCCAATAGGACCGACCTCAACAATCTCATTTCCGACCCTTCTTCACCCGATCCATCTGTTGTCACTATAGCTTCTTCGTCGCTGTCATCTCCTACCTCTGGATCCCTTCTCCTCCCTGCTTCAACTACCTCCAAACAGGTAGTAAGGATCCTGATCTCCTCCCGCAATCCTTCCTCTACTACCCTTTGAGCACCTCTTCCACGTCCTCATCTTCCCACCTCCATAATGGCAGAAGTGTCCTCAGACACGTAATTTTATTAATCAGAAAAAACAATTACATAATTGATTTGCAAGAGTTTACACCCGAACCACCAAACACTCTTGCAATGAGCTATTTATAAGCTCCATGTCCTAACTACCTCTAATTATGGATCACTTACAAGTGTCCATTTACAATAAATGCTATTCAAACCAACTAGCTAACTAATCTCCTATAATAGAGCCTAAGATACGACTCATTTGGAGAGTCATATCTTGTTACAACAATATTCTAATTGTCTCTAAAATAATTAATCATTCTAGAATAATTATTAATTTAATTTCTTAAATTAATAATTATTTTATTTTAATTTTATAACCTATGATAATAAAGTATTTTTGGATCATCTAACATTCCCCCCTATGATCCAAAGATACATTACAACAGATACCAAGTTCATCCCTGAACTTAGTAAATTTTATTCTGCCAAGCGGTTTTGTGAAAATGTCAGAGATCTGATCTTCGGAAGGACAATAAACTGGTTTGAGGACATCTTTGGCAATGAGCGACCTGATATGATGATACTTGGTGTCCACATGCTTTGTATTTGAATGAAAAACTGGGTTCTTCCATTTCTCAGGCCAATTCTAAATCCTGATCTGATACTACTATGATGGGACCAGCCCGTGCCGTGTGATTTAATCAACCTAATAATTGTTGATTAACAATGATTTAATATGATTAATTTATTATACAGAGATTAGCGCTGATATTTTTTTATTTGGCATTCATTGTTTGTATTAATGAACCTGTACACCGAGGGGACAGTTGTCTTGGCCTCGAGTTTCCTTCCCACTCTTGGCTAAACCCTAGGTTGTTGGTTGCTCCTGGTCATTTTCGTTATGCTTTATCTGGGTTGTGAGTTATGCGGTTCTGTGGGTGACTATCACTGTTGTGTAACGATGCTCTGCCTACGCCGATTGTGGCTTCTCTGTTGGTAGGTGGTAACTGTGGTTCAACATTTCTCTTAGTTCACGCTCTTGCTGGATTGGTTCAGTTATTTGATGGTTGAATTGTTGTGAGGGTTTCACTGCTCCTCTGGTGGCTCGGTGCTCACTGTCTCACCTTTGTTACTCTCTCGACCTTTTGAGCTTGCTTGTGGTTCCTTTGCTACTTGTATGGTTGTATAATTGGTTGATTTGTCTGCATGCTTTTGTACTCAGGTCGCGGCCTCAACAGGACCCTTCCATTCTGTGTTCGCTCACTCTAGAAAGGTAAGATTTCATTCCATGATGAATGTTGCACTCTCAGTTTTTTTTATGCACTAATAGGCATTGCTCCTTGCGAGCAGGGTTTTGTTTATCAATGGTCACGGTTAATTATGAGTTTCCTCATCCAGCATTGTTGTTGAATGGGTAAGTACATTTTGGTGTTCTCCTCTCTTACTGTCAATCTTCCACTGGCCCTTTCGTTTTGCTTTCAGTTAAGGATTCTAACGTGTGTGTGTATTGCCTATGCAGGTCGCTGGTCTCTTGGCTGGAATATCCCTTGGCTCCTTCTTCGAATGGAACTAGTAGGGTCTTTCCTTCTTGTAAATGTTTGGTCAAAGGTTTCTCTGGTTTTTTCCTTGTAGTCTACCTGGGTTCCTGTTGCAATGTCGTTTAGTTTGATGGAAATTTAGGTTTCTGGTTCTGTTGACTGAATGTTGTTGATTCTACCATGAACTGTAATGAATTTTTTTTCTTTAAGGGTTAAAACCCTCACCCTCTTCTCACCACTCTGCTCCCGAAGGAGGGTTTTCTCGCCTTCAAGGTCACTGGACTTTGGACTTATAATTGTATAGTTGGAATACAATGTTTTCTACTGTAATTATTTTGAAATATCAGTGAAAAGAGTTTTGTGTTAATGCACACAGGGTTACCTCTTGCTCGAATTTTTCTTTGTGACTGTATTTGTTGATGAATGGATCACTGTAGCGTACTCTGGTGCCTTTGTAGCTTCTTAATGTGTAAAGGAACTGCGTGATCTGTCTCCATTGCTTCTATCTATGTTTGTCTTGTAACTATGCTTCTGCTTGTTTGTTTGATTTTGGGAACTCACCTCTGTTTAACATGGAAGGATTTCTGATAGATTGTTTAACTGTCTTTTCGTTACATAAGGAAAGAATTAGATAAGAATAACATAATAATTAGGCAGATGGATTTAGGAAATGAAAAGAAAATATCTCTTTCTTGTATTATTCTTCTCTGCTGAGAATTGTCGAACCCCCATCCATGCTGTGTACATCTGTTTTATAATCTTACAATATAGTTAAGCAAACTGTTGGCAGTTGCTTCTGTAGTTATGCAGTTGATAACTATCTTGATATTTTAATTCTTTCGTTCTGTAGAATACAAAGATAATATATTCCTTTCTGTTATTTTGTTTTTTTTTTCAAAAGTAAATAACTATAAAAATAAACTAAAAATAAAAGACCAGACAACCATGTGGCTGTAACTACTTCTACCTGACTGTACTGTCCCTAACTACCTATTAATGGACAATGACATAAGACAAGTTCCTAATATTGTTCTTAATTAACAAACACAAATGAAATTCAAATATTGATGAACCTCTCCTCCTTAGCTGAGACCAACACCCGGTCATGGTGCCCTTAGCTAGATGCTCCTGCATCAACAAATAGTTTCTCCCTCTGCACTTCACACAACAATATTTCCGCACATTCAGGCTCCACCTCCTCCCACACAATAACACTTCCACACATTCAAGCCCCACCTCCTTCCACGCAACAATACTTTCGCTCACTTTCTTCCCTTGGTTGAGAAATGTCGTTGGCAATATAAAACAAATAAACAAACAAAGCAATGAAATGAGTGTTGAAAAAGAGTTTTCATTATAATTAAATAGCAAGTATTGAGGGAGCACATAGAACAAAGGAGCCCATTGAAAAGATTTAGAAAGGGAGAACATTGAATAAAGGATTTTATGACAATAAACCGAGAAGACGACCCCATGAAAAAGGTGTGATGTGTATCATTAATATAATTTTCCACTGTTATAAAAGAAATGGAGGCAACCATTGGTTGAATAAAGATGCCCATAAAGAAATGATGTAAGAGTCTCTGCATTGAATAGTCGCTAGAGAAGGCAGTAGCTCTTAAGAAAAGTTGAAGTAATCACTTCCTTTTTAAATTGATTAAAAAATTTGTTCCTATATTCCATTGTGGGGATGGTCGTAGTGCAAATTCAAAAGTAATTTGAGCCACTAGTAGCTAGGAATTGAATCACCTGAAGTTCTTGTGAAGGAGCTTATTGATGCCAAAAGGAACAATCTATTCATCCTCTATTGACGGCGTGAATTACTAAAGCCATGAGAGCTACCTTATGATGGTTGTGAGAGTCGTGGGAGTCATTCATATAATATATCTTACGTGAAAAATGAAAATGGGTTATCTTGTTAATGTGCATTGTGCGGAGAGTGATATTGTGCGGAGTATGAACCATCATCCACACAATGAAAGTGAACTTATAGGCCACAAACCCACACATTTCAACTAGTGATCAGGTAAATATCATTTATTGCCTCCAACAACAAGGATGCCACAAATGATGAGTTTGACAGGGACATGGATGCGTTTGAGTGTACTTTGTGGAAAATCTGTGTCCACAAAGTCTCGTTTCAATTCCCACCTGATGGATGCACCGTAATAGAAAGGTGTTAAAACTCTTTAATAGTCTGTATTTTCTTTATGGAGGGAATATTGTATACTTTGGAAAGGATTCTAAGTCCTTCTAGGTAGATTATACATGTTGTGCACTATATTACTTGAAAGTAAAAACCAGAAGCCTTGTGGTGGTACCAATGTTGAGTAAATTATATGAAACTGATGTAATGAAATAAATTCTATAAATCATGAGGATTGGTTGAAGGATTCAAGTGTGATATATCATATAGATCATTGAAGAGGGATATAGCCTGAAAAGTCTCCAACTTTTGTTTCAATGACAGGTAATGCCACTAAGCATGCAATGACCCCACTTCACATTAATGAATGGGTTGGGAGTCTAAAATGATGGAACAAAATGTGTAGATCTCACATGTTTATTTAATGGAAATTGGACAATGACCAAACGTCAAGACAAAAATTGTTCATAGATTAGGGTGTAAAAGATAAAGTTAATGACTCACAAAATAATTCAGTAATAAATTGAATTTTTTTTTTTTTTTTTTTTTTGCAGTAATAAATTGAAATTTTCTATAAGTATCATAGGCCTCGGTGGATGCAATATTTTTCCATTTGGATTTATTCAAACTCATGGATTTCACATCTAGCCAAAGATATACGATTTTTGAGATAGCGATTTGCAAAGATTTAAATTTGTAGAGTCCCTTGTAGCCATGGTTTTCTTTTCTTATTATTTCACTAAGTCATTGGAAAATGGTATTGTGTGTATAATCATCATCTTTTGATGATAATGGTAGTGTTCATGTTTTGATTTTCGAATTTCATGGTAGAATATTGGCTTGCAAATAATGTGAATAAGAAAGGTATATATATTCTTATAGTTGTTACATAAATTGCACACCAGATTTATCAGTATGACTAATTAACTATGACAAAATATTTATCGCATAGAATTAGAGCACATGCTCTATTAATAACTTTGTGAGGGGAAATGTGTGTCGAGTGTGGAGGTGGATTCAAACTCCACACATCGAAAGACATTGTGAGACAATGCTCCTCCACACCACACTATGGGTCCCAGAAGGGTGCGATAGTCAAGCCTAGGAAGCCTATCAAGGGTGCAGAAAGGAAACAAGGGAAATATGAGAGAAAGTAAAACACTTTGATTTTGAAAAACATTAACTATTAAATTGTCTAAACTATTCCTTTGTTTTTCAATACTCATATCCAATATTGATTCATATGGATGGTAACTAGCCAATAATAAATAAACTTAACGAAGATTGATGAAATGGAATGAGTATCTGGCAGATGAGCTAACTTTATAATTTTTTCATACTCTGAGATTAATGGTTGCTTTGCAGTATTTGTATCCTTCATCAATTGGTATGGATGACAGCGAGCCAATAGGAAATAAACTTGATAATATTAAAGAAATGGAATGAGTACTAAAGAGATTAGTTATGTTTATAATTTTTTGAGACTCATAAATTAATAGGAGATGAAACGTAAACAAAGAAGTCAAATGTAGTTCATCATTTCAGGGTAGAGAATTGAAACCAACAAAGATAAAGGTAGCATAGTAGAAGTCCTTCGAAAATTAATATAAAACAAATGAGTGGTGTCTCCCAAAATCAAAATTACTGATATTTATGCGCAATCAAACAAGAATTTCCATCAAAATCTCATTGTTTGTTGTACCCTCTAATGCTAGAATAGATAATGTCGATGATAAACCAATACATTGCGACTACAAATTACTTTGATTAAATAGTTTTTTTTTTTTTTTGCTAATGCAAGAGTCGGACCTTCTATTTCCTTAACCAACAAATAAATTACACAATGTAAAACCAATCTCATATAGACATGGCTCAAGGAGAGAACCTAACAAAACCTGTAACTAGGCCCAAGGCCAAAGCTTCGCCCCTTACAACTAAACCTTACAACTCTCTAAAGAAAAATACAAGAATTTGGATTCGGACCTGAAGAGAAACAAAAGTGCCAAACTATAAGGTTTTCATATTCGCACAACTCCCTAACTCGCAAATCAGAGAAATGAGTATTAAGCCACCTCCCGCCAAGATCAAAATGCTTCCTGCCATTTCCTAACTTGCTTCTTTAATCTCAACCGTTGGGTCTCCCCGCTCGGTCCAACGATCATGGCTAAAATCGCTATGCTAAGCAGCACGACATTTACCCAGAGGACCCACCAACATGCACGCACAATCTCATCCGTAGATCTGCCTGGCAATATCTGACGATTGCGGATAATATCGCGCTCGCCTACATTCACGAACAATAGCGTGTGATGAGGGTTGTATTCCTTTCGACTGTTGGAAATAATACTTAGAGGGGAGGGGTGAATCAGTATTATTAAGTCAAATATTTCCTTTTTCAACTCCAGATAATATACGCTACTTCAGTTAATAAAAATCGCGTATATACGTAACTACAGATAAAGAAACCCGCGTATATAAAGTATACTTATAATTTGATTTATCTTTCAGATGTCAGTTATTAATCTGTGAATCAGAAGCAAATAAACAGTACTAGAAACAGTGAAACAGAGCAGAAGACAGTCACACACAAGAACACAAGATATAAGGAGGAAACCCAATGTGGGTGAAAAACCCCTGCTGCAATTCGTCTCTATCTTCTTTTTAATTAGAAACTTCTCTTTACAATATTTTGTACTGGTGCAGTCTTTACCAGTACACAGGCTGCAACCTACAGAGAGCTACAACTCTCTCTCGTTCTCCAGCTTTCCTGGAAGGGAGCTCCAACCCCCTTAGTTCTTGTACTAGCTTGAGATACTAGTACGCAGGCTCCTACCTGCAGAAGGTTGCAACCTTCTCTTTTCTTTCAGGGACCTTGTTTCATTAATTTTCAGACTGGATCCACAAGTAACATCAATCAAACATCAAGAATTTCTTCATAAACCAAACTCCTTTTCACCAATCAAAAGCTGAATCAAATAAACACTTCTCTGACCGTTGTACCCAGAACACAATAACTGTAATCAAACACCAATTCTGAACCCAGAACACTGTAGCAATAAAACAGAAGCAACTAGAACATCAATCAAGATATGTACGCTACTTCACTATTCAACAACCTACGTGTATACGCTTCTGTACCATAACCAACTTGCGTATACGCTTCTTTCATTCACAGAAAAAGCGTGTATACGCACCTGCACTTCACTGAACCTGCGTACAGATCTATAAAGGATAATTCATTATTTTAAACATTCAGTGATTAGTTAACCTATATTATCAGATTTATAGATCAAGAGTGCGCCACATATAATAGATCAAAATCATACAGAAATACCAATCTTCAATCCTTGAGCTTTTGATCCATCAATAGACCTTATCCTTCTTGCGCTCAGGTTCCTTCTTCATTCAGATCTAGATCTGCACCATAACCCAATCACCAGTATTCCAGATCTAGCACAATATCAGATATTCAATAAATCAGATGATCTTTGCCACATGATCTCCTTCCTCTTTTATAGTTTTAGGCCTTCCACAATACCACGGTCCAAAACCATAATAAACCAATACCAAGGACCCAATACCTGGGGTCAACACTTCTGACGAGATACCATGGTCCAAAACCATAGGTGCAAATACCAAGGACTAACTACCACGGACCAAAAGTAAGTTCTCCAACATATACGCGCTTTTCTTTGCATGAAAGTGCATGTATACACATACGCGCCTTTGAAACGTCTAACCCGCGTGTATACGTGTCTTCGTCTAGATCAACCTGCGTATATGTCTTTTCCTTCATTCTGAAAGCCTGAACTGAGATCTGTTACCAAAGAGAGTTGCCATCAAGGACAACACCTGTGCCATAGCTCCAAACCAGTGCCATAATGCCAAAAATCTCCCCCTTTGGACTTGATGGGAACCCAAAATCCTCAAAGTCATTCTCCCCCTTTGTCATCAAGGGCAAAGGGTTTTGCTCCCCCTGAGTACATGCAGAAATTCTCCCCTGCTGTGCTGACCATGATCCCCGTGACTGTAGGCAAGATCTGTAAAATATGTTCTTCAAGAAGAACCATGACTTATACTTCATAAAAGACCTTCCTATCACGAAAGGACTCTATACATACATTCAACACCCAGCCAAGTGGGGATCATCAACCAAGTGGGGATACATCAGAAATTTACATATGACAACCAATTACATTGCATCAATCATCCCAGGCATAGTGGGGAAACCAAAATAGGTCGTTACATGACCTCGATAAAAAGACGATATACATGAAAAGAAGATATGGGCAGTGGTTTGGTGAGTATATCAGCAACTATGCTAACCATGCTCCCCCTGACTATAGGCAAGATCTGCAAAAGATGTTCTTCAAGAAGAACCATGACTTATACTTCATAAAAGACCTTCCTATCACCAAAGGACTCTATACATACATTCAACACCCAGCCAAGTGGGGATCATCAACCAAGTGGGGATACATCATAAATTTACATATGACAACCAATTACATTGCATATCATCCCAGGCATAGTGGGGAAACCAAAATAGGCCGTTACATGACCTTGATAAAAAGAAGATATACATGAAAAGAAGATATGGGCAGTGGTTTGGTGAGTATATCAGCAACTTGTTCCTTAGAAGGAACATACTCCAACTTGACTTTTTGCTCAAGCACATGTTCCCGAAGAAAATGATATTTGATAGGTATGTGCTTGGTCTTTGAATGCATGATAGGATTCTTTGAAATTCTTATTGCACTTGTATTATCACATAAGATAGAGACAGGTGGAGTACAAGTGATTTGAAAATCCTGCAAGGTTTGCATCATCCACAAAAGTTGAGTGCAACAAGATGCAGCAGCCACATATTTCGGTTCAGCTGTAGATAAATCAATTGAACTATGTTTCTTGTTGAACCAAGATACTAATCTGGAACCCATAAAGAATGCACCACCACTTGTGCTCTTCCTGTCATCCACGCTTCCGGCCCAATCTGCATCTGTGTAAGCATGAAGTGTGAGATCTGTATCTCTAGGATACCATAAGCCATATTTTTGAGTTCCTTGAAGGTACTTGAAGATTCTCTTGACTTCCTGAAGATGAGTTTCCTTTGGATTTGCCTGAAATCTTCCAACTATTCCCACTGCATGCATGATGTCTGGTCAGGTACTTGTCAAATAAAGTAGACTTCCAATCATAGATTTGTAGGTTGGTTGATGCACTGCTGCTGATTCATCATTTGCATTGAGACTGCATCCTGTAACCATGGGGGTACATACTGGTTTGGCATCTTCCATGCCATATTTCTTCAAGATCTGCTTGAGATACTTGCTTTGAGACAAAAAGATACCGCCTTTATTTTGTTGGATTTGCAATCCAAGAAAATATGTCAGTTCTCCAAGCAAGGACATTTCAAATTCTTTCTGCATTACCAAGGCAAAGCTTTGACTCATAGCCTCTTCATTGCTACCAAAGATAATATCATCTACATACACAACAAGTATTAGCAATTTGTCATTTTCAATTTTTATATAAAGATTGCTATCTGTTGATCCTTTTGAAAAACCTTATTGATGAAGATATTTTTCCAAACAGTAGTACCAAGCCCTTGGAGCTTGTTTAAGACCATATAGAGCATTTTTTAGTCTGCATACAAGATTTGGATCATTCCCAAGAATGAAACCATCTTGTTGTTCAATGTACACTTCTTCTTCTAAGTCTCCATTCAAAAAGGCTGATTTCACATCCATTTGAAATACTTTGAACTTTTGAAAGCTAGAGAGAGCAAGGAACATTCTGATGGCCTCAAGTCTAGCAATGGGAGCAAAAGTTTCTTCAAAGTCTATTCCTTCCTGTTGAGCATACCCTTTACAAACAAGTATGGCCTTGTTTCTAATCACTTCCCCATTTTCATTCAACTTATTTTTGAAGATCCATTTTGTCCCTATGACATTTTTGTCTTTTGGTCTAGGAACCAACTCCCAAGTGTTGTTCTTTTCGATATTCTAAAGCTCTTCATCCATTGCCTTAACCCAGCACTCATCTTTGCATGCTTCTTTTACATTTGGTGGTTCAGTGGGAGAGAGCAATGCCAAATAGCTTGAAGCTTTTGCAATTGTTCTTCTTGTTTGTATACCTGCCTCTTTCTACCCCAAAATATGAGATTCTAGATGATTCTTCTGAACGTACCTGGATGGAGTATTCTCTTCTATCCTTATCTGTTCCTCTGGTGCCTCTTGAGGTTCTTCTTCATCATCTATCTGATTTGGAGAGTAGTCTTCATTCTCTTCGATATTTTCATGATTTACTTGCCTAGGGATGTATCCTTTTTCATCAACCACTACATCAATGCTATCAACAATTCTTCCAAGTCTTTTATTGTAACACTTATATGCTTTGTTGTGGGGAGAATAACCAAGGAGAATGCCTTCATCTGCTCTAGGTTCAAGTTTGCCAAGATGTTCATCAGTATTCTTAATATATCATTTGCTCCCAAAAATTTTGAAATGCTTTACCAAAGGAGTCTCACCATACCAGAGTTCATGAGGATTTTGAGCGTTGTTCACTCGGACATTTGTTTTGTTGAGAATAATAACCGCAACAAATGCAGCTTCACCCCAGAAGGTTGCGGGAGTTCCAGACTCATCAAGCATAGCACGAGCAATTTGTTGGACTGTTCTGTTCATCCTTTCCACCACTCCATTTTGCTGAGGAGTCCTAGATGTAGAGAATTCCCTTCTTATTCCATGTTCTTCACAGAAATTGAAAAATTCATTTGAGGTAAACTCCCCACCTCTGTCGGACCTGAGGCACATAATTTTGTGATCTGATTCATTTTCAACCAAGGCTTTGAAAGATTTGAATTTTTCAAAAGCTTCATCTTTGTGCTTCATAAGTCCTAACCAGACCATCCTGGAGAAGTCGTCAATGAACAATATAAAGTATTCTTCTCCTCGAGGTGACCTTGTCCTAAATGGACCACATACATCTGTATGAACTAGTTCAAGAGGCCTGCTGGCTGATCCTTCCTTCTCAGGGAAGTTAGTTCTGGTTTGCTTACCAAACTGGCATGATTTACATATGGTGTTGTCTGGAATTTTGATATCTGGAAGACCATGAACTGCCTGGTATTTGCATGCTTTCCTTATTTGTGAAAAGCTTAGATGCCCCAATCTCTGGTGCCATAACCGGTGTTCATCATCCTTGCTCAAATAGCATTGTTGTTGTCCTTCTTCAAATATGTATAGATTATTTGGAGTTCTTCTTCCTTTGATCACTGTTTTTCCTGTATCAAGATCACGAACACTACATCCATTTGATCGAAATATTACCTCGGTTCCTTGATCACACATCTGACTAACACTCAATAGATTATGCTTCAAGCCATCAACGTACAAAACATTTCCAGCTTTGACCTTTTCTTTCAACTGAGTAGTGCCTTTTCCTTTTATGGCTGCAGGGGTATCGTTTCCAAAAGAAACCTTCTTTCCCTTTTCTAAAGCAGTATATGATTCAAGTTTTTCTTTATCACATGTCATATGCTTCGAACATCCGCTGTCGATATACCATAGATTTTCCTGTCCTTCTGCATAGAAAGCTATCCCACATCTTTCTGGTTGCGGTTCCTTTATTCTCCATGTTCTGGTACTTGAGGCTTGTTCCTTTGTCTTCCAAAACCTGCTCCTGCATTCAGAATCTTCATGACCAAAGTTATTACAAATAGAGCATTCAACTTCATTTTCAAGGGCCGAAAAGTTGTTATAAGTCCTTTTCGTGATCCCAGTCATATTTCTTTGTTTTTGAGCTTCTCTAGTCATGATTGTCTTATAGGAAACACATTGAGCTGCTTTGTGACCAAAGTTATGGCATGAGAAACATTGGCCATTGAAGAAACTCCTGCGATTATCAAATCTATCATCCAACCGATTGTAGTTTCTACTGACACCCATTCTTGAGGCAAATTGGGAAGATTTTACCTGTGGCTGGTTATAGCTTCTATTTGTCCTTAAAGTAGCTTGCCCCCGATTTTCTTGATAGTCTTTGTTCGTCCTTGAGGTAAACTGTCCCTGATTTACCTGATGATTTCTATTTGGCCTTTGCTCGCTCCTCCTTGTTGCATCAAGATAGCTTTTGGAGGTGGATGCTTGAGATACTTCTCCATTGTATCCCAGACCTGTCTTGATTAGAGGAGAACGCTACACATTGATGATCTCATCCAGAGTTTCAGATCCTTTAACAAATTTAAGATTAAGAGCTTTGTTTTCTCAATCTCTTTTCTAAGACCAAAAATTTCACATTCCAATTTTTCAAGATGTTTTTCCCTTTCATCCAGTTGACATTGCAGAGAATCAATAATCACATTTTTCTCTTCTAAGAAAATTTTGAGATTAGACATCTCATCATAAAAACCTTCTTCATCTATAGCATCCATGTAGTCATCATCTTCAAACGCCATTAAAAGTTTATAATCATTACCTCGTTCATCTTTGTCACTATTTGAAAGTCCATCACTATCTTCATGAGTGTAATAGCTTTTCTTATTTGCATTTTGTTTCTTGTTCCATCTAACAGGTTCCTTCCCTTTGTCATTCTTATCCTTATGAAAACATTTGGGAGCATAGTGACCTACTCTTCCACAAGCAAAGCATTTGAAAGGTAACTTACCTCGGAATCGTCCAGCACCTCGTTGAAGATTTCTAACAAAATTTTATTCTTCTTCTTCCTATGATATGTGTCCTGACTCATAGTAGTCTCCTTTGCTAGAAGCCTTGAAGGCAGCTTCTCTCCTGTCTGATGGTCCTCCTTTCCTCATTTCATAAGCAGTTAGAATTCCATGCAGCTGTGACATTTTAAGGTTTTGAAGATTCTCCTTTTCTTCTATAGCAGAAACTTTAGATTCAAACCTAGGGGACAAAGATCTTAGAACTTTTTCAACCACAACAGCCTCTTTTACTTCTTCACCCAAATTTTTCATACAATTAACAATCTCATCTACACGAAGAAAATAGTTAGCCACACTTTCATCATTGTACATTCTGAGATTTTCATACTGAATTCTGTGGGTTTGAAGTTTTTCTCATTTTACCTGATCATCTCCTTCATAGCTCAGAACAATCTTGTCCCATATTTCTTTTGCGGATTTATACTGCATAACTTTGACAAATTCTGATTGCGATAGACATCCCAATAGAGTATTGACCGGCTTTGCATTTGTTTCATATTTCTTCTTCTCAGCCCGATCTGTAGGAGTTGCTGCTGGAAAAGTATACCCTGTATCTATGATATCCCAGACTTCTGTACCCAGAGATTGAAGATAGGTAGTAACTCTTACCTTCCAATATACGAAGTTTGTCCCATCAAAAACCGGTGGCCTGATTGATGCTTCCCTCTCGTAGTTGCTCATGATGAAAGATCCTCCTTCAAGCGATCAAGCTTCTTCAGAAGGACCTGCTCTGATACCAATTGTTGGAAATAACACTGAGAGGGGGGGGGGGGGGGGGTGAATCAGTATTATTAAGTCAAATATTTCCTTTTTCAACTCCAGATAATATACGCTACTTCAGTTAATAAAAACCGCATATATACGCAACTATAGATAAAGAAACCTGCGTATATAAAGCAGACTTATAATTTGATTTATCTTTCAGATGTCAGTTATTAATCTGTGAATCAGAAGCAAATAAATAGTACCAGAAACAGTGAAACAGAGCAGAAGACAGTCACACACAAGAACACAAGATATAAGGAGGAAACCCAATGTGGGTGAAAACCCCCTGCTGCAATTCGTCTCTATCTTCTTTTTAATTAGAAACTTCTCTTTACAATGTTTTGTACTGGTGCAGTCTTTACCAGTACACAGGCTGCAACCTGCAGAGAGCTACAACTCTCTCTCGTTCTCCAGCTTTCCTGGAAGGGAGCTCCAACCCCCTTAGTTCTTGTACTAGCTTGAGATACTAGTACGCAGGCTCCTACCTGCAGAAGGCTGCAACCTTCTCTTTTCTTTCAGGGACCTCGTTTCATTAATTTTCAGACTGGATCCACAAGTAACATCAATCAAACATCAAGAATTTTTGCATAAACCAAAATCCTTTTCACCAATCAAAAGCTGAATCAAATAAACACTTCTCTGACCGCTGTACCCAGAACATAGTAACTGTAATCAAACACCAATTCTGAACCCAGAACACTGTAGCAATAAAACAGAAGCAGCTAGAACATAAATCAAGATATGTACACTACTTCACTATTCAGCAGCCTGCGTGTATACGCTTCTGTACCATAACCAACCTGCGTATACGCTTCTTTCATTCACAAAAAAAGCATGTATACGCACCTGCACTTCACTAAACCTACGTACAGATCTATTAAGGATAATTCATTCTTTTAAACATTCAGTGATTAGTTAACCCAGATTATCAAATTTATAGATCAAGAGTGCGCCACATATAACAGATCAAAATCATACAGAAATACCAATGTTCAAGCCTTGAGCTTTTGATCCATCAATAGACCTTATCCTTCTTGCGCTTAGGTTCCTCCTTCATTCGGATCTAAATCTGCACCATAACCCAATCACCAGTATTCCAGATCTAGCACAATATCAGATATTCAATAAATCAGATGATCTTTGCCACATGATCTCCTTCCTCTTTTATAGTTTTAGGCCTTCCACAATACCACGGTCCAAAACCATAATAAACCAATACCAAGGACCCAATACCTGGGGTCAACACTTCTGACGAGATACCATGATCCAAAACCATAGGTGCAAATACCAAGGACTAACTACCACGGACCAAAAGTAAGTTCTCCAACATATACGCGCTTTTCTTTGCATGAAAGTGCATGTATACGCATACGCGCCTTTGAAATGTCTAACCCACGTGTATACGCGTCTTCGTCTAGATGAACCTGCGTATATGTCTTTTCCTTCATTCTGAAAGCCTGAACTGAGATCTGTTACCAAAGAGAGTTGCCATCAAGGACAAAACCTGTGCCATAGCTCCAAACCAGTGCCATAATGCCAACACCGACCCCACCGCCATGTGGAGCACGCTGAGTGGAATCGCTCCCAAAATGGAAAAAACCGCTTCCCGCTTGCTAGGGTTGCGATCACCAGAAAACCGCTTAGGCTGCGGAAAATCTAACAGAGAGGAAAAAACCCTAGTTTCGCGACTTCAGAAAGATCCCAGCTTCTGAACGCTCACAGCGTTTTCCCTATTGGAACCAATGTGACCTGAAGAAACCACCATCCTGTCTGTTATCCAAAAAACCCAATTGCCCGCGTTGTTGCAACTAGAAACTGCAGTGAAAAAATTAACCCAGGACGTGATGGTTGACCCCTGCGAGCACCCCGCAGTAAACCTGCCTATGAAGAAACCGCTAAACTAAAAGCTGCTAGTCATCTGTACCTCGCCTCCATGTCTCTATTCAGAAACACTGTCTTATCTTCATCAGCTTGGTCTTGGCACCTCGCTTTTAATCTATTCTAAGGTAGCTCTTGCCAATACTTCACCACCCTATGATCTATGCAAATCACTCCTTGATTGGCCAAAAAATCTGCCAGTTTATTGGCCATTCTTTGCACATGAATAAACTTGACTGTTCTCAGACTCTGGAGGTGACTGTGTATCCATTGAAAAACCTGGATCAGCCTCCAATTGCACAAGGCTTTTTCTAGCTTCGTACCCCAGCTGATTTTCTTGACCACGTTAATAATTAACTCTGAATCAGCTTCAATGATCACATTTTGGCGTTTATCCTGAACATGAACTCTAGACATTGCTCCATTTCCATTAATTCCACCATGTTGTTGGTGGCTCTTCCTAAATGGCAATAGAAGATGAACATAATATTTCCGCTTTCATCCCTTAACACCCCTCCATAGCCGGTTGTGCCCAGATTACCTTTTGAGGCACCATCAATGTTGAATTTCAAAAAACCCTTAGGGGGAGGATGCCAGAAATCTAGGTCAAGATCCATCATTGAAACTTTCTTAACCAAGCCCTGAGGAATAAGTCCCTGCAACTCTAGCTAATAGAGAATCCTCAAATCTGTTGTCGAAGGTGGACTCGTAGGGAGATTTCAAACTCTAGTGCCAATCATCTCATTAAGCTGTTTTAGGATCAGATCATGAAGGTACTGGAAAGGTTTCTTAACATTCTTGAAGATTCTATTGTTCCTTTATTTCCAGACATTCCAAATAATGAAGCTTGGTGTAAGGGCCCAAGCTAAACCAAGAACTTCATTATCCAAAAAATTTCTTCTCCAGTTGATAAGAGTATGGATAATACTCTCATAGTCCCTGTCAGACTGTTGGAATATGGAAGCGAAATAATCACATAGCCTGGAAGTGAAAATGCAGTTGTTGAGGAGGTGCTCCATTGTTTCCTCTTGAGCTTCACAGAGCTGGCATCTGGAAGGTCCCAGGACACCCCTCTTCTGAATGTTATCCCAGGTCAAAATCTTCCTATGCAGAACCAGCCACATGAAGATTTTAATTTTCATCCAGCCTTGATGCCTCCATAGGTTTTTCCAAATCCTATCCGAAGCATGGGAATCTAGTCCAAGGAGAATGAGTTTTGCTTCCTTGAGCTTAAAGGTACCCTCATTGTTGTTGCCCCATCTCAACTAGTCATGCCCCCCTGATACTAGAATTTTCCTTTGTTCTAACACTTTCATTAGTATCTCAGCCTTAGCTTTCAGGGGGCTGTCATCTCTGAAATCAAATCTCCTCCAATTTCTCCATTTCCCTATACTGTTGTTTTAATCCCAAAAATCTTTAACCTTGGAAATCCCCTTAGTATCTACCTCTGCTTTGAGGTCCCCCAGATCCTCTTTTGATAGAATAGGTTCTTGTTACCATCTTTCCTCCCAGAATAAAGCTAAGTCTCCCTCTCTGATTTTTAAGAAGCTGTTATCTTGAACTAAGCCCTTGTTTTCCCAAGATTTATTCCAGATGTATGATCCCTTTATATTACCATCCATCCTTATATGGTCATTGTCTTGCCATGAGCTAGCATATTTTTCTTTCCAAATGATTGCCCATTAAGCCTCTGGTTCTTTTATCCAGTGCCACCATAATTTTGCCCCTAAGACCTTGCTTAGAATCTTAGGATCATCCAGTCCAAGACCCCCGTGGTTTTTTGGTTTGCAAATTTTTTCCCAGGCTACTAAGGCCCATTTCTTCCTTTCTTCCCCCTTGCTCCAAAGAAAGTCTCTTTGTATGTTTCTGAATTGAAGCAGGACTCCTTTAGGAGCTTGGAGAGCTGAGAGCATAAAGACTGGTATTGATTGAAGTACAACTTTTGTGAGCACCAACCTACTAGCCAAGTTTAAGGATCTCATAGTCCATTTCCTAATTTTATCCTGCAATTTTCTAATCACTAGCTCCCAGATGCTCTTATGTAATGGTTTATCAGTTAAAGGAACTCCCAGATATTTTGAGGGGAGAGAATCTCGTTGAAAGCTTAAAATTCTAGATATGTTCTTTTCAATGGAAATATTAGTATTGAAGAAAAAAAAATTAGATTTGGAGAGATTAACTTCCATACCTAAAGCCATGGCAAAGTCACTGAGGATTTGTTTGTACGCAAGAGCTTCTTTGACTGTGGGGATTCCTTGCAGCATGGTATCATCAACAAATTGTTGATGAGTCAAGGCCTGTCCATTGTCAGAGAGTTGGAGACCTTTGATTTTACCAACTTCTTTAGCATGCTTGATAGACCTACCCAATCCTTCCATCATAAAGATGAAGAGAAAGGGAGAGAGTGGGTCACCCTACCTAAGGCCTCTTGAAGGAATGAAAGTCTCCGAGGGAGAACCATTGACCAGAATTGAGAAGCTGGAGGAAGTAATCAGAGCCAGGATCCACCTCACCCAATTGTGATCAAACCCAAAAGCTATAAGAACCTTCCTGATATAGGTCCAATTTAGCTTATCATAAGCTTTGGCTATGTCTAATTTCATGATCATTCCAGCCTTTCTCTTGCTAGTTAGAGAGTGCACCACTTCATGTGCTTGAATGATGTTATTAAGAATTTTCCTTCCTTCCACATATCCCGATTGTTCCACAGAAACTAGGGTGGGAAGGATGGGTTTGAGTCTATTGGCAACAATTTTTTATATTGTCTTGTAAACCACGTTGCACAAAGCTATTGGCCTAAACTTATCAAGGGTTTGGGCCAACTCATGTTTAGGGATCAGGGCTATAAAATAGGTGTTCAGAGTCTTCAAAATAGTTCTGTTCATTCTAGAGTCTTCCACTACATTCAGAATATCTTGTTTGACAATATTCCAGCAAGCTTTGAAGAAGTCAACATTGAAACCATCCGGACCTAGCGCCTTACCATTCTGCATTTCTTTGAGTACCCCACTAACCTCCTCTTCAGTTACTGTCCTGTAAAGGTTGAAATTATCCTCTCGAGAAACCAGCCTAGGTATATTTTTAGTGAAGTCCCTAATGGATTGCTCTCTATCATGACAGGTTTCCTGTGCTATGCTTCGAAAGTGTTGAACTAGAGCTACTTCTATTTCTTGTGAGAGTTGAGAAGATTTCCTCCTCCGTCCTTGATCAAAGAAATCCTGTTGTGAGCTCTATTTTCCATGGTGGATTTGTGGAAAAATATAGTATTACGTTCTCCTTCTTTTAGCCACTGAACTCTAGATTTTTGTCTCCAAAATATTTCCTCTTGTTTACATAAATGCTCCCAAGTTTGATGATATTTGGTGACTTGATCACTTCTGACTTTATCAAAGCCATCCTTGATGAGGGCTTGGTTGAGTTCCTTCATTTTACCTTCAATAGATTTTTTCTCCTAAAAAATATTGCCATATTCATTCTTGTTCCAATCTTTAAGTTGGAGCTTGATGTGTTTTAGTCTTTTTTGAAGAAGGAACATTCTGGTGCCCTGAATGTTTAAATCTTCTGACCACCATTTGGCTATGTTGCTGATGAAATCTGGGTGGGAAAGACAGATGTTCTCAAATCAAAAATTTATGTTCCTAGGGGTTCTAATGCCCTGAACCTCTAGTTGAACCGGCCAGTGATCTGAGCCTCCAAAGGGGAGGACTCTTGCTACCATTTCCTTGTCATTGAGCATAAGATCCTCTGAGATTATGAATCTGTCTAATTTTGAGGCCACCTAAGACTTTCCTCCTATTTTATTGTTCCAAGTAAAGATACCATTACTCGTTACAATGTCCACTAGCTTCATCTTATCAATAAAGGTTTGAAATGTCGAAGAGTCCTTGCCTAGAACTCTGGTTCCCCCTTTTTTCTCCTAAAGTGATCTGATCAAGTTGAAATAAACCCCCAAGATCCAGGGCATTCTGGCATATCTGTCTCTGAGTTTCTCCAGAGAATTTAGGAACCTAAGTTTATCATCCATTCTTTGATGGCCATACACATTCATTACTAGGTAGGTTTCCTTGTCTCCCACAGGTTGAATGACCACAGATAAATAATCCCTAGATGCCTCAACATCTATTATGCCAATTTTTTGTGGGTTCCAAAGAGTGAGTATACCTCCTACTATATTCTCTACTTTGACTTCCAGAAACTCAAATCTATTAAGCCATTTACCATGGATATATTTTTTTTTCTGAATGGAATACTTGGTTTCCTGGATGAAGATCACATCCGGAGCTGCTTGTTTCATTCTGTTACTTAGTAATCTTTGTTTTCTTTTACTACCTATACCCCTAATATTCCAAGAAGTGAACTTCATAATTAAAGATTAGTAAAGGAGTAACTAGATAGGTCTTTCATCTTACCTGAATCTATCATTAGCTTTCCACATTCCATCAACAACTCATTCTACTTTTTTCTACCTCTTTTCTTTCCTGGATTTCTGGGTGATAGTCCTGCTATGGTTTTGATCGTTTTGACTCCTTTGTTGCCCTGCTTATCCTTGTTTTTTTGTCTCTCCACCCCTTGAGTCTGGGTTTTCCATATAAATAGCTGTTGGACTCTATTGAACTCCTCTGGAGGTAATGAGTCTAACCCTTCTCTAGTTCCTTGATTCAAGAAACGTTCCAAATCTAGGTTTTCTTTCTCAAGAATTCCCTGTAGTTCATGGTCCTCCATTTCCATCTCGCTCTGGGTCATTTCATGGTCCACCTCCATTTCTGCTTCAATCATAATAGTTTCTTTATGTTTGTTATTATCTTGTGTTTGTTCACTTTCTTCTTCTTTCCCTTCTTCCTCTGGACTTCCTCCCTTTGCCTAATCTGCTTCTGTTATACCTTCGTCCTCTTCGAGAACTTGAAACCTATTTTGGCTGGCTTGTTGCCCTTTAGATTTATGTGTCTTTGGCCCTCTTTTGCCTCCTTTTCCTTTATGTGCCACCTTGTGGAAGCTTTTGGAATCCTTCATTGTGTCAGTTTTGCTTTTGTTTTCTATTTTACTGAGAGGGCAATCTCTGAACAGGTGCCCATGTTCGTGGCATTTGCGACATCTAAAAGGAATGTGTTCATAATCTACTGTTTGTACCCATTATTCATCAAATATTTCTAAGATAACCTCATCTGGTAGAGCTCCAGAGAGATCCATCTCCACACATATTCTGGCAAAGGAAGTATACTTTCCCCTTCTAGTGGCTTCAGAAACTTTGACAGAACGTCCTAACTTATTTCCTATAGCTGATAAGGATTCCATTTTCCAGTAATCAAGAGGTGGAGAGTAGAGTCTTACCCAAACCGGGACCAATGTAAAAGTTTCACGTTCTGGAACAAAATTCATGATCCATGGACGCATATAGAGTCCTGTTGCAACGTAAAAGTAGGGTCCTCCTTCAAACACTCTCTCCTTGTCTTCAATATTTGCAAATACCACAGTGAAGAAACCCTTCGACCCAAGATGTAGGTCAATGCTGCATTTTGGTTTCGAGTGGTATTTAATCCATGTTTGTAAGGCTTTTTCAGTGGGCCATAAACTCATGAATTTACAAATGATTTCATATGTCTGCATGTGGTCCCTATGCACCTGCAGCGTAGGATCATTTAAAATAACTCTGGGAGTAACCACCATTTTGGGTTTACATGGTCCCATGTTTGCTTTGTCTTTTGTTCCTTGCTCCTTTTCTTCTTCCTCCTTTTCCTTTGTGCCATTATGCTCCTTTGACTTGGTTCCATCCCGTTCCTCTTCACTGTTGCTTTTCCTTCCTTTTGAAGGCTCTCTAACATTTTCCATTGGTTTTTTGCCCCTACTAGCCACAGCCTGCATGTAGGAGGGAGTGGAGCTCCCTCCTTTGCGTCCTTCCATGGATAATAGCCTCTGAAACAGCCTATAACCTTAGTTTTTCGTCCTCACCGCCCACAAATATCTACCCAAATGGGAAAATCAACATTCAATTGGCTTTAGTTGCACACAATACCCACTTTGATCAAATAGTTACATGCAACCAAAATATTCTATAAATGTTTATAGTTTATAGTGCATGGTAACGATCGTAGGTAGAATCTGCTTGAAGTCATTCTCAAAATAACCCAACACCTCATTGTTCTATGTGTAAATAGAGAATATAAAAATAGTAAAGATGATTCTTGACATTTTTCGAACATTCATTTTCAAAATCAAATACGTTCTCTCTAGGTCGCATGAAAGGATATTCTTCCACCTCAATTAGAGCAGGTGCACATTTTCTCACTTTGCTTCAAATCCAATTTTAAGCTTATCATCTTTAAAGACCAAAACAAGCTTAAACGTTATTATTTTTCATTTTTAAAAGAATTTTAAAATGCACATTCTTAGTTAGATATTTTTCTTCCTAGTTATTTGTCATCCTGTTTTCACTGCAGGCAATCATTAAATGTAGAAATTTTATGTGAGAAAACGTTAGAATTTTTGTAATTGTAGTGACAATATTCTAATGTTCCAAGGGAAATAGATCCCATCTCTATGAAAGTATTTAGCTTTGGTATGTACTGTTGATCTTTTCATGATTTCATTTGGCCATATAGTATCTTTCATTTAGAATGGAGCTTTACATAGTATCTATCAAACCCCATCCCACGTACATGCCAAAGTGGGATCAAAGTAACTTGTCATCCATTCGCTCTCTATTCAATAAACTTCATTGATAACTTGTGCGGAGATTTGCATAAAGGAACAACCAGTGTGTAGATATTTCTACAAGAAACACATAGAAACTTGAAAATTGCAAATTTGTTCAATGCACCCCACCATGCTTATGTAAAGGACCTACCTCCTTCGCACAAGAAAGATCTTCACAATTTTTCATTCTCCACCTACCTAAGGGACCTAAAATTGCGTCAATTCTGGTATTAGTGGGCAGAGCATTAGCATAACGATGTCATTGTCAGTGTTAGTGTGAGAAAACTGATCAACGAAATGGCCACTCACAAGAATAACATTTTTTCGATTTTAATATTATTTTTCAGACACCAAAAAATACCAAAAATAAAAATCCCTCCACCAAGGGAATTATGTTCCATCAAATCTCGCTCAGCAAATAAAAAATAAGAAATAATATTTCCACAAAATAAAAATAAAAATTATTTTTAAATTTATGAGAAAATAGTAATATCAAGTATTTTTTCCAAAATTTAGTTAAAATTGCAATAAACTCAGGAACAAATTGGAAGCCAACACACGTCAATGCGAGGCTAATGTTATATTCCCAGATGAGGTAGGGAAAATTAGAACCCTTATGACTTGAGTGTCTTTTAATACATTAAACATTTCATTAAGGAGGTTGAATGCTTCCCTTTACTCGACTTGTGTGCTCTGATATTCATAATACAAGTACAGATATTCTTGTAGTTTGTTAACATAAGATGAGAGTAGTACATAAACATAAGTTGGTATTAAATTGTATTAATATTACCATTACATACATTTTACTGACTAATATTTCCACTATTGAAGCTCAATTGATATATGACTAACCTGATGGCTAAATTGCATCACAAAGTCCGAAAAGGAGTGTATATGATTGAGCTTGGTGAAATTATCTGATGGAATAAGACTACCTTACAATCTTGAGGCCTTCCTTATAACTATCGATTTAACCTCCATTTGAGCTTTTTGGTTCTTGAGTTGTTCTTTCAACTCAGTGTTCCCTTACTCATGGCCAAGGGGTATTCAACTTGTTGATCAATATCTTACCACATTCATTCATAAAAGAGAGTTTTAAAATCATGAAAAATAGATTCTAAATATTGTAGGTATTGGGTTAGGGGATCTGAGGTAGGGGGGTTTATAGGTATTTGGGTGTATAAAAATGGGTATTTAGTAAAAATATAACATATCTATTAAAAATAGCAGTTATTTATATTTTGGGAGGCGTTTTTATCAATATCTAGTGAGATTATACATATTCTTTAATATCCCATGTATGTAGGTGCTATGAAATGAGTTTATTAAGTGGTGACCCTATGCTCATGGTTGAGATGTTGGAGTGCATTATATATAATTTCACCTCAGACAATTATGCAAAGGTGACTCCCAACGCCCTTATGGATATAGGATATGCCTTGTCCATGTTTGAGATATATTCTTTAATGACATGGATGTCCATATTTTGTTTTTCATTCTCGTTCCTCATAAACGATACCCTTATGAAATCTTTTTGTATGAATTCTAAATCAAAGGTGTCAACTTACATTCAACTTCTTTATCTAGCTCAATATTCATTAATCACTTAATGAACCACTATGTCAACCACGTTGCATTTCTTGTTGATTCTATTATGGAGCTTTTATCCCATTTTTATACAAATGTTTCCCTTAGTTGTGATTTTCTATCAAATAGTTGAAAAATACCACTATGACTCATTTTGTTATCCCTTTTAACACTCCCTATGGATTAAATATCTATATTATTCAAGAATATGAATGTTGGTTTGCTTAGTTTCCCTCACACTATTCCATTTTTTCTAGTATTTCTCCAGCTACTTAGTGGTTATAACGAATATGATGCATTAAAGGCACAATTGATGACCTTGGATCTACTAAAGGATGAGGTGCAAGAATTTCTATGTTCTTGTTCCTTTCTTCCACCTCCACATCCATATTTGTTCTATCAAATTATTCCTACTCATTCTTATGAGGACAAAATCTATATCCTAAGGCTTGAGATATGAAGAAATTCTCAAGTACATGATGAAGGTCATGGACCTTCATTGTCTTTGTGTGGAAATTAAAGTCTCAAACTCTAGAGCTAATTACTCCTCATGGGCTAAGTTGAAAATCTGATAGCCTTTAGTTTATATAGGAAACTATAGGCCAAAATTATTTCTTGCTCTTTCTTAATGCCATTATTTCCCCATGTACTATGGTCTAAAGGGAAATCTCTCATATTAGTGGTTGAACCAACTTATGCTCAAAAATTTTGGGGAACAATTGGCACTCCATATTACCCGAGCCCTATCACTATTTTGTTCCAATAAATACAAATTGCCAATTCAGTATCATCCTTGATAATTTTATTAAGTTTTAGTGAGATCTTAACACTACAAAATTAGTGTCTTCTTGGGTCATTTTACAAAATTAGTGTCACATGTGATATTGGAAATAATACATGGCTTCATGGAAATGTTGGGAAAAAATATTGTATTCATAAAAAAACTATTTAGGTTTATTGGTGGTGCTTTCTTCCCTCTTCCTATAGTTTTTCAAGAGTAAGGAAACTTCTATGAGATAAGTGTTACATTAAATCTTGATAAAAATGAAAGTTCATTACTCATACATAAGTTATACAATCAAAACCAAACAATGTTATGAGTTTATCTAAGAAATGATTTTTATCCTCCCATCCTACTTTCAATTCCCATAAGTGAAATGCCTTAAAGAATAAATTATTCTTCTCTATCAGTTAAAAATCCATTAAGATTTTTATGCAATAACGTAATTAAATTACATCCATCTCTGATGTGATTCGACACTGGTGATAACACAATTAACTAAAAGTTGTAGAACCCAGGATTAAAGTCATTGGTACACTTGTGTTGTGCAAAATTTAGCTTTATGTTACAACTACTTTATTATAGTTTGTTCGTTCAACCCAATAATGGAATAAACTTCAAAGTACCATCAACTACTTTCTCTGAAATTTATCGGTTCAATAATTTACTTTCATTGAAGTTTTTCAGTTCAATGATTTATTTGCATCATCCCACAGATAGCATCATTGAACCTAATCCACCTTCTTCGAATTTACCATGAAAAAGAGGCATGGCCAAGTCTTTATATATTTCAATATCCTAATCACCTGCCCCTCCATTAGTGCATTTACACATTTTATGGCTTTGTGGTTGTTCTTATCTTCATACTCTATAATACTTTGCTTCCCCTATAGGGTATTCTACACCAATATCCTTTGCTATTATATTCTAAACTCATTTGTTATTGTCATGAGCAATAAATATTTGAACCGGAACCATAGGAAACATCGTTAAAAACTCTTTTATTTTTCCAGTAGTACTACAACTCATCCAACAGATAAACGATGTAATTTAATTGGATGAGAACTCTAGGCTTCTACAAGAGCAGTTATATCATGTGAAGAGATTCTTAGATTATATTAATGCTAGGTTCCAAGATCAGCAGAGGCAGATCCCGGTTTCTCTAAGTAATGATTTTTTAAGGATGCAAGATGTTGTTAAAAGGGACAAAGAGTTGATCCAACACTCACTATGCCCATGGCCGCAACAATGAAAAAGAACAAAGAGGTGGAAATACATAGAGAAAGAACTCAAAACTAGAATGGAGTGAACAACTCTTCTCATCATTCACAATCAGTTAAATAAAACTACATAGGAGACAAGGAAACAAGAAAAAATAAATGACTGGAGAAGGTTCCAACTAAACTGAACTAAACTCAAGTGAATCCAAATAGATTATGACACCTAGCAAACAGTGACATTTTTATCTTAACATCACCTCCTAATCTCAATTGTTACAAGTATTGGCACTTACAATGCCCAATTTCTCTCTTTGAAATTCGAATACATTTTTTCCCCATGGATTTGTGAAATTTTTTGCAAGTTAATTTATTGAACCACAAAAATAAAGTGATATGTCTCCATCATTGACAAGCTCATATATGAAATGAAAATGAGTGTCAATGCACATTCTCTTTTTGTGAAAGACGAGATTTGTTTATCAAGGAATTGCAGAAATGTTATCATATTAAATAGGAGTTGGCTCGTTTTGAACATTTGAAAGATTCTTCAATAGTATTCCCAACCACACTACTTGAAAATATGTTGAATTTGCAGCTGCATACTCTGCCACTGTAGAAGATGTTGAAACTATTGGTTGTTTCATGGATGCTCATGAGATGAGATTGGTGCGAAGGTGAAAAGCATACCCTGAGGTGCTTTTGTGATAATTTAAACTGCTTGCATAATCACTATCTATATAACTTGAAAGTGAATAATCTTTAGAATGTGTGTAGAAGAAACCATAGTCCAAGGTCCCTGCAATATATCTTAAGTTCATTTTTGTAGCCTTCCAATGGGAAATCTTGGGTGATTGCATAAACTTGGAAGCAAAACTAGTTGCAAAAATGATATCAGGGCTAGTTGTAGTTAGATATAAGATACTACCAACTAGAATTTTATACAATGTGGAATCAACAAGTGGTGATACATCTTGTTTTCTTAGCTTGTTGTCTTGAGAAATTAGTGTATCAGCTAGTTTGCAATTTGGTCATTTTGAACTTTTGGAGGATGTCAGTGGTATATTTTTTATGAACAACAAAAATGCCATTAATAGATTATTGAATTTCAATGCCTAAGAAGTATCTAATGAGCCCTAGATTAGTCATATCAAACTCTGTTTTCATTGCCACTTTGAATTCTTCTAACATCATATTTCCTATATAAAGCAGATCATCAACATAAAGGAAAACAATGAGAGTTTTTGCTTCATGAGTTTTTGTATATAGAGTTGGCTCGTGGCTTCTTCTGAAAAAACCACTTTTGATGAGATAAGTGTCGATGTGAATGTATCAAGATCAAGGAGCTTGTTTGAAGCCATACAAATCTTACTTCAACATATACACATTATGCTCCTATCCTGGAACTCCAAAACCAAGAGGCTGCTCCACATAAAATTCTTCCTATAATATACCATTTAAGAAACAAAATTTTATGTTAAGTTGATAGAATTTCCATCTGTGTTGAGATGTTATGGACTAAATAGTTCTAAAAGTGTCTAGCTACTGGAGCAAATGTTTCACCATAGTCGACACCAAATTGTTGTGAGAATCCTTTGGAAACCAACCTTGCCTTATGTTTCTCAATTTATCCTTTTTCATTCAATTTGGTCTTGTATACCCACTGTACACCAATTTTGGTTTTGTCTTTTGGGAGTTCAACTAATTCCCAAGTCTCATTATTCTATGACAACAATTTCTTGATTTATTGCAATCCAATGTTTTTCTTTTACTTCCTCTTCAAAATGGGGTTTTCCAGATGAAATAAAGGCAAACATATTATGTTGATCAAACTCATTCTCCTCCTCCTATATTTCTCTCATGCTTAAAGTTTTGTGATTGTCTTCTGAAGATGATGAACCATTGGTGGATTCACTACTAAAATATGTACCATTTTTAGAGTAGTATGGATCTTCCTGAACTTGCAATCTTGGTGGTTGTGGTGGATGGATAGGATGATTTAAAACTTCATTAATTTGATGAGAACAAGATTTATTTTCAAAAAAATTAACATCCCTGCTTAAAAAAAAACCTTGGTGACTGTATTGTAAATTCTATAGGTCTTTGATTGTTCACTACAGCCCACCAAAATACATCTTTCACTCCTATCATTAAGCTTCTTTCTTTTCTTCTCAGGAACATGTGCAAATGCTACAAATCCAAAAATTCTAAAATGACATACATTCACCTTCTTACCATCCCATGCTTCTCGAGGTACTGCATCTTGGACATTGGTTGTTGGATATCTGTTGAGAACATATACTGTAGTAGAAACTACTTCATCCCAATAGTCATTGGATAATTTCTTCTCACTAAGCATACATTTGTCCATATTCATGATTTATTAGTTTTTCCTTTATGCTACTCCATTCTGTCGTGGAGTATATCTTGGTGTGTTCTACATGATGATTCCTTGTTGTTGACAATAATATTTGAAGTCATTGGAGTTGTATTCTCCTCCTCTATAGGACCTCAGTACATTCAAAGGGTTTCCACTCTGCTTTTATGCTTTTGCTTTGCACTCTTTGAATCTTAAGAAAGCATTTGATTTATTTTTGAGAAAATTCACCCATATCTTCTTGCTATAATCATCAATGAAGGTTAGAAAATAAAGACTACACCCAATGGATTGTGTCTGCATTGGGCCACATATATTTGTATGGACTAGCTCTAAAGGCTATTTTTCTCTAGAGAAAGATGTGGGAAAACTATCTCTTTTATGCTTGGATAGAATACAAATTTCATAGTTACAATCTCTTTCATTCATAACAGGGAGACCAATGACTATAGAATGCTTTTGAAGTAGACTTAAACACTTTAGGGGAATATGCCAATACTGTTGGCATTTTGGCACTGGTATGGCGCTACGATACAGGTGTTGTCCTTGATGGCAACTCTCTCTGATGACAAATCATAGTGCAGAAGGATAGCAGCAAGGAATTGATGATCAGACTACCAGTATGAAGAGAAAATATATACACGCTGGTTCACTATATACCAAGTCGCGTATACAAGTAGGTTCACTATATACCAAGTAGCGTATAAGCAGGTTCGTTGTACACCAAGTCGCGTGTACACGCAGGTTGGCTTCAGTAAAAGCGCGTGTATGTGGAAAACTTATCTTTGGTCCGTGGCGGTTATTCCTTGGAAGTTGTGCCTATGGTTTTTGACCATTGTGTCTCGACGGACGTGTTGATCCCTAGTTTTGAAGCTGATGGTATTGGATTTCTATGGTTTTGGCCTGTGGTATTGAGCAAGGCCTAAGGCTATATAAGGAGAAGAAGATCATTAGGCAAAGGCATCTGAAAAGTCTTGAATATCTGAAAAAGAAAGAGATCTGGTATGCAGGTTCTGAGTTGCTTGATCTAAGCTAAGGAGAGATCACACCGGTTGATGGAAGACTAGATCTAAGGGCAGATCGGGATCTAATGGTTTGAAATGCACTATCATGATATGGTTGATTATGCGTATTTCTAGATCTGCATACTGACGCAATGTTATGTTCTGGGTCTAACTGATGTCTGGTACAGTTGCAAGTTGAGAAAATTTATTTTTAGATCTGTACGCAGGTTGTCTTCGGTAAAAGCGCGTGTATACGCGGGTTGCTCTCATTGAAGTAGCGTATATCTTCTGAAGCTTGAATTTTGGGTTTGCAGTTGGGTCTGACTGTTATTGCAGAGTTCTGTAGTCTGCTCTGTGTTCTGGTGACTGGTGTTGACAGGGTTTCAGTGATACAAAGATTGATGATGCTAGTATTGGTTATTTTATGCTTCAATGATCTGTTATGAATGTTGAATGAATTATGGTCTTCAGATTGTAATGCTTCAGGAATATCCAGTCTGAAAATGTATGAAAAGTGGTACCTGAAGGAAAGAAGATTGTAGGACAGCACCTATGTACTATTATCTTAGCTAGTACAAGAGCAAAGGGGGTTGGAGCTTCCTTCCAAGGAAGGTTGGAGAATGAGAGAAGGTTGAAGCCTTCTGCAGGTTGTAGCCTGCGTATTGGTATAAGGCTGCACCAGTACAAAAGATTGTAAACTGAAGTTTTTATTAAAGAAAGATAGAGACGACTTGCAGCAGGTGGTTTTCACCCACATTGGGTTTCCACCTTATATCATGGTGTTCATGTGTGTGGTTTATGTGTGATGATCTGTTCTGTTATACTGCACCTGTCTTACTATCATGGTTAATGATGTCCTGATGCATTTACTGAAGATAATCTACTGAATCATAAGTTGTCTTGTTATACGCTGGTTTCTTTAGTCACAGTAGCGTGTACACGCTGTTTCACTTAACTGAAGTAGCGTATATGTTTCTGAGCATAAAATGAAAAAGTTTTTCTGATGATACTGATTCACCCCCCCACCCTCTCAGTATTATTTCCAACAATTGTTATCAGAGTCGGTCCTTCAGAGAAGCTTGATCGCTTGAAGGTAGATTGTTCATCATGAGCAACTACGAGAGAGAAGCATCAATCAGGCCACCGGTTTTTGATGGGACAAACTTCAATTATTGGAAGGTAAGAGTTACTGCCTATCTTCAATCTCTTGGTACAGAAGTTTGGGACATCGTAGAAACAGGCTACACTTTTCCTTCAGCTACTCCTACAGATGCAGCTGAGAAAAAGAAGTATGAAACAAATGCAAAAGCAGTCAGTACCCTATTAGGATGTATATCCCAAACGGAATTCATGAAGGTAATGCACTACAAATCCGCAAAAGAGATATGGGACAAAATTGTCACGAGCTATGAAGGAGATGAACAGGTAAAGCGTGCTAAACTTCAAACTCTCAGGATTCAATATGAGACTCTCAAGATGTATAATGATGAAAGCGTGGCTAACTATTTTCTTCGGGTAGATGAGATTGTTAATTGTATGAAAAATTTGGGTGAAGAAATAAAAGAGGCTATAGTGGTTGAAAAGGTTCTAAGATCATTATCCCCCAAGTTTGAATCTAAAGTATCTGCAATAGAAGAAAAGGAAAATCTATGAATTCTTACTATGTCTCAGCTACATGGAATTCTAACTGCTTATGAAATGAGAAAGGGAGGTCCATCAAACAGAAGAGAAGCTGCTTTCAAAGCATCAGGAAAAGAAGATTATTATGAAGCAAGCCACGTCCCAGAAGAAGAGGAAGAAGAATCAAATTTTGTCAGAAATCTTCAAAGGGGTTCTGGAAGGTTCAGAGGTAAGTTACATTTTAAATGCTTTGCTTGTGGAAGAGTAGGTCATTATGCTGCAAAATGTCCTTATAAGGATAAAGGAAAGGAACCTGCTAGATGGAACAAGAAACAGAGTGCAAATAATAAAAGCTACTACACTCATGAAGATAGTGATGGTCTATCGAATAGTGATGAAGATGAACGAGGTAATAGATATAAACTTTTAATGGCTTTTGAAGATGATGACTATATGGATGCTATAGATGTAGAAGGCTTTTGTGAAGAAATGAAAGATCTCAAAGTTTGCTTAGAAGAGAAGAGTGCTATTATTGATTCTCTACAATGTCAACTAGCTGAAAAGGAAAAACATCTTGAAAAATTGGAATGTGAGATTGTTTGTCTTAGAAAGGAGATTGAGAAAACAAAAGCGATTAATCTTAAATTTTTAAAGGATCTAAAACCTTGGATGAGATTATCAATGTGCAGCGATCTCCTCTGATCAAGACAGGTCTTGGATATAATGGAGAAACATCTCAAGCCTCTACCTCTAAAAGTTATCTTGATGCATCAAGGAGAAGCGAGCAAAGGCCAAATAAAAGTCATCAGGTGAATCAGGGACAGTTTACCTCAAGAACAAATAAAGACCATCAAGAAATTCGAGGACAAACTGCCTTAAGGACAAACAGAAGTTACAATCAGCCTCAGGTAAAATCTTCCCAATTTACTCCAAGAATGAATGTGAATAGAAGCTACAATCGGTTGGATGATAGATCTGATTATCGCAGAAGTTTCTTTAATGGCCAATGCTTTTCTTGCCATAACTTCGGTCACAAAGCAGCTCAATGTGTTGCCTACAAGACAATCATGACTAGAGAAGCTCAAAAGCAAGGGAGAATGACTGGAACCATGAAAAGGACTTATAACAACTTTTCGGTTCTTGAAAATGAAGTTGAATGTTCTATTTGTAATAACTTTGGTCATGAATATTCTGAATGCAGGAGCAGGTTCCGGAAGACAACTCAAAAGGAACAAACCTCAAATGTCAGAACATGGAGAATAAAGGAACCGCAACCAAAAAGATGTGGGATAGCCTTTTATGTAGAAGGTCAAGAAAGTCTATGGTACATTGACAGCGGATGTTCGAAGCATATGACAGGGGACAAAGAAAAGCTTGAGTCATATACCGCATTAGAAAAGGGGAAGAAAGTTTCTTTCGGAAACGATATCTCTGCAGCCATAAAAGGAAAAGGTGTTGCTCCATTGAAAGAGAACGTCAAAGCTGGAAATGTTTTGTATGTTGATGGATTGAAGCATAATCTTCTGAGTGTCAGTCAGATGTGCGATCAAGGAACAGAGGTAATATTTAGATCAAATGGATGTTGTGTTCGTGATCTTGATACAGGTAAAACAGTGATCAAAGGAAGAAGGACTCCAAATAATCTATACATATTTGAAGAAAGACCACAACAATGCTATTTGAGCAAGGATGATGAACACTGGCTATGGCATAGGAGGTTGGGGCATCTAAGCTTTTCACAAATAAGGAAAGCATGCAAATATCAGGTAGTTCGCGGTCTTCCAGATATCAAAATTCCAGACAACACTATATGCAGATCTTGTCAGTTTGGAAAGCAAACCAGAACTAACTTTCCAGAGAAGGAAGGATCAGCCAGCATACCTCTTGAGCTAGTCCATACAGATGTATGTGGTCCATTTAGGAAAAGGACACCTCGAGGAGAAGAATATTTGATATTATTCATTGACGATTTCTCCAGGTTTGTTTGGTTAGGACTTATGAAGCACAAAGATGAAGCATTCGAAAAATTCAAATCCTTCAAAGCCTTGGCAGAAAATGAATCAGGACACAAAATTAAGTGCCTCAGATCTGACAGAGGTGGGGAGTTTACCTCAAATGAATTCTTTGATTTCTGTGAAGAACATGGGATAAGAAGAGAATTCTCTACAGCTAGAACTCCTCAGCAAAATGGAGTTGTGGAAAGAATGAACAGAACAATCCAACAAATGGCTCGTGCTATGCTTGATGAGTCAGGTACTCCCGCAACTTTCTGGGGTGAAGCTGCACATGCTGCGGTTATTATTCTCAACAAAACAAATGTCAGAGTAAATAGCACTCAAACTCCTCATGAGCTTTGGTGTGGTAAGACTCCTTCAGTGAACCACTTCAAAATCTTTGGGAGCAAATGTTATATTAAGAATACTGATGAGCAACTTGGCAAACTTGAACCAAGAGCAGATGAAGGCATTCTTCTTGGTTATTCTCCACATAGCAAAGCATACAAGTGCTACAATAAAAGACTTGGCAGAATTGTCGACAACATTGATGTAGTGGTTGATGAGAAGGGATATATTCCTAGGCAAGTTCATCATGAAGACATTGAAGAAGAAGAAGGCTACTCTCAAAGGCAGAATGATGAAGAAGAAGAACCTCAAGAAGAAGAAGAACCTCAAGAAGAACCAGAGGAGCAGACAAGAATAGAAGAGAAGACTCCATCCAGATATGTTCAAAAGAATCATCCAGAATCTCAGATTGTGGGGCAGAAAGAAGCAGGAATACAAACAAGAAGAAGAATTGCAGAAGCTTCAAGCTATTTGGCATTACTCTCTTCCACTAAACCACAAAATGTGAAAGAGGCATGCAAAGATGAATGTTGGGTCAAAGCAATGGATGAAGAACTTGAGCAGATCGAAAAGAACAATACTTGGGAATTGGTTCCTAGACCAAAAGATAAAAATGTCATAGGGACTAAATGGGTCCTCAAAAATAAATTGAATGAAAATGGAGAAGTAATTAGAAACAAGGCCAGACTTGTTTGTAAAGGGTATGCACAGCAAGAAGGAATAGATTTTGAAGAGACCTTTGCTCCTGTTGCAAGACTTGAGGCCATCTGAATGTTCCTTGCTCTCTCAAGCTTTCAAAACTTCAAGGTATTCCAAATGGACGTGAAATCAGCCTTTCTGAATGGAGACTTAGAAGAAGAAGTATATATTGAGCAGCCAGATGGTTTCATTCTTGGGAATGATCCAAACCTTGTATGCAGATTGAAAAAGGCTCTCTATGGTCTCAAACAAGCTCCAAGGGCTTGGTACTATCGTTTGGACAAATATCTTCACCAACAAGGTTTTTCAAAAGGATCAGCAGATAGCAATCTCTATATGAAAGTTGAAAATAACAAATTGCTAATACTTGTTGTGTATGTAGATGATATTATCTTTGGCAGCAATGAAGAGGCTATGAGTCAGAACTTTGCCTTGGTTATGCAGAAAGAATTTGAAATGTCATTACTTGGAGAATTGACATACTTTCTTGGATTGCAAATCCAACAAAATGAAGGAGGTATTTTCTTGTCTCAAACCAAGCACCTCAAGCAGATCTTGAAGAAGTATGGCATGGAAGATTCAAAGCCAGTATGTACACCCATGGTTACAGGATGCAGCCTCAGTGCAAATGATGAATCAGCAGCAGTTCATCAACCAACTTATAGATCCATGATTGGGAGTTTGCTCTATTTGACAGGTACCCGACCAGACATCATGCATGCAGTCGGAATAGTTGGAAGATTTCAGGCAAATCCAAAGGAGACTCATCTTCAGGCAGTGAAGAGAATTTTCAAATATCTTCAAGGGACACAAAATTATGGCTTATGGTATCCTAGAGATACAGATCTCACACTTCATGCTTATACAGATGCAGATTGGGCCGGAAGCGTGGATGACAGGAAGAGCACAAGTGGTGGTGCATTCTTTATGGGCTCCAGATTAGTATCTTGGTTCAGCAAGAAACAGAGTTTGATTGCCTTATCTACAGCTGAAGCAGAATATGTGGCTGCGGCATCTTGTTGCACACAACTTCTTTGGATGATGCAGACCTTGCAAGATTTTCAAATCACTTGCACTCCACCAGTCTCTATCTTATGTGATAATACAAGTGCAATCAGCATTTCAAAGAATCCAGTCATGCACTCAAAGACCAAGCACATACCAATCAAGTATCACTTCCTCCGGGAACAAGTGCTTGAGCAGAAGGTTAAGTTGGAGTATGTTCCTTCTAAGGAACAAGTTGCTGATATTCTCACAAAACCACTGCCCAGGGAAACTTTTGAATATCTCAGACAAAAGCTGGGAGTAGTTGATGCTTCATCCTGCTGTTGAAGCTTGTCTGTTCTAAAGAAAAGTTGGTACACGCGTGTTTCATAAGGGATATTCGCGTATATACGTTGATTTATGCAGGTGAAGCCGCGTATATGGAGTTCTGAACAGCAAGGGCAGATTCTGGTTGAAGAAGGTCTGAGATGGGTATGCCAGAGTCCTTCAGGCACAGTTTCAGGGGATGCAGCAGGCACAGTTTCAGGGGGAGCAGCTTAAAGTCTAATAAAGCATTGTTGGCATTTAGACACTTTTGGTTCTAGTTCACAACTGTTGTTGGTTTCAGGAGAAGGAGCACAGGAGGAAATCTTGGTTGCTGATCTAAAAGATGTTTATCAGATGCTGCTGGTGACTTTCATAAGTCTTGGTCTAGATTTGTTGTCTCTATGTCATGTATCCCTTTTATCTCTTTTATGGTGTCAAGGTCATGTAACGGCCTATGTTGGTTTCCCCACTATGCCTGGGATGAATGATGTAATATAATTGGTTGTTATATGTAACTTTCTGATGTATCCCCTCTTGGTTGGGAGTATGGATGTATGTATTGAGTCTTTTGGTGATAGGAAGGTCCCTTATGGTGTATAAGTCTTGGTTCTTTTGAAGAACATCTTTTGCAGATATTGCCTACAGTCAGGGGGAGCATGTTTCAGCACAGCCAAGCAGAGATATCAGCATGTACTCAGGGGGAGCACAGCCCTTTGCCCTTGATGACAAAGGGGGAGAATGATTCTAAGGATCTTGGGGTTGCCATCAAGTCCAAAGGGGGAGATTGTTGGCATTTTGGCACTGGTGTGGCGCTACGATACAGGTGTTGTCCTTGATGGCAACTCTCTCTGATGACAAATCATAGTGCAGAAGGATAGCAGCAAGGAATTGATGATCAGACTACCAGTATGAAGAGAAAATATATACACGCTGGTTCACTATATACCAAGTCGCGTATACAAGCAGGTTCACTATATACCAAGTCGCGTATACGCAGGTTCGCTATATACCAAGTCGCGTGTACACGCAGGTTGGCTTCAGTAAAAGCGCGTGTATGTGGAAAACTTATCTTTGGTCCGTGGCGGTTATTCCTTGGAAGTTGTGCCTATGGTTTTTGACCATTGTGTCTCGACGGACGTGTTGATCCCTAGTTTTGAAGCTGATGGTATTGGATTTCTATGGTTTTGGCCTGTGGTATTGAGCAAGGCCTAAGGCTATATAAGGAGAAGAAGATCATTAGGCAATTGCATCTGAAAAGTCTTGAATATCTGAAAAAGAAAGAGATCTGGTATGCAGGTTCTGGGTTGCTTGATCTAAGCTAAGGAGAGATCACACCGGTTGATGGAAGACTAGATCTAAGGGCAGATCGGGATCTAATGGTTGAAATGCACTATTATGATATGGTTGATTATGCGTATTTCTAGATCTGCATACTGACGCAATGTTATGTTCTGGGTCTAACTGATGTCTGGTACAGCTGCAAGTTGAGAAAATTTATTTTTAGATCTGTACGCAGGTTGTCTTCGGTAAAAGCGCGTGTATACGCGGGTTGCTCTCATTGAAGTAGCGTATATCTTCTGAAGCTTGATTTTTGGGTTTGCAGTTGGGTCTGACTGTTATTGCAGAATTCTGTAGTCTGCTCTGTGTTCTGGTGACTGGTGTTGACAGGGTTTCAGTGATACAAAGATTGATGATGCTAGTATTGGTTATTTTATGCTTCAATGATCTGTTATGAAATTTGAATGAATTGTGGTCTTCAGATTGTAATGCTTCAGGAATATTCAGTCTGAAAATGTATGAAAAGTGGTACCTGAAGGAAAGAAGATTGTAAGCCAGCACCTATGTACTAGTATCTTAGCTAGTACAAGAGCAAAGGGGGTTGGAGCTCCCTTCCAAGGAAGGTTGGAGAACGAGAGAAGGTTGAAGCCTTCTGTAGGTTGTAGCCTGCGTACTGGTATAAGGCTGCACCAGTACAAAAGATTGTAAACTGAAGTTTTTATTAAAGAAAGATAGAGACGACTTGCAGCAGGTGGTTTTCACCCACATTGGGTTTCCACCTTATATCATGGTGTTCATGTGTGTGGTTTATGTGTGATGATCTGTTCTGTTATACTGCACCTGTCTTACTATCATGGTTAATGATGTCCTGATGCATTTACTGAAGATAAGCTACTGAATCATAAGTTGTCTTGTTATACGCTGGTTTCTTTAGTCACAGTAGCGTGTACACGCTGTTTCACTTAACTGAAGTAGCGTATATGTTTCTGAGCATAAAATGAAATTTTTTTTCTGATGATACTGATTCACCCCCCCCCCCCCCCCTCTCAGTATTATTTCCAACAAATACTTAGAATGCCATAATTGTGACTCATCTATTCTTGAGACATTGTGTGCAAAAGATTGTGAAAGATTCTTACTTCTAAGAGTCAATGGAATATCTTATTCTTGGTTTTTTCAACCTTTGCTACCAGTCTTCTATTGTAAGGTTTGTCATAGATATAGCTTGTGTTCCCTTGGAATATTACATCGTAACCATGTTCCATCAATTCAGCTACACTAATGGGGTTATGCTTCCAATGTGGAACATAATAAACATCAGGTATGTGTTTATGTTGATTATGTTTAGTAAGAACATGGACGATTCCTTTCCCTTTAGTTGTTATACGAGAGTGATCTCCAAGATTAATTTATGATGTTATGGAAGCATCAAGATAAGAAAGCAGATGTTTGTTACCTTTAATATGATTGCTGCAGCCATTGTCCAGTAACCAAAGGTGCTTGTTGTGTGTATCTTCAGAAAGATGGCATGAAAGAAACAATGACTCAGAAGATTCTCCTTCATTGTTGGAGAGACGGACATTGTCTCTATGTTGATCTAACTGTTTCTGTCTGCATTCATGTTCATAATGCCAAAATATCTTGTAGTAATAACATTGGACATTAGATTTTCTTCATGTTTTGCTTCTCTTTGTTTGGTTTTGTGAAGGTCTCAACTACTCTGTTGCATGATGATGTTTTGATTTTCCTTAGCCTTAGCCTCTACCTCTCTTGTTGTTTCCTTTATATCCTCTTCCTCTACCTCTGCCAAGAGAAATTTGTGCTTTAAAATCTTGTTCCATGGAATATTTTGATAGGTTAAGTATTTTTTTGTGTGCTAGAAGGGATGCAGTCAACTGTTCTACTGAAAAAGTTGTAAAATATTTGGATTCCAGAATGGTTGTTACAACCATGTCATGTTTCTTAGGTAGACTTCAAAGGACTTTTTCAACTATCTTCTGATCTATAATAGTTTTACCAATAAGTTTGATTTGGTTTACGATGCCCATGACTCTACTCATGAACTGGTCAACATTCTTTATTTCGGCCATCTTCAGGGTTTCAAACTGAGCTCTATATATCTAACATTTAGCAATATTTATTGTATCATTACCTTGATGTGCATATTTCAAAATATCGTAGGCTTTTTGTTGTTGTTGATGTGTGGATTATATTTTCAAAGATAGAGTCTGCATCAACAAAGTTCTGTATCCAACATTTGTCAATTTTCTCTTTCCTTCTTAGTTTTGCAATGGCATTCCTCTAATTATTGTTCATGGTTTCTCATGCTTCTCTGGTTGATTCTACATAACCTTTTTGCAAGGTATACCAATAGGCTTGCAAAAAATTCATCATCCGTAAAGAGCATAATTCGTAATTTTTACCAAGAAAAATCGGGGTTTGTAGCAAAGAGTTAGAGGCAGCTATTTCTTGAAATGCATATGTGCACCTCTTTGTCTTTTAAAAAATATCTCCTTATAAAAAAACAAACGTTTTGAATCAAACACCACCTCCTTTCTATAATTACACTGAAGGTGTTTCTTTTTTAATAGGTTCACTACCAGAATCGTCTACCTTTTTGTTTTCCACCATTGATTCAAAAAAACATCTGTAACATTTACCACAATTCGATATGTCAAGGCACGAAGCACGTTACCACGCACTACGCGCTGACCATACTTTGCCTTCATAAATTTCGTTGTTAGCTTGTGCGCGCGTCGTGCAAGACTTGTCAAGGTCCATAATATGCAGCTCCTGGTCACCAGGGATGCAAAATTCAAGAAGCAAGCATCTATTACTTGCCCACAGTAACTTGCTGAGCTTGTTGAAGAAAATGGGGGGACACGATTCCAAAGATTACAGGGGATCACCTCCACTTCAGTGTCCTATCATCTTACAATTGCAGCAAAATGCGCTAGCCGCCAGAGGTGTGAATCAGTTCAAGAACATGATGGTTGCACTTCTGGTCCATCGACATGACACACAAAGGGGTTATTCTGATTCCATGGTGGCTCTTCGGATTCGCATAACACTCAAACGACTATCTGATTCCCTCTACCTACTCCCATCTTTGAATTGCTTCAGAAAGGGCTACCATGGCTACAATCAGGGCCTCTTGCATGTGGAGAAGACTGATGAATTTGGCAGCCCAGAGAGATTGATAGAGGGAAACCCGATGAACGTGGATGCTCAATCTCCTACTGTAGTCTGTGAATTACTCGATATGTTTTTGTTCTCAAACACAATGATTAATCAGAATAATATTCCTTGCATTTGCATCAGTCAGAATAATAAAATATTATATTGTGAACATCAAAGCAAGTGGGTATTCTACCTATATGTTTCTAAGCAAAGCTCTCGACGAGTCTAATTCCCAGAACACCCATGTTTTTCAAGTGTTGTCATGCTTCTCAAAGAAAACAGCTACGATGTGTAATTTCTACTTGATCTGGTCTATCACTTGGGCTATGCTTGTTGCAAATGGAGGAGGCACCTGTAACTGGTGTGGTATACCTTCAATGCCACCCTTTAAATGTAATCCCTCCCCTTAATGAAAAATAATAAATAATAAAAATAATAAATAATAATATAATAATAAATAATAAAAGAAGCCAAGGATCGCCAGAAAAGTTATGCTGATGCAAAGAGAATTGATAGAAACTTTGAGGAAGGAAGCCAAGTTTTTATTAGAATCAAACCCTTTAAAAGTCCCTTTAGGATGGGTAAGGGAACAAAGCTATCGCCTAGATTTGTTGGGCCATTCACGATCCTAGAGAGGAATGGACCAGTTGCTTAGAAGCTCGAGCTGCCATTCCATCTAAGAAGGACGCATAATGTGTTTCATGTTTCTATGCTTAGAAAATATGTACCCTGTTATCACAAAATCATGCCCCTGATAGGCTGCTGATCAGGAAGACCTTATGTAACTCTTTCAAACCAACTTTAGGCTGAGGCTTAGCCTCCTCAACCTGAGAGGGCTCTCTCTTGATGGATTAATGATTTTGATTAAAGATAAGATGGCTAACTCTTATAGAACAACTGTGAAAAATATGAATGGTGGAAACACATTAAACAAAACTATCCATTGGGCTTATGGAGTCAACAACACCTCAATATAACAATGAACTCAACCCTACATGGAAGTCAGGGCATTCAGCATTTAAACATTCAGAACATAAACTCATATGGGACCACACAATTTATAAATGTATACAGGAAGTCAAAGCACATTCAGTGAATTCTCAGTGATTATACATCCATACCACTGTAAGAATTAAGAAAAGGACAACATCACATATTCTGAACATAAAAAATCCTTCATGAATCCTGAGAAGTAAAGTCAAGCATGTATTACTGAAAATGAGTCTTACATAGGCCAAATACAAGCTTTTCCATAAAATTTCCAACCCTTTGTACATCAGATGTTATGCTATATATAGAGCTCTTTACACAACTTAGATTCCTTTTCTAGGATGAGGAAAATTCGAATTCTACCTGACCTGACACCTAATGACACTCAAAACTAACTATTAAATGCAAATGACACCTAACTAGCAGTCCTAGAGACCTAATACAACTAGGAGTGTATCTCCTTATCATGATTACAACAACCTTATCTAAGCATTAAACACTCCTTTTGACACACAAAACTCCATGAAGTCGAATTTGATGAATCCCATAACCTTCCAGCTGGCCCTTGATGACTCATCCTTTTGGTGTTCCTAGAAACTAGGAGACTGTCCCTTGCTCTGTTCTGGCTGAAAAATAGGTCTTGGGACAGAGCTCATAACTTCTCGTACAAAATGTTTTTGGAAAAACTGAAGGAGGCTTTTGTGAACCAATCCATTCTTAAAGAAAACCTCTCTTTTTTTTTTGAAACATATTTTCTACTGCCCAGAATGTTTCTTTGAAAGACAGGTGTAAAACAGGAGATGAAAAACTGCACCTACAGCAGTTTCGTAGCGCAACTTTGGTCATTAATTTCTCTCAGATCATAATGTATTTGGAGAAAGTGGAAGATTTTTTTGTACTTAAGTATCTTAGGAATGAAAACCTCTTTCACTTTTTAGAGATGAGTTTTTAAACTGCTCAGAAATGCTCCTTGAAGTTGACTGGTTTAAAACAAGGAGAGAAAGTTCCCCCTTTTTATGCTTTTCATTCTTATGCTTGTCTTCGAATCCTTCTGTTGACCATGTTGTCTCATTTTCTTGATGTTTATACCTTGTAAGTAATCCCTTTCCTTGAATTGGGAAATCTCAAGGTTGGTAGACATCAATTTCTTTTCTGACTTCCTCAAAGCTACATTCTTCTTCTTGAGTGCTAACTGCCTTACTTGAGTTTAAATGGAAAACTCTGATGTATGTTGAACCTGAGCTTTGCCATGTGCTTCTTATGCATGAAAGGAGCATGAGAATAACCAAGACCAATTCTCCCTTACCTTACCCTTTTCCTTTGAAATCTTTTCAGTGATAACAGTGGCTCCACTTGGGATAGTGTGCCCTTGTGGTACACTAAGAACTCGCAGGTCCAGTGCCTTATCCTCTTATGATAAACGGAAATTTGTTTGACAAGCATCCCCTTTAAGCTTCTTGGGCCTTCACCTCGGGCTTAAACTTGATGATCATTGTGAGAGAAAGAAATCTACCACTATTGAAAAAAAAATGCTCAGTCAACCTTGAGCTTATTTGCATTTTCCTACCTACCTACCCTATCAGCTGCAAGCTCCACTTTTTAGCTCAAGCAACATGATATTTCCAATAAAGCCAATCAATTATCCTCTATGATATTGGAGGCTCTTGACTGCATTCAACCTCAAAATAACCATGGTAGTGAGATGACCAAATCAACCTATAATGTATATGATCTTCATAATGCAAATGAAATTGAAATGCTGATGTGCAAAACTTTGCCATGTATTCATTTATAGGGTCAAAGAAAACATGGTTATTTTGATAATCATCATAACATTCTATCTCTTTAGACAACTGATCCTTAGCCACACAAAATTCCTTTGATGTGCTATCCAACTGCCTTTCTGCATGATTCCCATAGACAATGTAATTTTCCTCACTATAAAGATCATTCTTTGATGCAAGCTGCTGCAAGGAATTACAAAAATGAACAACCTTTTCCTCTGCCTGAGGATTATAAAAAATTTCTTCCAGTATTTCTTCTTGTTGTGTGTAATCATTTTTATCTTCATTATGATTCGAAGACTGAGAATACTGTTGTATCTCTTCATTCATATCAAAGGATGAAACATGGTTTTCACAAGTAAACCCCTGCTGCTCTTCATGCTGTGTTTCATGAGATGTTATACTTTCTTCTTGGTGTTGAAATGCATTGTTATGAAGAGCCTCTAAAATTTCTTCATCCATAAATTCATCATCATCATAACAATCCTCCAAGTATTGAATAAGACTTAAAGAATGTCTACAGCAATCTTTGAGTAGCAATAAGGATGGATAACATTCTTTATACATCTCATAGAATTCATCATGAAAACTAGCAAGCGAATATATTGAACCATTTTCCAAATTTTTATACCAAGACCATGCTTTTCCTTCTAAAGTGGTCATAAATATCTTCATGAGACAATCTTCAGGGAAATGAACCTTAAGACTGCGTACATGCATATGAAACCTAACCAAATGAAGAGCAGCATTGTCTTTCTTTTCATCTTTGAATATTGGAAGATCATCTAACCAATCAACCTTGGGCATAGGATTTGGAAAACCAGGGATATGAGACCGATTCATAGGGGCATACCTGGCATTCATTCTTGCAATGGAACTCATCTTGTAACTTCATCAAGCTACTGATCTTCTAGCAGTGGAGTCACCTTCCAATTTCTTATTCGATGTGTGGAGTCGCCAAGGTAGTTTTGCAGCCTCAAAATGATGTCTGAGCTCTTGCTACCTTCAGAAGTTCAGTCTCTTGATTTCGGGAATGAATAATCTTCAAGCTCTCGGTAGACGCACCAAAATGTTATCACAAAATCATGCCCCTGATAGGCTGTTGATCAGGAAGACCTTATGTAACTCTTTCAAACCAACTTTAGGCTGAGGCTTAGCCTCCTCAACCTGAGAGGGCTCTCTCTTGATGGATTAATGATTTTGATTAAAGATAAGATGGCTAACTCTTATAGAACAACTGTGAAAAATATGAATGGTGGAAGCACATTAAACAAAACTATCCATTGGACTTATGGAGTCAACAACACCTCAATATAACAATGAACTCAACCCTACATGGAATTCAGGGCATTCAGCATTTAAACATTCAGAACATAAACTCATATGGGACCACACAGTTTATAAATGTATACAGGAAGTCAGAGCACATTTAGTGAATTCTCAGTGATTATACATCCATACCACTGTAAGAATTAAGAAAAGGACAACATCACATATTCTGAACATAAAAAATCCTTCATGAATCCTGAGAAGTAAAGTCAAGCATGTATTACTGAAAATGAGTCTTACATAGGCCAAATACAAGCTTTTCCATAAAATTTCCAACCCTTTGTACATCAGATGTTCTGCTATATATAGAGCTCTTTACACAACTTAGATTCCTCTTCTAGGATGAGGAAAATTCGAATTCTACCTGACCTGACACCTAATGACACTCAAAACTAACTATTAAATGCAAATGACACCTAACTAGCAGTCCTAGAGACCTAATACAACTAGGAGTGTATCTCCTTATCATGATTAAAACAACCTTATCTAAGCATTAAACACTCCTTTTGAAACACAAAACTCCATGAAGTCGAATTTGATGAAGCCCATAACCTTCCAGCTAGCCCTTGATGACTCATCCTTTTGGTGTTCCTAGAAACTAGGAGATTGTCCCTTGCTCTGTTCTGTCTGAAAAATAGGTCTTGGGACAGAGCTCATAACTTCTCGTACAAAATGTTTTTGGAAAAACTGAAGGAGACTTTTGTGAACCAATCCATGCTTAACAAAAACCTCTCTTGGTTTTTTGAAAAATATTTCCTACTGCCCAAAATGTGTCTTTGAAAAACAGGTGTAAAACAGGAGATGAAAAACTGCACCTACAGCAGTTTCGTAGCGCAACTTTGGTCATTAATTTCTCTCAGATAATAATGTATTTGGCGAAAGTGGAAGAGGTTCTTGTACTTAAGTATCTTAGGAATGAAAACCTCTTTCACTTTTTAGAGATGAGTTTTTAAACTGCTCAGAAACGCTCCTTGAAGTTGACTGGTTAAAAATAAGGAGAGAAAGTTCCCCCTTTTTATGCTTTTCATTTTTATGCTTGTCTTCGAATCCTTCTACTGACCATGTTGTCTCCTTTGCTTGATGTTTATACCTTGTAAGTAATCCCTTTCCTTGAATTGGGAAATCTCAAGGTTGGTAGACATCAATTTATTTTCTGACTTCCTCAAAGCTACATTCTTCTTCTTGAGTGCTAACTGCCTTACCTGAGTTTAAATGGAAAACTCTGATGTATGTTGAACCTGAGCTTTGCCATGTGCTTCTTATGCATGAAAGGAGCATGAGAATAACCAAGACCAATTCTCCCTTACCTTACCCTTTTCCTTTGAAATCTTTTCAGTGATAACATACCTGACCCCTCCCATGTTTTGAAATTTGAAAAATTGTAGGTTTCCGAGGAAGGAGTCCTTCAGGTTGAACCATTTTGTATACTGGACTACCGGGTTTGTCAACTCAGGAACCGTGAGTTTGAGCAAGTCAAGGTCCAATGGCACCAATATAACCCAAGGTCAGCTACCTAGGAAGATGCAGATGTTATTTTTCAAGACTTTCCTTATTTACTTGATTAAAATGTGTGGAAATGCTTACTTAGTTAAGACAAGTACTTGACTGATATGATATAATGATGCACATGTGGTTCTTATAGTGATAATGTATCTTTATGATTTGCATAGGATTTATGATGCTATAATATGAGGTTTATTGACATGTGGTTCACTTATTATGTGAAGTCATGATGCAAATACATTGATGATCTAACTTATGATGGTATTTCATGAGGTGAAGCAAGTGATAGTTGCATACAAATTTATAACATGCATGAGCATGTAGTTCGTTATTATTCATAATTGCGATTAACATTGATGAATATTCTCATGATGACATGCAAGACTTGGCATGTGGATTATTTTCTATGATACTATGATGGTATAGCGAATGCATTGTTGCATGTTGAGCTGTAATGATCGATAGGACTACACATTGGGCCGTGAGGGCTGGTTTATTTGATGATCTCGTGCAAGCACATACGCATGAGGGAGAATAAGTAATACCATATGGCTAGGGACAAAACTCAATCAACACTACATATGACAGTGGTTCCTTTGTCTTGTGTATAGCTCTTGATGGATAGCTCTTGAAGAGCTATGGGACCATCTTGAGGAGGCCAAGTGCCTGATGTTCTAGGCTAGGTGCCTATTATTGGATTGGGATGCCGAAGACTGGAAGGGATGTAAAGGACTTTGATGTCTATGGTTGTGCACCTTAGTAGTTGTGGAGGGAGTGGGCCAGCCTTGTGAGATGCCCGAGGTCATTGAGTACTGGACCGGATGCCTGCCTTGGGGCAGATGAGGTCTGAGTCAGGCGCGAGCCTTGGGGCCAGCCGTGGACTAGGATATAGATTGGTTCAGGCTTATGCCTGGTGCCGGAAGTGGGAAAAAGGACAAAGATTCCTTGAGATTTCCCGAGTGTTGGGGACTTTCGATGCCTACTGGTTATACTAGTTTAGCAGAGGGTGTTGGCAACATGAAGTAAATTAAATAATAAATAATTCAACTTAACTTCGGGACGAAGTTCCTTAAAGTGGGAGAGTATGTAATATCCCTCCCCTTAATAATAAATAATAAATAATACAAAATACAAAATAATAAATAATATTATAAACACTAAATAATAAATCACTTAATAATAATAATAAAAATAATAAATCATAAATAAATGATATTTAAAATATATACAAGAAAATAAATAAAAATAATAAAAATAAAAATGGTTATTCTCTAAATAAGAATAAATAGAAATAAAACAAGAAAAACAGGAAAGCAGAAAATAAAACAAGAAATCTAAAGAAAAGAAAAGAAATAAAATAAGAAAACTGAAAAAAAATCAAAAGAAAAGTAAAGAAAGCTAAAAATCAAAGTCGCATGTAGAGACATGGAGTGTGTGCATGTGGTTCCCCATCCAATGTTTGCTCTATTTATTAGAAGGTGAGGAGGATGAGAGGCATTCCATCTTTCCGATTTTCTATCTTTCATTCTCTTAGGAGAATGGTGTTCTAAGACTTAGGAGTCACTGGTAGCAGTACGTTGATTTAGGGCTCGGGGGTGGCCAGTTGTAGCAAATCCTTGCACAATTGAGCCTATGGTTGGGTGGAGAGTCGTCCCCAAAACCTTGTTATCAGCTGGCAGACTTCAATCACAGGTAATATAGGTATGTGCTTATTTGTTTGATTATGATTTTAATTAGGAAATTAACTTTATATTTACTTTGTATTGTTACATTAAAGCAAGAGTTTCATTGGTAGCGTCAACCATTGTTATTTCTTTGGTCATGGACTGTGTCGACCTGTATTTTCTTTCAAATAATGTTAGTGGGAAACAGAGGCTAGTAAAAACAAGTGTAAGCTCTTGATCGTGATAGCTTTGGAGATGTTGTGCATCGGATCAGGAATTACAATAGCAAAAACTTTGGGTATGAAGGGTTTTGGAAGATGGATATATAGTATTTTTCATACCCTCGTTTGGTTAAAGTGCATAATTCGCATTTCCATTTTGGATGAAACTTTGTCAAAAGATGGAATTACAAACTCTTCAATCAGATGGTTAAAAAGCATAACTCTGGTGTACTCTTCTGCATCCGTGCTCAATGTTGTGTTTCAAGAGTAAGTGGAAATATTTAAAAAATATAATTGTTATATATGTGTTTATTACATTAATCATAATAAGATGTCGTTATTTTAAAGTTTTATGAATTTGATTGGTTTATTTTATTTTATTTTATTTTAAATAGAGGAAATCTTTTTTCCTTTTTAATTGCCAAAAAATAATTTATAATGAAAATTAATTTAATTAATATTATAAAATAAAATTGTTTAATGAAAATCCATATTATATTAAAATTAATTTTTAAATAATTTAAAATTATAATTTTAGTAAAAAAATTATGATCTAAATTTAAAGTTAAAATACTTAATCTTTTATTGAAAATATTTGTTTAATAATTTGTTTTCTAAATGAAATATCAAATAAATAATAAAAAAAATTAAAATATATCAGAGAAATTATTTTATTAATATATAATTTGAAGTATATATATATATATATATATATATATATATATATATATATATATATATATATATATATATATATTCTTTGTAAATTTTGAGCATAAAACTTAATTATAACGAAAATATTGGAAAAACAAAGGTACTTTTCATTAAGCATAGAATACTAGAATCTTTGTTGCATACAATTTAATTATAAAAGTGGGAAGAATAATATAAATTAGACTTGGCTAAGAAAGTTGGACAAAATATAGGGTATATGATTAAGAAGATTTAGTTTTTAATAATATTATTTTATTTTTTTCTATTTAATATTAAAGTTGGTTTATGAAGAAAATAGTATGTGAAAATCATAAAAAATAAATAAATTTTAAAGGGAAGAGAAATAATAAATAAATAAATAGGAAATCATGATCCAATAAAGAAGTTTGTGAAGGACATTTTTATAGCGAAGATATGTTGCTTAAGAGAAACACTTCTATCATTCAAGGCCACAAAGAAATGCAATGGGCATGAGGCCATGGTAATAATTATGTATATGGCACCTCACAAGTCTCTCATGTGAGCTTGTAAATTGGTCATGGGGTCTCTTCTTACTAGTGCTAAAGGGTTGGAAGTAAGCGGCAATCAATTTGGTAGATGTTGATTTGAGGAATTAGCCTCAATTCAGTCATTAGTGAAGGCCATACATCTCTTGGAGGAAGAAGGCTAAGCATCTTCGGCCTTTAAAAGTTAAGAGTGTGAGGAGATAACCAAGTTAATATTTGAAGAGTTAAAAGAATCATCTTCTAATCTCATAATAGGGAAAATGTGGAAATATAAAGTGGCGCTCAATTTTAGGCTTTAATAAGTCAAATCACCCTTAGAGATATCATAATCATGAATTAAAAATCTATGTTAGGATGGTTTGTTGATTTCAAGGTAAACGATTTGAAGCAATGAAAATACTCTCACCAAATTGAATCAATCTCATATTTTCCTTGCTCTATAGAGGATTTGGGAGCAAGATACAGATATCTAAGAGTGACCACTCTATGTGTTTCCCATCCATCTAAACTTGTATATCATTTTCAACACATGAAAGATCATTGAAGCAATGAGTGGGGTTGTGCCAAACTATGCAAGAATGATACCGTGAATCACTAATCTCATGGCATGATATTCGGGTAACATTGTAATAAACATTCTCTCTCTATCATGTTTTGGTCCACACTTATAGTCTCCATACCTCACACCCGTACAAGAGGGTAAGTGTGACCAATGAGTGAAATAAGTGGATCTTCGATTGAATGTCATGAAATGGAAGATCAAAACATTGTTTTGCAAGAGTGGTGAGAGTAACATATCCCTTTCTTAATCTAACCTCTATCACTAGAGTCAAGATAAAAAAACTATATGGAGAAGAGGGCCCTCAAATATACATATGACAAGACCACCTATGTAAATAATAATCACAATGTTTGTCCCTTTTTAGGGGTGTTAATGACCATGAGTTTTATTTTCACAAAATTAACTTGAAGCTAATGAGTGTCACAACAGGAGCTAGGATGTTAGGTTGTCTCTAAAGCTCCTTCATTAAGTGGGACATGATGATAGCTACAAATAGGAAAAGAGTAATGAAATAGTAAGAAACTATTTGAGTTACTCAATGAATCTAATGTGATTGCATATAACTGATCAATTTAAGGTCCAAAAAGTGTAGGGGGAGCCTGTAACATTGTTTAGCTCTTATAATACAATGGATCTCATTTATCTCACTAATGTTCATGGTGTACTTTGCATACTATGGTCTTGTGAAGTGTCATTACATGCAATACCACCAAGGGTGCAGGACCCAAAGCTGCCTTAATCCTATGAGTTAACAAGTGCCAAGGGATTGTGTCAAATTCCTTAGAAAAATAGATGAGGAGATAATATATTATACAATTAATTTTCCTAGCCTCTTCAATGATGAAAAATGAAGTAAGAATATGCCTTTGAAACCTAAATGTAAGCGGATCCTGTTGAGTGCATCTTGAATAGCATGTTTGAAGGAAAAATAAAAGTCCAGCTTCTTGGCAATTTCTTGACACTTGTTGCAACCCAATACCTCATATTTCATAATGTATACACTTGATCTTAGAAACCATTGGCCAAAGGATAGAATGATGGCATCAATATTTGGTAGCACAGTCACTCACTCTGGGTCTAAAACATCAAAATGGAGCTTGATTACTCCTTGAGGGATGCCCTCAAAATATGCCTCTATGTTTTTTACTAGATATGGTGACCAAATTACCATCAATGGAAAGTTATACGATGAAAAATAACAATTCACAATGACATTAGCTTCGTCTTTATATATGGTTTTAGGATGTTCTACATGTACAAATTGAATACAATTTCAATTGGACATTAAAGCCAAGAAAACCATATGAATATAAAGACAACAACCTTCCTATTTTGTAATGGGTTGTTTTGATGTTAAAACATACATGAGAAAGCATACACAATAGAGATTGCATTTGATTACCATTTTCCTCTTCTTAGTCTACGCAATAATTGTTATAATAGAGTCCCTAAAAATCAGAATAAACACAGAGAAAATGTGTCAGAGATTTAATAATCACTTGCACAACCATAGAGGTGATCAACTATGTTACTGGATTCACCACACTAGGGTGGAAAAACCATTTCCGATCCAAACCAGTAACATGGAATTGTCATATGGCACAAGAAAGAACACTAGTAATTACACCATTTCCTTAAAAATTGCAAGCCAGAAAATAAGTAGAAATAGACCTCACAATCAACAGCCAAACAATAAGTAGAAATAAACCCCAGAGAGTGCAAGCCTTCAAACAACGAGTTCAAGTATAGCTTGTAAAGGCTCACTATTATGTTTATCTTAAGAAAATTGTAAGTATCAACTTTTGGATTTTTCTTAACTTGGAAATCTTTACTTAAATATTTTCAAATTCATGGCATAGCTAAGATAAAGTGACTGCTACTAGTTACATGGAAAACTGAAGACAATTCTGAATTGACTCAGATGATGACAGAGCAACAACACTCTCTACTGCGACCATTTTAGGGGAATCACCGCATTGAACCAAGTCACAATAAACATACCTATTCATGTCCTCACAATAACATGGTTTTTCTAGTCGGTTTCTAATAGTTACATGATTAGCATGACTTTCAGCCTTATGCTCTGGTGTTGATATTATATTAGCAGGATTATCTGCACGCCCTACATGGTCATGGTTAAAATGTGCGGTAACATATTTTTGCATAACACACTCCCAATCCTTAAATCACGCCCTACATGGTCATGGTTAAAATGTGTGGTAACATGTTTTTTGCATACCACACTCCCAATCCTTAAATTTGGGACAGTCGCTACAACTACACTCACAATTCACATATTTTGGTGATAATTCATTTAAGATGTTGTATGCATAACCACAAGACAAACTTGCTACTTCAAGCACATCGATCAAAGACAAATCTTCCCAAAATATTTGCGAGATGATCTTCCTAAATCTTAACGAGATGATCTTCCCAAATCTTTTATACCTTCGGTGTATCTTTACACCTTTAGAGACAATTGCTAGTAAATAATCCTCTTTCTCAATACAATAGTCTCCTTTTTTTTTAGAGAACTTTAAAAACATTTAAACAAAAATCTTTTTTTAAATCCTTAAAATCCTCTCTTTTTTTTAAATATCCCTTTACGCATTTAAAAGATCCATTTTTAAGCGTATTTTAAGCAAGGTGTTAAAAGAAACTTTTTTTAAACATTTCAAAGAACCCTTTTAAAAAACTTTTGAAATAACCCTTTTAAAAGGAGGCTTCGGGGCTCATTAAAAAAGGATCACCCTTTAACGTGTATCTTTTTAACGTGGACAAAGATTGAAGAGCATGGACCTTTAACAATTCATGGAGGCGGTGAATCTTTTGACATTGACCTTGTTTTAAACAAAGCTTATCATGAGCCTTTTTCACATTCTATGTTGAATTTTCTGTGTCACAAATGTGGACACAGAGTGGGTGCGCAATCTTTCACACTATATTCACTGAGAGGGTGCGACTGTTTCCAGAATTTTGTAGTTTCTTAATTTCATCGTTTTTTTGTCATAGATTCTTTTCTTCGGAAATGTGAAGGTTTGTTGTTGTCAGATTTTCTCTCGGTCTTTCATCCTCGAGCTTCCCATGACCTTTGTTATTTCTCTGTGATCCTAAAAGAATATTGAAATTCTGTTGTAAAAATATTGAAATTTTGTTGTACTTGGAGTCTTATGCAACTTATGGCTCTGATACGATGACAAAGAATGCAACTAATGGCTCTAATCCGATGACAAAGAATGAAGAGGTGGAAATACATAGAGAAAGAATTCAAAACTGGAATGGAGCGAACAACATTTCTTATCATTCAAAATTAGTTAAATAAAAACACATAGGAGACAAGAAAACAAGCAACAAGAAATCACTGGAGAAGGTTCCAATAAAACTCAACTAAACTCGAGAGAATCAGAACCAACTATGACATGCAACAGACAATGAGATTAATTATCTCAATAATCAATGTATTGAATTCCTCATTTGCTAGCTTAGAGTGTCTATGCAGATCCGAGAGTGGAAGATGACTTGTCTTGATGTCTTTGATGAGCTTCAAATTGACCTTGCAGTGTTGTACAATGCTAACCATATTATGTACACATCACAATACCAGGAAAACTTACTACTTCAAGACCTACCAGACATTGGATGAGTAGGGTTGAAAATTAAAGCTGCTGAGACACAACTTGTGATTTGGCTTAGATAAGGTTCTCACGCCTCTCTTTGTACACTTGTTTAAACGGCATGGGTGGGCATGAGTGGGCATGGGAAAACAACATTGCTAAAAAATGTCTACAACACCATCAAGGTTAGTCACATTTTTTATCATGTGATTTGGGCTACAAATTCTCAATTTCAAATTTAGCAAATACAAATTGATTTTGCTTCTACAATCAATTTAGATTTGGGAAACTATTTATTGATGTGCGGAAGATGAATATGTTTGCACATATTAAGACTTTTTTTTTCTTAAGATTACATGTGGACTAGACTCAATTTGAAAGAATTAAGGGCGGAATTTGGGTTAGACAAGGGTAGCAAACGTGTATTCTCTACTCGAAATCAAGAGCTGATTGGATAAATGAATACAAAAGAGTCTTTAGAAATACAAAAGCTACCAACAGACGAGGCCAGGGACATGTTTTGCATGGTAGCTTTCAAAGATGGCCATGTTCATGTAGACATAGAGAAAATTGCAAGAGAAGCCATCAATGAATATAAAGGTTTTCCATTGGTGATAAATATAATAGCCTCAACATGAAGAGAAACATACATATAAGTGACTGAAATTTTTCTTTAAGTTAAATGTAAAAAGTGGAACCAAATTCTCCAATTTGCCATCCGAGAATTGGCAAAGATTTGTATCAGCGATTGAGATGGAGTTACAATGCTTTGCACTCTGCTTAATTGAAAAATTGTTTTCTTTACTATGCCATGTGCGAGGAGGATGCACGAATTCCTATAGAGGGCTTGGTGCAAATTTGGATCTTAAAAGGTTTGGTTAAGACCAATGATGGGGACTACAATTATTTATTGCACACTAAGCACAAGTGTGTGAGGTTCGTTCTAGATCATTTCTTGTTGAATGGATGCCTCACAAATGTGTATGTTCATGATGTTATCTGTGATATGGAAATCTATATTGGAGAGAAAGAGGAAAATTATGTATTTAGGGTAGTTCATAGGCTTCGACATTTCCCCGACATGGAGACCTTGGCTAATTGTAAGAAAATATCAAATCACAACAACAATATTATGACTCTTCTCATAAAGGAATTTAGATGTCAACAATTAGTTTCTCTATTATTAGGAGGAAATATGGGATTGACATGAATTACATAAGATTTTTTCCGTGGATTCACCTCCTTGAGGGTACTAGACCTTCACATACTACTGTTAACGTCATTTCCAACATCATTGTGGCGTTTGGTACACCTTGAGTTTTTGGACTTGAGTAAGACTAAGATTAAGAATATTCATCAGGGAATAGGTGATCTGGTTCACCTTCAAAATTTGTCTCTTTCTAATTGTGTATATTTAATATCCTCACTTTTTGGAAGAGAAAATCTTAGAAATCTCAAGTATATGGATATTAGTGACATAGTCAACTTAATATCCATTAACATCAAGTTTATTTTAAATTGCAAGATTGTTCGTTGAAAATTTGAGAAATTGATGGAATCTGACATGTAATATCTATATGGGAGAAGTGACATTTGCATGTATATCACGAAGAATTTATCATTTTTTTTGTTTCTATTATTTAATGTTCAATAATTTTAATCATTTCATAATTTTCTTTGTTATTTATATTATTTTTTGGAACCATGCTTTTCATGTATTTCTGATTTTTCATGTAGCGGGGTACATCAAAATTATGCAACATGGGTACTCCTTGGATGAAGAATTAAATTCTACATCCAATGCATGCTCCCACTCAAAATTTGAGTAAAATTGTAGGGAGATAAGTTAAAAATACGAGTCTGAAAAATAGTTTTTTATTTTCTTACTCTTTAACTCCAAAAATGGTCAATCATCCCCATGGTTGACATCATCATCTTGAATCCTATTGGTTCTTATAAAGTTGCTTTTGGCTATACATTTTTGTTTTGAGGCCCATTCTTTATCTTAAAATTTATCTAATGTCTCTAAGAACGTTGATCTCTAGTGGGGAGGCCTCTTTTATTAATCATCAAACTATGGAAGTACATGAAAAGTACATTGATAAATTAGTTTTTTGATTCCCATAAATTGTTCTCGGCTCTATTAATTATCAACATGTAATATACTAACACACTCATATATTTGAAATATATAAACAATATGGTGATTGACCCACTCGGGGTCAAACCTGTGAGGGTGGAAACTGATTGTAACAAATATAACCATGTTCCAATGTTTTGTTACAACAATTGACCATCGAATTACAAACTTACACCATATATTCAAAAAATATGTCATGTATACAAACTAAGAAACTATATAACAAATATATGATCCATGGCTAACCATAAATCCATAAGCGTGCCGACATGATATAGTTTTGAACTATATAAGAAACGATACATTGTATATTAAGCCCATGGCAATATAATTCACCCGTAACATAATTGTTATACTATATAGTGCAACAGTCCAACGTGTGAGCTTTATTTGGTAGAGTCATGACTATGTTTGGCAGAGCCACCATGTATGGTGGGCTTCGTCCCCACTTTTCCTCCAAACTAAAGCAAAACATATTTAAATATAAATTCTCATTAACTTCACAACCAAATGACATGGTCTAATGCCAGATATTTCCACGGTTACCCTGGAGATTATGGCTTCAAATCTCGTTGGGTGTGCCCAAAAAATATTTCGACCCATGCTACTCAATTAGGGTGCCACGAGTCTAGCCCTTATTGGGCCACATGTCAATATTTAGTTGGGCCATGTCATGCTACCTAAGATACTCACAAGTTTCCATGAATCTTCCTAATCAATTATCAACACAATGCCACAATAGATACTAGTTCCAAGTGTCAATCATTCATTGTTCTACCTATCAACACCATAGTGCCACATGACACACCCCAGTGTTGCCATGTCAACCTTTGAATTTTAATTTTTTCTTATTCAACTTCAAACTAAGATATATTTGTCATACAAATCCTTTTTCACATTTTGAATTTGTGTTGGATTCCGTTTTCCAAGCTCTACATAATAGCATTATTCTCACTCGAATATGGAGACTTTCAATTTTTGGCCATTTCTAAATCCTCCAGGATCACTACATAAATTTCTTCAGAGTTAAATTCCCTTAACTGTGGATTAGTGTTCTGATTTTTTATGAATTGTTAATAACTTCAACCAATTTTTTTAGAAAATTATGAATATTTTTATTTTCTCGTAAATAAATTTTTTCTTTTCCTAATTTTTTGAAATATTATTTCTAATTTTCCATTGGCTGAGCGAGCCTTGGTGTGACATAACTCCCCTGGTGGAGGGTGATTTAATTTTGGTATTTGTTAGTGTCTAACAAATCATATTAAAATAAAAATAGAACTAATTTTGTAAACAACCATTCTGTCAGTGAGTGTTATGACACTAACATTAAGATATTGCTCTGCACAAGTGCTTTACGTAAGCGATGGGGGAAGGGGTGGGGTGGAATACGTCAGTGAGTTCTCTGACATTGACACTAACATAGGAACTCTTAGTGCATTTACCTCTTATTTCATTTTAAACTTTTACAGATTTAGCAATGTGGGAGAACAGGGGTATGGAGACAGGGATGTGTGTAGAATGAAGGATGTGTAAAAGAGGGGGCATGTGCGGGAGAGTAGGGATTTAGAGGGAAATTTTTTCTAGAGACCCGAAATTATTTTAACGTTACACATAATCTTCGTATCCAATATTAAATGAAGTTTCTTTTCAATGCATATGAGAAAGAAGTGTCATGCGAGAGAATGGGTGTGAGTGAAATTTCCTTAATTGTTGCAACTGGAATTTTATCTTCTAACTTATGTAGTTTATTTGTCTTTAAAAGTTAATTTGGAAAATAATTATAAACTCACTACTGCAATTTTCACAAATAAATGGAGTTGTAATACAAAAATGCAAAAATGTATGACAACAATTGGTTGACTGTGCTCTATGAAATGATGATACAGGTGGCAGAATTCGAGGTGCCAATCGGTCATGGTTTAAGGATGAACACCAACAATGGAATTCTTGGTGCAGTTCATGTAAGAGTTCCAAATCTGGTTAGAATTTGAAGGCTTCTACTAGAGGAAGTGCTCCCTAATATTCCTGAAAAGGTATACCATTGAGGTCTCAACCTACAACGCTTCCAAACTGGGCCAAACATTCAAGTCTTCTTTTGGTGGAAATGTTCTAAAAAGGGATACCATTTAGGTATCAACTTGCGGCGGTTTAAGGAAGGCCACCAACCAAAGTGCATGCTCATGGGATTCTTTGGCTACAACCCTAAATCTAGGTATGGCTGACTCTAGCTCTAGGCTTCGGTAGTAGGTTCAAGTTGTGGCTCAAGGCCACTTAATGTGGCTTTAAAGCTTGTAGATGACCATCAATTCCCCCCTTGTTAGATACAAGAAGAGAAGATGAAAAAAAATCAACTGTAATACTTTTAAATACTCAAGAAAAAAATTTGTGGTATGAGAGAAATATCTTCTTGTTTGTTTAAGCCCATTGCCAAGAAGTGATCCATCCATGGTGTCTTCATTCTTGCAGGAGCCTTGTTTCTAAAGAATTTGTTTGAATGATGACTATGCTTACCACAATGCTCACAAGGGTGAATATCAAAACAATGATCTTTCGCATGGCCAACTTGATTACAGTGTTGGCATTTTACAAATTTTTATTGTTGTGAATGTGGAAGAAGAACAGGGTCAAGAATAGGTGAATATGAACCATCATGAAAAAAAAATGGCACTCCAAAACTTAATTGGCTTGGATTAGTATTGAATATTAAAGGACACCTCCTTGTCATATCGAAGACCAGTTGGGTATTTGTTGTTGACAATCTCTTCCCAAGATCCAATGATGGGCTTGGGAAGTGCAGGCTAAATTTTTGCATCTGAATGCAAATTTTCTCTTTCGCTGATTTGATTAGTTTCTGAAACTGATGGTAGTCTATCTCAATTTCATAGGGAGGATTGTTTTGAAAAAAAAAAGTTCATAATGATGGCTATGCTATTATAGCTCATCTTGCTATAATTGTAACTCAAGTTGCAAAACCTCAATTTTGTCTTCTACATTTTGCAGACAGGTTTGAATGTCAAAGAGAGTGCCCTTGCTTATTTTTACCATTCCATCAATAATGGAATGAATTAAGGTATTCAACATCTCTTATGCATCATCAAGTATGGCCGTCATTAATGTACAACTAGAGACTTGTATCCTTGTTCTATATAGGGAAAGAGGAAATGTCACAATACCAGTATTTTATATCCACTAATCCTGGCGTGAACCAAGCCCTCAACAGACATAAACCATTATGTATTTTTCAAAAATATGCCTAACTTTTTCTCATGTAAATACTCACAAAATATTCAAAGTGAATGGAAGCCTGAATTCCATGAGTTATGGAAAAATAAAAAACTTTAAATGTCCCTTGATTTGAAAAGGACACAAGTTCTTCTTTTATTGCATGGAATTTGGCATGTTTTGAATCTTCCAGCCCACACATTTTAAATTAAGAAACCAAAACATAAACTTAAGAAACCATAAAACTGAGACCTATTGGTATGTCTTTACATATTCTTAAATAAAATTCAAGCTTATAGTTTCTTCATTGTAGTCCTGCATAACAACACAAGAGCACCCAACCACTTTTTGTAAAGTATTCAATGAAAATAAATATATAACCGTAATCAAACACATATATATTGAACCAACGTATATGAATAAAATTTGTATTACAAAGCAAATGCATATATCCAACATGATTCCCATCTCAATGTGCTCATTCAATGCACACACATTCAATATAAACCAACTATATAATAACCTCCGAAATCAGACTCAACATTTAATACAATTGCAAATTTCAAAAATAGAGTCAATGGCAATGGCTTTCATGCACATAATAAATATGGAATAATTCCAAACTCAACAGATTAAAAAGGGAAAGAGGTGAGAGAGCATGTCTATTCTATATGTTGTTAGAATTGAAAATGTTACAGTTTTTCAAGCATGCAAGTCAACTAATGTGTGTACAAACAAGCAAGGATTGGATGTCCACATCAAACAATTAATTAAACTCTTTTTTTTTTAGTGCTGAATGGGTGGTCGAAATCCTTATTTTGCCATTTCATCTCTTATTCTGAATGGGAATCCTTAAGTTGATTGCAGATTCGCTGAATATTCGAGAATCCGATGGACATGGGCACGGTCAATTTTTTGACCACCCCCATGTCCGTCTGATTCCGAATATTTGGGGAATCTACAATCGACTTAAGCTCACTACTTCTAAATTAGCCAAGCACCTTAGGCAACGTTCAATGTCCATGCAACGTTAATGTTGATTGAGGTAATGCATAGAGAAATCGTCTCAACGATTGTACTATGGGAGTGGAAGGCTCGATGGTTCTCAAGGTAATGAGATCGATGCTCAGGGGTTTAACCTTACTTGAATTCTCTTGAGCATCCAACGCAATCATTCTAAGCACCTCTAAACACCTTGTAACTTGCTCCTTTGTACTATAAAGCTATCCATATTATTACAATCTCCAAGGCTCTCTGGCGAAGGGGAAGAATGTAGAAAATGCTTGGATATCAATTTATGTTCTTGAGGAGAGAGTTACCTGTGTAGAATGCACAACCATGAATCTCCTTGCACAACACTGAGAATGGACTACAAGTAGCGGTAATGCCAAATTATGCAATGTGTCAGGGATATGCAACAAGTTTGTAACGAGGAAACCTGGAATGATAAATATGTAATGACATATTTTTTAAAATGAAAGGAATCAACAAAGGTGTCATGATGGGACAAGCTTACAAACATCTATAGTCGAGTAGAATATACCTAAGGTGGGCATAGAACAATATCAAATGACATGGAAAGAGGTAGATTGACCGTTACTTCCATTTAGAGAACTGATCATTCTCTTCGACTCATTTTTTTGCATTAACAGGGGCAAGTGAAATGCTTAGGATATCTGAAAGGTTCAAAGTGGAAGATTCTTCAATGCATGTTGAACATGTCGAGCATTACAATGAGTCTATTAAGGCACTGTAGGCTGAGCATTCATTTGTGCTTTCTAGTTGTGGGACAGAGCAAGGGTAGGTCGAGGATGATAGAGTTTGTCGTAAGATGGTAGGAATAAATGAAATACAGACTAGGATGTTTCTATTCTATGAAATAGATGGGCCCGAGATGTTTCTGAGCATTGATACCATGTTAAATAACACAAAATAATAGACAATAGATAAGAAAGATAAACATTTAATGCATTTGTTATTCATAATAATATATATTTATACAATTGTGATCCTTGATTTTCATATATTGAATAGTCTTGGACTCCAATGACTCTTCACAATTCACACCCAAAACCCTTAGGGGATTAGGTGTCCAACATAGGGGATATTGGAAAAGGATCTAGAATCAATAACGTACCTCCCAATCCCATGAACAAAATGGAGCAATACCCCTCCCACACTAAAGGAATTTCTTACCACCATTGGAGGAGGAAATGACCAAGAATTAAAATGATGATTTCTTAGAAAATCAATGTTAAACTAATAGTGGTCAACAAGAAAATCAATTGCTAAAGTATTTCTTGGTATAAACTACTAACTAAATATTTTATCAAACTAATTACAAATTTTTTGTTGAGATTATAATCAAAGTTTCCATAAAGTATGCAAAATATTAAATTAATGAAATGGAGTTGAATGCACTGACATAAACCCCAATGAAGATCATGTAATATAAAGGATCAATGAGGTGAAAAGTTGTTATTGTCTTTTGGGAGTGAACCATTTGTCTGATTTTTTTTCTTTAGATACCAAGTATTTCTAACTTTATAATGTAATTAGGTATTTATATGTGGTTTATTTTAGATAATTGAATCGGAATTTTATAATTTATTTTGGAAATTTGTTGTATTTAATAGTTCTAGAGAAAAACACTCTTAATACCTCTTAAACTGAAATATGCTAGTAAAGTCCTTATGACTTGAGTGTTTGTTAAAACATAAGCATTTGATTAAGGAGGTTGAGTGCTTCACTTTACTCAACTTGTGTGATTTGATCCTCATAATCCATGTATATATTCTGATAGTTTGGAAACATATGATGAAAGTAGTACATGAATATAAGTTGGCATTAAATCATATTAATCTTTCCATTGAATACATTGTACTAAGTAATATTCAAACTACATCTGACTAACTTGATGGCTAAACAAAATTAAGTGCCAAAAGGAGTGTATACAATTGGCCTTCGTGAAATACACAATTACAAATGGAATAAGACTATTTACAACATCACGTCCTTCCTTATAATTGGTGATTTACCTTACATCTGAGATCTTTGGTTTTGGAGTTATTTCAACTCTGTATTTCTTTACTCATGGCCACGGGGTACTCACCTTGTTGATCAATCTCTTACCACATTCATTTATAAATGACGTTTTAAAATTGTGAAAATAGGTTCAATATATCATAGGTATTGAGATAGGGGGTCTATAGGTATTGGGGTGTATAGAAAAGTGTGTTTAGTAAAAATATAGCATATCAAATAAAAATAGAGGTTATTTTTGTTTAAAATGTGTCTTAAGAGGGGGTTAAAAAAAAGAGTTTGGGAGGTGTTTTTATCAATATCTAGTAAGATTAGATATACTCTTTAATATCCCATGAACATAGCTACCATGAAATGAGTTTATTAAGTGGAGACCATGTGCTCATGGATAATATGGTTCCATGCATTTTTTGTAATTTCACCTTAGAAAATTATGCAAAGGTGACTCTTAATGCCCTTATGGATAGAGGATATGCATTGTCCATGTTTGAGATATATTCTTCAACTACTTGGACATCCATATTTTGTTTTTCATTCTCATTCCTCTTAAATGACACCCTTATGGAATCTTTATGCATGAATTCTAAATCAAAGGTGTCAAAATACATTCAACTTCTTTATCTAGTTGAAGATTCATTAATCACTTAATGAACCACTATTTCAACCACATTTCATTGCCTCTTGCTTCTATTTTGGAGCTCTTATCCCATTTTTTTACTAATGTTTCCCTTAGTTGCGTTCTTCCATTAAATAATTGGAAAATATCACTATGACTCATTTTATCCACCCTCAAACACTACTTGTAGATTATGTGTCTAGATTATTCAAGAATATGAATGTTAGTTGGCTCAGTTTCTCCTCACACTATTCCAATTTTTCAGTTTTTCTCCAACAACTTAGTGATTATAGTAAATACGATGCATTAAGGACACAAATAATGACCCTGGATCTACTAGAAATGGTGATGCAAGCATTTCTCTGTGCTTGCTCCTTCTTTTTTTCACCTCCACATCAATATTTTTATATACAATTATTCCTACTCATTCTTATGTACAAAATCTATATACTAGGGCTTGAGATATGAAGAAGTTCTCAATTACATGATGAAGGTCATGGACCTTGATTGGATTTGTGTGGAAATTATAAGCCTTGGACTCTAGAGCTAATTACCCCTCACAGATTAAGTTGAATATTTGATTGCCTTTAATTAATATAGGCAACTTTGGGCCACAATTCTTTCTTTTTCTTTTTTTTTAATGTCATCATTGCCCCATGTACTATGGTCTAAGGGGTAATCTCTAATATTAGTAGTTGAACCAACTTATGCTTTGAAAGTATGCAAAACAATTGACACCCCATATACCCTCCTATCACCATTTTGTTCCAATAAATACCAAGTGCCAATTTCGTATCTTCCTTGGTGCTTTTATCAACTTCTAGTGAGATCTTGACAATAAAAAATTAGTGTCCTCCTTGGTTGTTTATTCTTAGTATTTTCTTCCTTCTTGCTATAAATTTGCAAAAGCAAGGAAACTTCCATGAGATAATATTTACCTTAAATGCGTAATAGACATGCAAATTCATTATTGATACCTAAGTTTTGCAATTAAAATCAAGCTATATCAATTAAATTTATCTTGAATTTTACAATTAAAATCACTCTATACCAATTAAATTTATCTCGAGTGACAATGCAAAATTAATTTTATCTTATCAACACACTTTCAATTGCTATAACAAAAAATATCTTCATTTCTTGAATCTTGAAAGTTAAAAATCAAACAGGTTTTATCACTTCATCTCAATATTTAGCACATGGATTCTTTACGCTTCAGTAGATAATTAAAAAAAGGGTATTTAGTAACATTATTAAAAAATAATAATAACAACATTCTAGCAAAAATAATATTAAAAAAATGACTTAATAATAAAATATGCGAACATGGATGTAAACATATAACATTGACGTAATCCATTAAAATAGTTGCTACAATAATGTAATGACCCTGGATTAGGGTTATTGATACATTCATGTGGTAGATCCAAGGAGATCACACAATGCTACAAAAGTTTTCAGCATCATTATCTTGAACTTTAATGGTACAATCAACTTTATTAAAGTTTGTCGATCAAATTGGATGGTGAATATAGAATTTGGTCTCATGCAAGTTGTATCCAATGAAAGTAAAGATGCTAATCGTGTGGAGACTGTTCATGTGGGTCTTTTACTTTTTGACATTTAGAGACTAAACAATTTTTTTGGTATCATAATATAACATCTTGAACTTTAATGGTACAATCAACTTTATTAAAGTTTGTTAGTGAGATTGGATGGTGAATATAGAATTTGGTCTCATGCAAAATGTATCCAATGAAAATAAAGATGCCAACAATGTGGAAAGAGTTTATGGTGATCTTTTACTTTTTGACATTTAGAGACTAAACATTTTTTTTGGTATCATAATGTAACATCTTGAACTTTAATGGTACAATCAACTTTATTAAAGTTTGTCAGTCAGATTGGATGGTGAATATCGAATTTAGTCTCATGCAAATTGTATCCAATGAAAGTAAAGTGAATATAGAATTTGGTCTCATGCAAGTTGTATCCAATGAAAGTAAAGATGCCAACAATGTGGAAAGAGTTCATGGTGGTCGTTTACTTTTTTGACATTTAGACACTAAACATTTTTTTTGGTATCACAATGTAACATCTTGAACTTTAAATTTTTTTTGGTATCATAATATAACATCTTGAACTTTAATGGTACAATCAACTTTATTAAAGTTTGTCAGTCAGATTGGGCAACCAATAGATCCCATGCTATTGGGCCATTAATGCTTACCCCAATCTTATGCCATCTTATGCAGCACCATACCCCGCCCCCATGGTATCGCCATGGGCATCCTCCGGCAGTAAATGCAATGGGCAGTAATTTATGGCTTGTCATCTCCCCGAGGTCTGACATCGAACAGGAGCCATCCTGTCGTGGTGGTGAATTAAAGCATTGAGTGATACATACCGAGTGCGGCACAGTGTTCTATTTAAAATTCAAAATTTGAAATCTAAGCGCGCCATGTAATGCACTACATGAATGCGCATGTCGCAGAGGTTGGCTTCAAGGTGTGTTTTTGTTTCTAGGGCGTGGTGCTGCTGCTGGACGACTACGCTTTCAGTTTTTTCTTCGAGAGACTTAGTAGTAAACGCCACCATTAGACTCTGGGTGCCCATTTATATGTTTCAACAGTTGCCACAGGAGAACCAAAGAATGGGCATGGCAGTTCATCTCCACAGAGGAGTGTTTTATACGAGCCACGCAGGCTGGCCAATGAAATATCAATTTTACAAGGCATCCAACGTAATATGCGTTTTTGTGGATTTCAGACTCTCAGAGCATCGCCTCCGGCAGCCTGCCACAACTCATTCAGGCCTGTTCTGTGACTCAGTGTAGTAGCCCACGGAGAGAGCGAGGAGTTGTGGCTCAATCGGTATGTGGATTTAGAGAGATGCGTTCAAATGAGCGACGACAAGGGAGGAAACTTACTTCACGAGATTATGAAAGAGATGTTAAGCCTAAGTTTTTGTAATTTAGGTTTTTGGATTGAAAATCTTCATAATGCATTACCAAACTTATTTCTCGATTGTCCAATGCACTCTTAACACATTGAAATTATCTGTTTTATCATGTGCTTTTATTCCTAAGCCATGTTATTTCATTTTGCGCTTTATTTTTATTTCTAAAGCGGTTTTTGAATCTAAGAAGCATATAAAGTTTTGCTATTGCATTTTTCAATTTATTTTTATTTCTATTGCATACAAAGTTTTGCTATTGCATTTTTCACTTTATTTTTAGTCATTTGTCATTTGATTCGACTATTGAAAAACACCTTTACAATGGAATTTAAGTATTTGCCTTTAAATTAGCGCCATTACGTTTGTTTGTTTTGCTGCTTCTTTTTTTTTCTTTGAATTCTAGTTAATTAATCTGGATGCTTTTCAATATAATAATATTTATAATAATTATATATAAATGAAAAAGTAAATGAATTGTTTTGTACATTAAATAATATGAGTTTTGAGATCTCTTAAGTTTAATTAGTGGTTAAATAATAAAGATATTTAAGTAGTCAAAATCATTTAAAGATTGTACCAATTTTGTTGAGTCTTTAACATATCTAGAATTTTATTATGAAATTTCTAACCAGTAACTTTTACACTACTAAATACCTTAACAAAACACTATATCACCATCACCCTTCTCCATCACCATCAGCTCTCTTCCAATAAACATGAATTATTATTTAAAATAACTTAAATCCTAAAATTTACTAATTAATTTATTTTATATTTGTTTTTATTAATATATTTTAATATTATATATTTGTTTTTATTAATATATTTTAATATTATATGCGAAGGTCTGTACAACCAGCAGTAAAGTTATTTCATACGAAAGGTTCAACATGTCAAGCAGTTAATAGTAAATATTCAACTACGTGTAAAACCACTGAAACTAAATTAGTGACAAAGCACTTGATTTAGGATAATGTGCAGTTCATGTTATTGTCGTTCAAAATGGTCCCACGTTGTTCGTTTATAGAACCTCACTATTTCCAGGGCCCACTTCCACGTTTTGTTTTGTTTTTTATGGTTACGGCGGCATCACTTGGCTTTCAAAACAACTGTTACTTTATTTTCTTGCTCTGCTTTACACTCCAACAATCACATGGTGAATGATTTTGTTGTACTCGACGGCCACTGAGAAACTTTACGTCACGTCAAGACAGAAATATTCGTAGTGGACAGCTGGAAAGATGTTGACTCGTCCTTCGTATTCAACCGTTGGGAAGCAAGTTGAGAGTCCTTTCCTACTCAACAGCTGGCTACCAACTTGAGATCATGAAAGCGCCTTGACTTGACTCGCCGTCTGAGAGACCCATGGGTACTCAACAATTTGAATGCAGGGATGGTCCAGTTGCAATCAAAAGCAAAAGAGGTTAGTAGGTTAAATTTCTTAGAAGCACCATGGAAATCCCAAGAGGATAAAAGTCATACGGAGACTATTCCGAGCATGTGATTCAAGCGAGTTAACCTCACTCATTGGTTGTCCTTGAATTTGTGGAAAGAAGTGATGGATCTTTTATTTTGCTATCACTATAGGTATATATATTATGTAATTTAATTGGGTTTGGAGTACATTTTAACATTGTTTTTTAGTTAAGAGTTTGTTTTCGTAGGAATTAAGAAAACAGATTAATCAATGTGTTTGGTAGGAGTGAAAGTTTGTTCTTTATGGACTACTAACCAGTAATTCCAAGTGGTATGGTTTTCCTTGAATAATGACGATGAGTTAGTATGCATACATGGATAACAACAAGTGATGGTTGTCCTCAATGTTGGTTTGACCATTGAGTTATGATAGGTTTTCTCGCTCTAGAAAAAAATGATATGTAACTTAACATTGCTTATTTTTCTTAATGTTTTTATTAACAATCAACATAGATTCATGTTATTCGATGATTTATCAAGCTTTGAGATGGATCAAATCTCTTAAAGTGCAAGCCTCTTTTAGAGTGCAAAACGTGCAAAATGGTTTACCCTGTCATGCTTGATAAATCGATGGTTAACATTATATATATGCTACTAAGCATGGAAGGAATTAAGCATCTCCTTCATATTGAGCAACACACTAATAAAATGTTTTAATCATAAGAAATATTTTATTATCATTTGCTCTCTCTTTCTCCCTCTCTCTCTTTCTCTCGAGCAACACACTAATAAAATATTTTAACCATAAGAATTTGGTTATTTTCATTTGCTTGATATGATATATACATAGTCTCTCTTTTTTAAATGTTACATTTCAACTCCATATAAGCATTAAAGGAATCACAAGTCTCCCTCACACCCTAAATCAAGAAGCACCTAAACTTTATGTTTTAAAGGCAAGATAAATAAATATAATCATGAACACAATATAGAAGCAATCACACAACATGAAAACCACCAACAAATACCCTAGGGAAACCCCAACTCTAGGAAAAATCCATTTAATGGAATTTCATTAGTCCTTGGCCAAAACCCTCGCTAAGTCAACGAGGGAGCCTACACATTCTCAACCCTTTCGCACCAGAGAGCCTACACTTGTTCAACCCTTGGCCCCTTACAATGGTCAAGGAGCCCACACTTGCTCAACACTTAACATCTTACAATGGAGAATTATAAAGCTATTTATAAGCTTCTTTCCATCCAAATACAACTCGCATAATACCACAAACCAAAAAAATATATGCCTGAAACCACTACCATTTGACCAATTAACTTTGACCCTTTCCCCAAGTCATGTTTATCTAATAATCCCTCCTTAAACCTCGGCTTGGGGTTTTTCTATGGATCTAACCCCACTAAAGATCTTGGTACTTAAGAGAATCATGCATGCCCCCTATCACTCGAGACTTTAGGGTAAACGTTATCTAAATTTATGAAGGGAACAAAATGAAAATACATATTTAAATTTTAAAGCCAAAACACAGAGATATAGTGAAACTCAACTTCAATTAATAAATGGAAAATGTTGAAATTGTATGCATGCAAAATAAAAGAAAACTAACTCGAATGGTGGTAGCTTATCTCTGAAAAGAGAAGTGACAGTTATGCACCTTTTTGAACTTTGTTACAATGAGGCTCGCCAAAGGCTTATGGGACCTGATGGGGTAAGTTGCAACGTCAAATTCTCACGGTCATAACTTTGGCGTACGATCTTTCTTTGGTGTACATGATAGCCCACTGGAAAGCTCTATCCAAGGAGTAATATTTTCAACAATCGATGTCAGTGATAGGCTATCATTGCTAGTTGTAGATTTTTGGTGTCTCGTTTCCCCAAAAAACATCTTTTAGGGCCTCAAAATAGCTCTGGAAGTTCAAGACCTAAAAACTACCAAAAGTAGAATTACCAAAATAGGAAAACTATGTTGTGAGCAAGTGGAATAGGTGGGTAGCCACCAATATCCACCTGGGTCAATCCTCCCCCTTAGGATGTAATGGTTTCCATTGCATTGAGTGCCTCCATGAGATGGGGAAACTTTTGCTAAAATTGGCCCCTGGTGAGCCACTTCCCTTAGTGCACGAGTTGGCTTACTTTGACAACTTGATGAGGCTAGACCCTTTGTTGGAAAGTGCTCTTAGTCTATGTGTCCATGATTTGATTAGTTGTAGCATGTTCAATGTAATCTCGGTTGAGCTTTATTGGTGTCAGTTGCTTTGCAAATTTTGATGTATCCAACAATGGTGGAAAGTATGACCAAATGCGATCCATATTGAGCACTTGGTGTAGACCAAGGAATGGGGGGATACTTAGCTCAAAATCATTGTCACCCACAACTTTGGTGATGATGTAAGATCCATATAAGAGTGACTGAAGCTTCTGATGGGGCGCCACAATGTGTTCTTTTGATAAATGCCACATGGTGTTGATCATTGCATTTTTTATACTTATTGTTGGCTTTGTACAAGATATCATGGACATGTTGGCGAATGTGCTAAATTCATTCAATAAAATTGGTAGCTTTATCATATTTGGATTGAAAATGTGCATATTTTGTCTATGTAGTTACAACGGGTAGTGTGACATCAATAGGACGTAATGGTTGAAATCCTAGGCCCAACTGAAAGGGGTTGTGGTCAATTGAGCTATGGAGAGATTTTTTCTAGCCACGCTAAACGTAGGGGAGACTTTCATCCCATGTGCATGGATGCTTGGAGTTCTACATGTGCAAAATGTGCATGATCGTCATGTTGATGACCTCTATCTAGCCATTAATCTAGGGGTGAAAGGTAGTTGACTTGGTAAGCTTGGTGTCCAATAAGGACTAGAGGCTCAGCCAGAATGTGCTTAGGAACCAACTACCCAATTTGAGATGATGGTCTGTGAGAACCCAAAATATGTACCCACGCCCATTCAAAGAAGAGCTTCACAATGGCTTCTATTGTGATACTCCTTTTGCAAGAAATTAGGATGGCCATCTTAGAAAATTGATAAACAACCACAAACACACAGCGATTACCATGCTTGTTAGAAGGAATGCTAGACATATAGTCCATGGAGATGGATTCCTAAGGTTGGTTATGAGTAGACAAGGGGTATACAATCCTTTCTTCTTAATGTTTGGTTTGGGAATGATGCAAGCAATGCATGACTTGATATACTTGCAAACATCCTATCGAAGTTTTGGCTAACAAAAATACTTCTATAGTACTACCATTATATTCTCCATACCAAAGTGCCATACTACCCAACTATATTGTGCCTCCGAGACTAGATTGGCATGCTGCTTGAAGGAACACAAAAGTTTCCCAGGTAGCACAATAGTGCATCCTAGAGGTGGAAGTATGGAACTTGATTTCCTGCCATTAGCATCTTGCATGTAACAACAAGTTTTGGATCACTGTTGTATAGTTGTGGCCATCCATACGTCTTGTTACCATAAGAGTTGAGAATGGTAATCAGTGCCACAACCAGGGGTCAAATGAGGCAATCTGCAACGTGATTGGTGCTACTCTTCTTGTATTTAATGTTCAAATGAAATTGTTGCAAATATGTGGACCATTTCTAATGGAGGTCATTCTATAACTTCCCTTGTGTCTATATAAATTGAAGAGGTTGATGATCTATGTAGATGATCATCTCCTTCCCTAAAATATAATGTTTCCATTGCTGGAAAACCTACATGATGGAAGGCATCTTTATCATATGTGGGGCATATCTAGAAAGTATCATAGAGTGTCTCATTGTGATAGGCCACTAGATGTCCTTAGTGAATGAGGACTAGACTGATAACATAGTCGAAGGAATCTATATTAATATCAAATTTTTATTGTAGGTCTAGAAGGGTGAGGATTGGTGCAAAGCAAAGGCAACTTTTTAGTTCATCTAATTTCTTCAATTGTGACTCAGACCAAAAGAACTTTTCTTTTGTTCCACCCTTGGTAACTTGACTAAAGGGCCAAGCAATAGAAGAGAACCCCAACACAAATCTTTAGTAGAAACTAGGAAGGTCCAATAAGTTGCGAAGCTCTATTAGAGTCGTTGGGGCCAACCAATCCTAAATGACTTGGATCTTAGCTAGATCTACATGCACACCTTTCTTATCAATAATGTAACCGAATATTGGACATTTTCCATGCCAAAGGAGGATTTTTCCAAGTTATCACATAGATTGTGCTGCCATAGAGTGTGAAGGACCTACCAAATATGTTGCAAGTGCTCTTCCAAACTCTTGTTGAAGATGAGGATATCATCTAGATATACAACCACAAAATATTTGGTGAAAGGCCACAAGATGTCATCCATCAACCTCATGAAATTTTTTGGGGAATTCGATAAACCAAAGGGCACGACCAACCACTCAAAAATATTATCTTGACTTAAAAGTGGTATTCCACACATCAGATGGTTCTATTAGAACTTGGTAATAGTCGAACTTCAAATCAATCTTGCTAAACTACTTGGCTACCTTCAGCTAGTCAAGAAGGTCATCAAATTCATGGAATCAGGTACCTATTCCTAACAGTGATTTTTTTCATAGCCCAATAATTAATGCATAGTCCCTAGGTTCCATCCTTCTTTTGCACAAGTACAATTAGGCTCCCACATGGTGAGGAACTTGGTCAGATGTGCCCTTTTAGTAGAAGCTCCTAAATTTGCCGCTTGGTTTCTTCATTTTCTAGAATAGAGCAGTGGTAGATTGTCCCATAGGGTAGAGGTGCACTAGGGTCATATCGATTGAATGCTTGACCTGACAGTGCAAAGGTACCTATGTGGGTTGTCAGGCATCCATTTTGTCTGATTTTACATCAGTTTTTTCTCTGAAGTCTTTCATGTTTTCACTTAGTTCCTAGGGTTATTGTCGTCATTTTGTGCATTATAAGGTAAATATTTACTATTTAGCATGTTTCCCTTGTTTTAACAAGATTTAACATTAAAATCATCATTAAAGGTAATTTGTGTGTATGTAGGTTTTGCCTACACCAATCTATCGTTATTCCTGCACTAAAGAGCAACCAATTTGGGGATTCGACATCTCGACACACTTTTGGCAAAAACTGAGGAAGGTTTTTAGTCAAAATGTTGTTTTAAAACCTCCACATGAGTTAGAATGTAGGTTGCACTTGTGAGTTTCTAGAAGAAAATTGACAAATCAACCCCAAAATTTGCACAATTTTCAAATTGCCAAATTCCTCCTCAATTTACATGCATGTGAAGGAGAATATGAAAATTTTGGAATATGGGTTTTGTTCCAAGTATAGGAAATTGACTAATTTGCAAACGGTTTTCCAAAATTCACCACTGTTTGGGACATATGCAAGGGTCTTTGAGGAATATTTGTTAAAAATGAACAAAATTCCATATTTTTGAATCATGCCCAGATTTGGAGAAAATTGGTTGTTACAACCTAAATTTGTAATGCAATATATATAAGAACCCTGTGCTGGAGGAGAGGACATGGTTCTAGTTTCATAATCTTGGTTTAGACTCCAAGGTAGCTTTCTTTTGGGTGCTGGGACCTTGAGATCTTGTTTTAGAATGTAGAAGACTGAGCATTAATTCAATAGAGAGATCTTGTGCCATATTCTATTGTTTAATTTTATTTGTTTATTTGCATCTCTTTGATTTATTTTTATATAGGAGGCATGAGATGGTGGGAAGGCCCCCCAACCCAACTCATTGCCCTCCTTTGTGCTCATAGGTTTTCTATCTATTCTTTGTGATTATCGATTTACTGTTTGATGTGCTAATATTGATATTGTTTTCAAATCTGAACATTTAGATGTATTTTTAGTGACAAAGGTTGTGTGCTCTATACGATTGATTGAATCTCTTATTTTGTATTCATTCTAGATGTATATGCGTAAGGATTTGGCTAATCATTGCAATGCATAAACTATAATTATTAAACGATGTGCGCATATATATATCTTCATGGTAGATGTTGCCTTTATCTTACAATGACCCTTTTGTAAGGTAAGGTGAATGAATGGTCCAGGCTCTGTTTCATAAAATGATGATCTTAACCCTGGGGACATTTCATTAATCATTTATAATTGGAGTTCTTTTCCCATCCACGATCTAAATTTCATTAAATTGTATTTATAACTTCTGAATTCATTGTTGATATTGTAAGATGAGTCTTTTGATAAAAGTTACATCTCCATTTGTGTTATGAAGATTATAATGGTTGCATGGATTTCACATCATGTTTATTCTTTGTAATTGATTTGAAGTGCACATTTTATTAGTTACTTGAAGCCAAAATTTCAGAATTGGTTACAAAGGGACAAAGTGTACGCTTGATTGAGTTATGGATTTGTTATCATATTTCCACTTGCTTTCTCTTTATGCAGATTCAGGGGAACTTGCAAAGCTATCAATTTTGATTTTTTATTAACCTGCAACAATATTTCTAGATTTATTTTTACTTGCATGCATATCGTTGTATGGATGCGTTTCTTCCCAATTTGCTTATGATTGCACATATAAAATGTAGCACTTAATCAACTACTTGTTGGAAATTGTGGGCTATATCCATAAATTTGTGTTGATCTATAGAAATTCTTGCATAAGACTCTCTTGAAGGAAATTACAATTCCATAAACATGTGCCATTCGGTATTGTGATAATGGTCTTTTTTGTTGTTAATTCTTTTCAGAAGTGATATCTCTCTTAACCTTGGTAGATATACACACATGTCACTTTATATGGGATATTAACATGTGTAATCCACTGTTTCCCTTTGATAAGAGTTAGATCCCCTAGGATTTAAATCTTGGTCTTAGTTATAAGACATATCACTTAACACAAATCATATTGCGACCACTGAAATATAATAGCTGAATGGTAATATGAAGTTGCAATATTTGACTGAGTTGAAATATGCTACAAGTTTGGTGACTTTCATACTCTTAAAACATAGGATGCATGCATTGTTGTTTTGAGGTTTGACATGGTATTTCAGCATAAGTGATGCATGCAAATAAATTGTTTATAAGAATGATTCTATTTTTCATTTCAAATGAAGTGGGAATTTTCGCTTGGATTATTCATTTTCTATGTCCTTTTTATGAACAATGACAACACATTGCCTTTTAGAATTCACATGCGGTTGATTTCTTTTGAAAGACTTGAAATTCGTACAATGGTTTGAGTGGATTTTCTCACCATTTTTAAGAATTATAAAAAATTTAGGGACCTTGTTATTCATGCATATGGAGTTTTACACAATTTTCACATTTATAATAATCTGGTGTGTGTGTAGAACATATTTGGAATCCTTCTTTTTACAGAGAGATAACACACCCTAGAGTGTAGTGTAGGAACATGATATAGTTAGCGATTTATTTTGTTTTTTCCTTCAAATAAAGTCTTTACATTTGCTTAATATAGTTGAAAATTAATGCATAGGTTTCCAGCTAAATAGTAGTTGGGGCTTACTTTTTGATAGTTAGGGTTTTCTCTCTAAGTTGCCTTGTTTCCTAATTAGGGTTTGTCACTAGTTAGGGGATTTCCTTCAAATTTCCAATAGTTAGAGTTTACTTTTAGTTTTTAATGATGAAGGTTTTCTTTCAGTTATTGATGAGAACTACAAGATCAATTTTTATGGTTTCTAAAGATTTATTTTGAGTGTAGGATTCAAATTGATCATTGTTTGAAGGCATTTACAAAGAGATTGATGTGTAAGTTAGACTAGAATTTGATTTTCTAGTTGTTAGGGGCTCTCTCTAGCATTTCCAGTGTTGCGTCTTGAAGTCCATAGACCTTGGATTGAAAATTAATGTTGGTCCATTAATCCACCATATACTACACCAAAATTTTGGCATCGTTGTCGGGAGGCACTTAGAGGATTGACCTTGATTACCTACTCCGATTTGGTTTTATTCTTCACCTATATTTTCATCACCAATTTCCACTTAATGCACCATCAAGTTATCATCCTATATGTTCCCAACTACCTATGCAACCTTACCCTAATCCATACCCTAGCTTATGTCTTAATCTATACCCTAACCCTAATCCAAACCCTAAACTAGCCCTCATTCACACCCTAACCCTTATCCTAATTCATACACTAACCCTAATCCAAACCCTAAACCTACCTCATTCAAACCCCAGACCTAGCCCTAATCTAAACCCTAGCCCTAACCTTAATTCAAGCCCTAGACCTAACCCTAGTCCAAAACCTAACCCAAATCCTAATCCAAATCCGAAGCCTAGTCTAAGCCTTAACCAAAACCATAACCCAAGCCCTAATCCAAACCAACATGTTGCAGAACAATTTGAAACACCTGTTCTTCTCGTTGACTCCTCTATTGAGTGTAATGATATATATTTGAGGTTGGGGGAAGGGGTGAGTTTGGAAACATCTCCTAATTCAAATACCATTAGAGGAGCAATCCTTGATTAGAACCTATTTATAAACTATTGTTGAAGCTCAAAACCATGAAATTTCCCTTAACCATTCTTGTCAATCTGAAAAGAAAATATTTGAGCCTGAACTTGAGGTTTTTTTTTTGTCTTTAACCTAATCCCTTATGCCTCCAAGAGAGATTTTATGAAGCTGTGGAAGATTTGTACAAGTTGGAGAATCATAAATATGTGGATGCCATTGAATCCTAGTTTCAAATAATCGTCAGCACACCTTATTCGCTCATTATTCGATAACTCTTGATGCCACATTAGATAAAGCAACTGGTTTCTCATACTCTAGTATGCGTTGAAGTTTATTCTTTAAAACTGAGTATGAGTATATTTAGCATTTTGTTACACACATGGCTACATTGGAAGTACTCCTACACTTGAAGGAGATTGTCCTCACTCTAAATTAGGGTAGGGAAGTATAATAATAATAAAAAAAATCCATGTGAAATAAAATGGTTACAACAACACTCTTGAAACTGCAATTCCTAAGGCACAACTATTGAATTTTCTTTCATTATGCACTCTTATGGTAAGACTTGTCAGAAGAAATTCACTCTTAATGCCTCATATTTTATAAAGTGATTTGGTAACTAGTTGAGCTTATTCATTGGGTCAGTTAGGGGGATTGTAGCTTAAAAACCTACTACTATCCTATTCATTCTAACATGCTATCATCGAAGATAACGTTTCAAGTTTCTCTTTGAAAGTATTGATGAAAAGCCTCCTATGGTGGACCACTCCTATAAAACCCTAATGAGATCTCATTAGAACCCTAGCATGATTAACTTCAGGAACCTTTCAGTCGTTATCTAAGATTCTTTCTTCAAAATAGTCCTTAAGGAAGCAAGACCAACTAGTAAAGGTTAGTCATTAAAAACATTTCACGCCACCCTGTGCTCTCAAAAAGTAGATTTGCCTCCCCACCTATTAAGTAACCTATTTAAAGGTAATTATATAAAAAAATTATTTTAAAAAGGATTAATTAAGAAATAGGAGGTTTCATTACGAGCTGACCTACCATGATCATGGGTCGTAATGAGAATGACATTACCGCTACTCATCACCAAGCCAGGGTAATGGATTTGAGTTGAAAAGATGGAAGACAAGAGGCATCATCATGAGCTGACTTGTTCATTCTTGTTAGCTCTCATGAATGGAACTGCCATTAGTTGGTTACCATGCCAAGACAATGACCTTTAGCTAATCTCTAAACAAAAGTAAATGCTTTTAAATGACTTTTAATCTATATCTAATAGATGGGGCACAAGCATTTTATTGGGTTAAAAGGAATCCCTGTCAAGGCTATAGATGCCTGTTGGTAGTAGGGCCATGCTTGTGGTATTAAAGTTAATTTTACACTATGATTTACTTGGTCGTTTTTGTCTTTCCTTGAACTCATTATCATAACCCTCTGAGAATGGATTTAAGATCCTTCTAGTAATGTGCTTTGTAAATAAGAAGTTTTTCATGGATGTGGGACCCTTAGTGTAGGTGATTCACTTTGTCTAAACAAGAGGAGCTTCAACTATATGCTTGGATAATGGTAAGATGGTCATCTTGGAAAGGTATCATTTTGTCATCTTTCATTTCCCTATTTCCATCCATCTTTAATTCCATGGCTTTCAAATTATGTCACTTTTATTTTTCATGAAGTTATTAAGGTGAAGAACTATTGATTAAGGCTGCACCTGAGATACTTGTATAAATTTTGATGGCTAGCGATGGACAACACTATTGTTGGAGTAACAACATTGTTAGAATTCTTAGGGTAGTCCTCGCATTAGTTCTTCTCTTGAAAATAAATCTTAAAAACTGAACCAACATGCATTCTCCTTTTAGAACAACCATATCTATCTGAGGAATTTTTGTTTACACAAAGTTGTAGGGATATCATTGTAAGTGCAGGGTCACCTATAGATGTTTCAATCTTTTTTTTTGCAATGGAGAGAAAGTAAAAGAATTATTTTTCTTGCATGAGGGCATGCAAGATGATCGACATAGGGGGATGCCGAACCTCCATTTTGTTTGATTTTACATCACTTTTTTCTCTGAAGTCCTTCATGTTTTCAGTTAGTTCCTAGGGTTACTGTCATCGTTTTGTGAATTAAAAGGTAAATATTTACTATTTAGCATGTTTCCCTTGTCTTAACAATATTGAACATTAAAATCATTATTAAAGATAACTTATGTGTATGTAGGTTCTGCCTGCACCAATCTGTAGTTTTGCATGCACTAAAGAGCAACCAATTTGGGGGTTCGACATCTCGTCACGCTTTCGGGGAAAACTGAGGAATTTTTTATTCAAAATGATGTTTTAACACCTCCAAATGAGTTATAATGCACCCAAGTTGCATGTGTGGGTTTCTAGATGCATATTGACAAATCAACCCCAAAATTCACATAGTTTTCAAATTACCAAATTACTCCTTGATTTATGTGCAGGTGAAGGTGAATCTAAAAATTAGGGAATGCACTGTTTTTTCCCAGTATAGGAAATTGACTAAGCCTCAAATATTTTAAAAATGCACCACTGTTTGGGATATACACAAGGGTCTTTGAGGTAGATTTATAAAAAATGAACAAATTTCCAGATTTTTTACTCATGCCTAGATTTGGAGAAAATGGGTTGTTACAGCCTAAATTTCTAATGTAATATGTACAAGAACCCTATGCTGGAGGAGACGACATTGTTATATTTTCATAATGTTGGTTTAGATTCCAAGGTAGATTCCTTTTGGGTGCTGGAACCCTGAGATCTTGTTTCAGAATGTAGAAGAAGCATTAATTCAATACAAAGATCTTGTGCCAGGTTCTATTATTCAAATTTTATTTTTTTATTTGCATCTCTGTGATTTAATTTTATATAGGAGGCATGAGATGGTTGGGAGGGATCCCAACCCAACTCGTTTCCCTCCTTTGTGCTCATAGGTTTTCGATATGTTCTTTGTGATTAATGATTTAATGTCTGGGGTGATAATATTTGATATTATTTTCAGATTTGAACATTTAGATGTATTTTCAGTGACAAAGGTTGTGTGCTCTATATGTTTGATTGAATCTCTTATTTTATATTCGTTCTACATGTATATGTGTAAGGATTTGGCTTATCATTGCAAAGCATAACCTATAATTATCAAACATTGTGCGCGCACGCACACACACGTATCTTCAGGGTAGATGTTTCCTTTATCTTACAATGACCTTTTTGTATGGTGAGATGAATGAATGGTTTAGGCTCTATTTCATAAGCTTATCATCTTAACCCTGCGGTCATTTCATTAATCATTTATATTTGGAGTTCTCTACCCATCCACAATCTAAATTTCCTTAAATTCTCTTTATAACTTTTGAATTCGTCATTGATATTGTGATATGAGTCTTTTGATAAAGGTTACATCTCCATCTATGTTATGATGATTATAATGGTTTCATGTCTTTGACATCATGTTTATTCTTTGTAATTAATTAGAAGTACACATTTTAATAGTTACTTGAAGCCACAGTTTCATAATTGGTTATAAAGGGATGAAGTGCAGGCTTGATTGAGTTGTGGATTTGTTATCATCTTTCCACTTGCTCTGTCTTTATGCAAATTCAGGGGAACTTGCAAAGCTACCAGTTCTAAGTGTTTATCACCCTGCAACCATATTTCTAGATTTATTTTTTCTTGCATGCATATCATTGTATGGATGTGTTGCTTCCCAATATACTTATGATTGCGCATTTGAAACATAGCACTTAATCAACTACTTGTTGGAAATTGTGGGTTATATCCATAAATATGTGTTAATCTATGGAAATTCTCACATAAGAATCTCTTGAAGGAAATTACAGTTCCAAAAATGTATGCCATTCAATATTGTGATAATGGTATTTTTTGTTGTTAATTAAAGTTTCCAGAATTGATATCTCTCTTAAGCTTGGTAGATATGATCCAGATTTAAATAGGATTGAAAACATTACAGATATAACCATAAATACAGAGATGCAATAGAAATAACACTTCGTTTCATTAATATCAAATACTGAAATATGCTTATAAAAATAATGGAAATAAGACTAGCTCAGGTGATGGTAGCTTATCTTTGAGAAGGGATGTGGTGGCTACATGCCTTTGAACTGTGTTACAATGAGGCTTGAAGGCCTATTTATTATTTAGAAACAATGGAACACCATAAACATCCAAAAATGTAACCCTAGGAGATGAAATACTAAACTATGGGCTCTGTTGGGGTAAGTTGGTACATCATCTTCCTGGGGCCGTAACTTTGGCATACGATCTCCGTTTGACACACATGGTACCTAGTTAGAAAGATCTAACAGAGGATTACAACTGTAGACAATGAATATCAAGTTGAAAACTCATATTTTCCACCTGTGGTTTTCCCAAAAAACGTTATTTAGGCCCTCAAAATGGCTCCGGAAGTTCAGGACCCGAAAAACTGCCAAAAAATAGTAAACTGTGCTATAATTAAGGAAACTGAAAAAATGAAAGAAACAATGGTAGGGGTCCAAATGGAATAGGCGGGTGACCACCAATATCCACCTGGATCAGATATACACATAGGTCACTTTATATTGGACATTAACATGTGTAATGCATTATTTCCCTTTGATAAGAGTTAGATCGTTGAGGATTCAAATCCTGGTCTTAATTTCGAGACATATCACTTAACCAAAATCATATTTGGGCTGCTTAAATATAGTAGCTGAATGGTAATATGAAGTTGCAATATTTTACTGAGTTGAATTAAGTTACAAATTTGGTGACTTTCATACTCTTAAAACAGAGCATGCATGCATTGTTGTTTTGATGTTTGACATGGTATTTCAGCATAAGTGATGAATGGCAAATGGACTGTTTATAAGAAGGATTCTATTTTTCATTTCAAATGAAGTGGGAATTTTCACTCTTAAGGATTATTCATTTTCTTTGTTGTTTTTATGAACAATGAAAACATATTGCCTTTTATAATTCACATGTGATTGATTTCTTTTGAAATACTTGAAATTCGTACAATGGTTTGAGTGGATTTTCTCACAATTTTTATGAATTATAAAAAATGTAAGGATCTTGTTATTCATGCATATGGTTTTTTACACAGTTTGTACATTTATAATAATCTGGTGTGTGTCTGGAACATATTTGGAATCCTTATTTTTACACAGAGATAGCTCACCCTAGGGCGTAGTGCAGGAACATGATAAAGTTAGTGATTTATTTTGTTTTCTCCTTTAAAGAAAGTATTTACATTTTCTCAATTTAATTGAAAATTAATGCTCAAGTTTCTAGCTAATTAGTAGCTAGGGTTTACTTTTTGATAGTTAGGGTTTTCTCTCTAAATTTCCTTGTTTCTGAATTAGGTTTGTCACTAGTTAGGGTTTTGCCTTCCAATTGACAATAGTTAGAGTTTAATTTCAGTTGTTAATGATGAAGGTTTTCTTTTAGCTATTGATGATAACTGCAGGGTCAATGTTTATGGTTTCTAAATATTTATTTTGAGTGTAGGAATCAAATTGATCATTGTTTGCAGGCATTTACAAAGAGATTGATGTGAAATCTATACTAGAATTTGATTTGTAGGTTGCTACGAGCTATCTCTAGCATTTACAGTGTCATTTCTCAAAGTCCACTCAAGATGGATTGACAATTAATGTTGGTCCATTAATCCACCATATACTACACCCAACATGGCTGAGGAGAAAATCGCTTTGTATTCTTCCATGACATTATCCACTTAACTCTGTTGTGTGAAGGATCCCTATGTGGACGCCATGGATGTGGCCATGATATTATCCTTACTTTGAGAGAAAATTGTGAAGAAGACAAATTTTCCAGTCAAAGAGATGATCTTACTACATTTCTTAGTAGAGATTAAAGAAATGGAAATAGGTGGGGCCACCTCTAATACCCTGTATATTTTTCTACCCAAAGTAATAATAACAGTATGAGGTATGGATTCATACATAACATGATTCTTCCACAAGAATGGTTGGCCTAAAAGAACATCAGAAAATTCTAGGGGAGAAACATAACATAATACCTCATCTGTGAAAGGCTTAATGTTGTAGGGCAGACAACATTGTTGGTTGATGAAGATATATCACCCTTGGAGAAGCCATCTGATGATGTATGGTTGTGGGTTTGGTGTTTTCAGAAGGCCCAATTTCTTAATGACCTCTGCTGAGATGAGGTTGTTTTGACTCTTTCTATCGACAATTAAATGCAATGGAGAATCCTTCACCCACCTTTGTGAGTGAAAGAGACACTCACCTTCCTTTGGATCTTTGGGCTCACTTTACTAGAAATTGGTGGTGGCAATGGTGACACTGTGTTTCACATCTATTTCCCCATGTTTAGGTCTAGTTTAGAATTAGAACTTGTATCTGAATCTGAAGCTTCTAGTGATAAATACTTAGCAATTACTTAGGGGGGTGGGGGTGAATCAATAATTATGTCTTTTCAATAATTTAATTCAACTTAATTTCCTTTTTCAAGTATTTTCTTTTGCAACTAATGGTTTATGTATGTGTTCAACTTTTAATTGTTTCTTTTGCAGTTACGAGAGATATATTATCACATATAAATAGAATTAAAAAGCATTTAAACAAGTGAGACATTCAAAATTCATCACATGAAGACACTAGATATAAGTGGAAACCCATAAAGGGAGAAAACCATGAATTCTTGGCTAAAGTGATGTGAAGGAAAACTCCTACTCCCTTATTACATCAATTTTTTTGTAGGTTCCAATCTACAGGAGGCTTCTACCTGAATTATTTTGCAAGCTTCAACTTGCAAGGAAGCTCCAACTCCCACAATTATTTTGTAGGCAATAATCCACATGAGGCTCCTACCTCAATAGGTTACAACCAGTTCTTTATAAAGCTACAACTTGAAATAAAACTACAATCCCCCAATCAAATTACATATTAGATTTTATAGTTACCTAGTATTTGTCTTTGTTCTAAAATAAGTTTCTATCCTTTATTCTATTGCTTATCCTCTCCTCTTCTCTTCCTCAAATCTTCTCCTTTTATACTACTCTTTCCCTTCTCTCCTTACTAGGTTGTTCATAAAATCTCTCATACAAATGATCAATTCAAAAAAACTTCTATTTCATTCAAAATGGAATCTTTTATATATAAAGAGTTACTGACTATTTGCATTCTATACATGAATTTGAATTGAAGAGTTATCATTTGGTCTTTTAGAGTTGTTCACAATTTTCCTCTTCATTTCCAAATCTAAAATTTAGTTCAATAATTTTGTAATATTAAGAATATCTGAAATAATATAAGCCAACTAAAAATGATTGCATTATATGGCTGTGAATTGTAAATTCAACAAATAATATTTCAATGGAAATATCAAGTTCACTAAATATTATTCTTCAACTATTATGTGCCATACATTTAATTTGTTTATAAAATATGTATTGTAACATTGGATCAACCTTCATTTTATCAGCCTCACACTCTATTGTATAGTCAACCTTTTCACATCACATCACTTAATTAGCCTCTACACATCAAGAAATCAACAATAACAGTCAACATTGTAATATCAAGCAACCTTAACATCAACATGATTTGTTACAATTTGAAATCATTGTCAACATTGCCAACATTCTCCCCATTTGTCATTGATGGAAACACTGTCTCCTTCCCCTTTTGTCGTGAAAATCATCCCTTGTTACCTGTTCTTACCTCCCCTTTGACATCAATGGAAATAGGGTCCTAGCATGTTTCAGTTGCCTTCTTTTTTAGTCAACACTTTAACCAAAATGAATGATATTGTTTGAAATTTGAAGTACCAAGGACAATAATGCAACTAATAAATCCACCAAAGAAAGAGTTAAAATACTCATACAAATCCACTTCCTGGGCCATTGAAATAAGATTGAAAAACATCACTAGTTCCATCTTGAGATCTTATGTAAAGTGACTTATAAATCTTCCAATAGACCTCACACACTTTTTCTTGCAAGGTGAAATAAGTGTAGCAAGAAATAATTTAGAATCACTGATGGTATTAATGAAACACACATCCCTTGAATGGATTCCATGATAACATTTATGCCATGAGGTGAAGTTTTGAATATATTAGGTACACAATTCATCAATTGAACCAAGGCATCGTCACATTGAAGCCCTGCAACAGAGGTGTTTCACTTCTAAATTGTTGTTTTTCTATGCATTAGATCTCGACCCATGAGTGCATCTTCAAGTAATGCTGCCAACTTACAATACAAATGATTGTTTCCCAACAAGTATCAATGATAGAGATTTAAAAATAAAACTTATTGACATAAAGGAACCCTAATTTATGCCGACCAATATAGTGGATTTACAATCTATTTTAGTTTTCTATGATCCAAGTGGCTCCAGGGACACACACAAGACAAAGAGGATTGATGGAATCTCAAAAATAAAAGTGCTCGGAAGTTTCTCGAACCAAGTTCAGGTGGTAGATCTTGTCATCCTAATCGCGTTGATGTGAATGGTTCGTCAAACTGAGTCCGTATGCGAAAGTTAGAAGCAGTCAAAGTTTGGTTGACTTTTGCTGACTGGGTAGGTTTAAGGAGGCCACAATTTGGACAAAATCCGGCCACCAGATTCCGGCCAACCTGGACCAGATTCCGGGAGAATTTGTGGCTCGGTTAATTTGTCTCCTTCTACCTAAAAATTCAAATATTTGAAAACGACCCTGTATTGTTAAAAATTAAAATATATATAAAAAAATGAAATTTAAGTTTGGCTCAGCGGCCATCACCCCGCCGAACCCTCCAACCATCCCACTATACACATAACCATATAACATGGGGTGGCCTCGAAACACCACATATACAAACAAAAGCCTAGGGTGGCGGGGTTCGAACCTGCCTGGCTAGTGTGGCCGGCCCGCCTCCCGGGCATCCTCATACCCTCGCAACCTTCCATGTAATATGACACCATTAATACGACGAACCAACAAAAAAACCGCATATGCTTTAAAAAAAATGTGGTTTGTTATACATGGCGGGGGAGGGAATTGATCCCCCAACCTCCACCCTCCAAATATATCCACCGACCATTGGGCCACAGGGTTTCCTTGGTAAACTTTGCCCGTATTTTTCTATATAAACCCTTAAAATTACCTGCATGGGGCGAGAAAGGACCGAACGACAGATTTGAGAACGGAGGTGTGGAACAGGAACGGAGCCACATGATGCAGAGCAACATGGAGAAACCAGGAGCGGGCACATAGATCGAGATATAATATTTTTTTAATGGTTTTGCAGGTGGAACCATGAGCCTGAGAAAAACATAGGCGGAACCATGATTGGGCAAAGTTTCCAAGAGGGTGAAATTTTTGCAGTGTCCAAATTGGACAAATTATATGTTGATATTACACCTCTTAGTGACACGAACCCGATGATGCAGTCAGATTCTTGATCTGAGCAGCGGATTTGTAGAGGAATCGAAGGAGGGAATCTTTGAGGAATTTAGGGGGAATCTAAAAGATTCCTTGAGCCCCAGATTCTCAATTTCTCAGAATTCAGAAATTTGACAGTCGATTTTGCACTATTCGATGCCACAAATATGATGGTGTGTTCAGATTTTTCATTTTTCCATTCTATTTTTAGCCACTTTTCTAAGTGGAGTGCGGGTGTCATCATTTAGGTGTGAACAACCATTTCCATGCGATTGATATTGTGAGATCGATGACATAGATAGCTTCAGCAGTTTGACATCCACTTCTTCAGATGGCCCTTGTTTGCGAGGTATATGATGTGTTCATGTACTTCTTCTTTATGCATGTGCTGTGTTATCACTCAGGTTGTCCCTTGGCTCCTTAAGGGATACGGCCGAGGTAACCACAAACCAATCTTTGGACTGCAGGTCCTAGCCTACTTGCAATCAGAGAGGGCTCTCTCTTTTTGTTTTAACCTAGTTTTGGGTTGATTTTAGGCTAGTTGTATGCTTCTTTGGGTTTTGTTTACGTTTTGGTGGGATGATTGATGTTTTCAAGTAGGGAGGCATGCATAGTATGAGAGGTTCAAACCATTGGGCATGGAGTCATGGAAATGGGTTGCTGGTGCGTTTTCTTGGTCACAAGAGGAATATAGAGCAAGATAGCTACACATGAAACAATATTTTAAGTTAAAGGATGAAATGAAGGCCAAGGAATGAAAGGAAACTAAGAATCTCTCATTCAGCTTAACAGAGGGGAGGCGAGTGAACTATATCTAGGAGCAGTCAAGAATTCCTAAATAACAGTCACACATGAATGAAACAGAGCAAATAAGAGCCGTGAGGAATTCATATTTATGCCTGAATCAGAAGAAAACATATAGAAGTCACAGAAATTGAGCATAGAGTGTAGCCACGCAAGTTCTAAACTAATCTTTCTTTCTGTAACTTAGATGGTGATATATGTATGATATATATATATATATATATATATATATATATATATATATATATATATATATATATATATATATATATATATATATGAATCGAAAACAGAGGTAAGAATCACTTATTGGGCCATGTAGCAGCACAAGAATTCTATATTTCACCCTTTAGCCATTTAAAACACAACAGACAGTCCATCCTCCAAGCTTTTCAGCAATCTTTGATTATAGAAATTCTCAAAACATACAGTGCGAGTCCCGCATGAGGATTATCAACCAACCAACCCTTTAAACAATGAATTAGGGTGGTTTATATAGGGAAAATATCTAAAAATATCCATTACAGAAGATCTTAAACAGATCTGAGGGAAGTGAGTTCTTTAATCTAATCTTGTCATGGAATTAATGCAAAAAGATATCTAAGTGCTGCGCTGGGGCAGCCGCCTCAAAAATGAGTCGAAATCTGTCCTTATGGCTCTGTGCTGTTCATTTAGCCATAACTGTGCTTTGGGCTTTGATCCCCTGCTCTTGAGTGGTTTTGATGTGCATTAACTGTGATCTGAGAGCCTTTAAATGGTTTCACCGCTTTCTTTGACTTTGCTTGGGGGCCTTTAATGTTCACTTGCTTCGATTTGATACTCTTTGCCGCTTCACTGATACTCTTCAATGTAATCGAGGCTTCGTCTTTCCTCTGATACTCTTTAACACTTAAATTGGGCTACTTTCTCTTGATCTGATATGCTTGAAACTGTCAAATCGCCCCTTTTCTGCCCTTTCAAGGCAAGAATGGCTGCTGCAAATGATTTCCGTGGCCTCTGGAATGCTACCGGCGCTGGCTGATTTGAATAGGAATCATAAATGAGGAGTTTCTGTCAAACTGCGAGTTTTCGGGCCTGCTGGTAGCCGAGCGATATGAAGCTTTCCATTTTGGTCATTTTTTCTTAGCGATGCGCGATTAGCGCTAAGCGCTAATCGCGCATCGAAAACTGCCTCAGTTTTTCATTCCGGGCTCTCTTTGCTGCGATTTGCGCCCTTCGTGCCTTCCTTTAGTGATGACGTCAGTAGTGGGTCCCAGTACGGCAGTGACGTGGCAGGGTGATGTGGCAGGATGACGTGGGAGTACGGCGGGGATTAAATCGGAGATCGGCAATCAGCGGGGACAGGAGGCAATGACTCTTATATATGTGATGCAATGGGAGCGATCGTCGATTTCGGAAAGGCGATAAGGCATGCGGCTGTGCGAAACTGGGAAATATTGCGGAAATGAATGGATCGCGATGCGATATGCTTTCGGGTGCGATAGCAATATCGTGTCGGTGGATGAGAGGGGTGATATATATGCAGGTATAGAAACTTGTGACTGTCGATCGCGAAATCGCATCGACGAAGTGATATTGGGGAGATATAAAAGGGGCTGGCCGATGAATAAATGCTGCGACCTCCGACAGCGATATCGCATCGGAGGAGAGGAAAACTCATCGGAGGAGGGTTAATGTGATCGGAAAAGGCCTTTTAAAGCTTTGGAAGGGTTCTTGATGCATCGGAAGGAGTCTGATAGCATTTGAAGGGGGTTTTTGTGTTTTGGAAGGAGTCCAAACACCTTAGGAAGATGGTTTTTTGAGCAAAATGAGGGTTCTTACTAAGTTTCAAGTAAACTTAGTAATTCCCAAGCATACTTATGGTTATATTTCAACCAGAGGAGGGGATATGTAAATAATGGGGATTTTTACCATATATTTTTAGTATGGGAAGGAAAAAAATTAGGAGGGATTTACGTAATAGAGTTAGGAGTTAATATGAATTTTGTGAAGAAAGCGCTAAGTATGTAAATCTTAGGCTATTTAAGGGGGAAAATGACTCATAGAGGAAGTATGAACACTCCTTGAGTAAAGTAGATCTTTACCAAGGCAAATGGTATGGAAAATGATGAAACTAAGAGGTATTAAGCATATCTTGCCCTCTTTGGGCAACAAGAAGAAGGGGGAGTTAGTCATGCCTCACTTGAAGTCCTTCAAACGAAAACCTGCCTCAAACTTGTGATATGAATAGATATGACACTTCAAAAGATGAAATGGGTCACAAGCCATGATTCTGCAACCGCAAAACTACCTACCCAGCCTACTCACCTAACATTTTTTCTTATTTTGGTTTGGGTGCACTTGAACTAGCATACCCAGCTTTTCATTCTTTTCTTCTTGCTGTCCTCCTATATACATCTACACTTATTTCATTCAGGGGCTCATATTAAGCTGTTGAGCACCCTTGTTTCTCTACCTATCTACAAATCTGCCAAGATTAAGCTGTTTGGACAGTTAATTATTCTCTATATTCTACAACAGGAAATTGAAACCTAGGGAGACCAAGATTAAGTTGTTTGGCCTTCCCTTAACTGAAAACTCATCAAAAATGGATCAACTCATCAAAAAATGGATCATAGCAGTGACACTTAGACTAGCACACTTTCATGGACACTTCTTTGGCCTCTGTAGCAAATATGGAACATTGTAGCATGCAAAGTATGACATATTTGGTATGTAAAAATGTCGATCATGAAAGATGAATACCTGTTGCAACAGGGGGCTAACAGTGGCTCCACTTGGGGATGGCTTTTCCTTGTGAAAAGCCAAGAACAGCAGGTCAGACTGCCTTGATCTTATATTGTTGTTGTGGAACTGAAAACAATTCTTCGTTGGCTGCTAAAAAACTGGGATCTTGAGATCTGAACAACACTCTCCTCAACTGAATTACTGTGAACTATATAGCGTCGCCTGCTTTCTTCTGCGTGCTTGATATTACATACATTTTTGCTTGAGACCTGCCTTCTGAAATAAACACAAAAAGGGGACAAATTGGAGCAACTCCTCTTAATTTTGTCTTTGAACAGGTTGTAGGTGTAACACAAAAACCGCTCCTCTGTTTTGATACTATTGAATGAAGTGGGAAGCTTGATTGTAGCACTTCTAACTGGATTTGATTTGATATGACAGTGCCGCTTGGTTCCAAGTAATCAGATTTCTTAAACAAACATAAAAAGGAAAGCATTGACATATATACAAACACTAATATACAAATATATACAGAGGGGCATTGTATCCCTTAAAAGGGATCTCGATAATGTTTCAACATTCGGCCATTCACAGGGCCTTCTTCAATTTCGCTGCCATCTTGAGGTTTGAGAAAATAGGTGTTATTGCCTTGCACAGCACTGACAACAAATGGGCCTTTCCATAAAAAATCAAATTTTGCATTCTTTCCCTTGTCTTTTCTTCATGAGTCCCACCTTAGAACTTTGTTGCCAACATAGAAATCCTCAGCCTTGGTCCTTTTGTCAAATGCTTTCTTCAGCCTCTCTTGCACAATTTGAGCTCTTTCATACACTTGCTCTCTGGTTTGCTGAAGATGAATGGTCTGATTTATTCTTCTTTGAACATTATTCGGTTCATCTTGAATCTCTTATAACAGCTTCATAATGAAAATGCCCAAAGAAGATGGAAACCTGGCCTCCATGCCATACACTAGCTCATAAGGGCTCATCCCAATGGATCTCTTTGTTGAAAGTCTGTCTGCCCAAAGGGCATTTGTGAGCTTTTTATGCCATTTCTTCTTGTTTTCTTCTAAGATCTTCTTGATAATATTAATTAGGCTCTTGTTGGATGATTCGGCTAAGCCATTACCTTGAGGGTAATAGGCTATGGAGTGACCCAAGGTAATATGGAATTTGTGGCAAAAACTGATCATTTTCTTGGATTTGAAGGCAGCAGCGTTGTCTATAATGATCTTCTCAGGACAGCCAAATCTAGAAAGGATGTTGCGTTCGAGGAATTGGATAATGGTTGAGTCATTGGCTTGCCTACATGGGATGGCCTCAATCCACTTGGTGAAATAATTTGTGGCTGTTAGAATCCATTTGTGCTGGCCTGAGGAAGAGGGATGGATTTCTCCAATGAAGTCAAGACCCCATTGTTGAAAAGGATTTTCGGTTGATATGGGCTTAAGGGGCAAGGGCAGCAGCTTTCTTTTGCCCTCAAAGATTTGGCATTTGTGGCATGAGGTAGCAAACTTCTTTACATCTGCAAACAAAGAGGGCCAATAGAAACCAGCCCTTAAAATTTTATCAGCAGTGGACTTCCAATATAGATGTCCTCCATAGTCCCCCGCATGGAATTCTTTCATGACATTGTTAGTTTCATAAATGGTTAAACAATTAAGCAATATGCCTTCATGATTTTTCCAAAATAATGCACCATCTAAGATACAAAACTTTAAAGCCTTCATTTTTAAAAATCTTTTCTTGGCTCTGGACAATTCTGGGGGAGCAAACAGGTTTAACAATACGAAGCATATATCAGCATACCATGGGGATTGCAAAAAGGTTTCACTAATCTGTGGAGTCGCCAGCTCCTGTTCATTGTCCAGTTGGTTAATGTATAGGGCTTGAAAATTTGTTTCGGACATCAGTTTGGCTAAACCTTGTCCCTTTATGAGCTTGGTTGGTTTTATTTCTATGTCATACTCAAGGATGTTAGCAATCCACTTGCCTCTTTTGCCTTCTAATCCCTCTTGGGTTAATATGTCTTTTACAACAGCATTTGGGACATAGGCAATCACATGTGAATATAAAATGTAAACTCGGAAATCTTTGATTGCTTTAACAAGGGCATATGCCTGCTTCTCCACGATTTGGTACTTCAAAGGGGCATCCCTAAGGGCTCGGCTGAAAAAAGCAATTGGCTTTTCATTTCTTTGATCACCCTTTTATGGAAGGAAAACAGCTATGGTATGATCAGATGCAAAGGAAAAGATGAAAAAATCTTTGTCGAATTGAGGACTGGTGAGAACAGGGGCTTGGGTTAAGGCAGTTTTGATACTCTCAAAGGCTTGCTTGGTTTCAAGAGACCATTTTACCTTGGCATCCTTTTTTAACATGTTGCTTAACAGTCTTATGAGCTCGGCTAGATTTGGGATAAATCTCCTTAGGAAATTGATCTTTCCAAGGAATGCTTGCAATTCTTTTATGTTTCTTGGATATGGGATTTGCAAAATGGCTTGGATCCTTTCAGGATCAATTCTAATCCCCTCTTTTGAAATGATATGGCCAAGTATTTTGCCTTCTTCAAGGCCAAAGAGAGACTTCTTGGGCTTCAAGGAAATGTCGTATTTCCTACATGTCATGAATATTTGCCTTAGGTGTTTGAGGTGCTCTTGATCAGATTTGGAGAAAGGGGTAAGGTCATCAAGGTATACAACTAGGAAATCATGGATTTCCTTGGCAAATGCAATGTCCATTGCCCTTTGAAAAGTTACACCAACGTTCTTTAGGCCGAAAGGCATTTTGACGTGTTTAAATGTTCCCCACGGTGTGGTAAAGGCTGTCTTGTCTTGGTCATCCAAGTGAACAAGTATTTGGTTGAAACCTGAAAAGCCATCAAGCAGTGAAATCCTTGATGACCCCACTACTCTTTGTAGAATGTGATCCATTTTTGGCAATGGGTAGTGGTCTTTTAGGGAGACTTGGTTTAAGTTTCTTAGGTCCACACATAGCCTAATCTCACCTGTCTTTTTTCTTGTGGGAACAAGATTCGACACCCATTCAGAAAATCTAATGGGTGCTATGATACCTGCTTCAAACATCCTCTTGACTTCCTTCTCAACCAAGGGGAGGAGCATGGGATTGATTCTTCTAAGTTTTTGTTTGAAGGGCTTTTGGTTTGGTTTTAAGGGAATGGTGTGTTGGATCACTGAGGTGTCATAGGACTTCAAGTCCTCGTAACTCCAAGCAAATACATCTTGAAACTCTTTGAACAAATCAACATATTTTGGTTTTTGATCAGGTGGTAGATTTTGAGATAGTTTGATCATTTTGGGCTTCTCTGCCGTCCCAATATTGTGTTCTTCTATAGCGGTGTTTAAGGGCTGCATTTTTGGCTTTCTAGGAACATCATTTGTATCAAACATATCTTCTAATGGAGTAAGGCCAGCAGGGAGAAAGTTATCCTTTAGATCAATGATCTCGACCTCTGTTTTGGCTATTTCTTCCAAATGCATTTGTTTCAGCTCTTCTATGTTTGCATTGTCAAAAACAGTTGGGTTTAGCATTTGTTTGGCTGTTACAGCTGTTACAGCCTGTTGATTTTCATTTGTTTGCTGTTGGGAGTCATTCATGGCATCCATGTCAATTTTTATATTTGAAAACTCATGCTCAAGAGTGAGGAAATTGTTAATTTGTTCATCGCTTTCAAACACTTGCCAATCTTTAACATTATTTGGGACAACAGGCCTATGTTTTATTTCAGCAGTGAAATGGTGATTTGGCTCAAAGGGAAGCTTGCATGTGCTGGCAAAAGTGGCTAGGCTGTGAGCATGTATGTTATGATTTCTTGAAATCTTGGCAAGCTTGGATTCAGAGAATGCATTGAGTACATTAGTGGCAACTGTCCTATAGGCCCTCATTCTATTGTCATTAGTAACAAAGTTACCTTTCATTTTTTGGATTACTAGGTCGGAGTCACCTATAATAGACACTTTGGCAACTCCTAAAGCTCTGAGCAGCTTAAGGCCTAGGAGGAGTGCCTCATACTCGGCCATGTTGTTGGTGCATTTGAAATTCAGTCTATATGCATGACCTTGTGCATAATTGTTATGTGTGTTGTGGATCCATACACCTGCCCCTGCTCCTAACTTATTAACTGAACCATCAAACTCTAAATACCATGTGATTTCTTGCTTGTGGTTAGTATTAAGAGTTTCAGTCATTTTAGGATTAGGCGGACCTGAGTCTCATGTTTCGAGAGGTTCTTGTTTTATGTTGGTTGCATTGGTTATTGTGACAGTCTCATGGGTATGTGCAACCGATTCTTCATTGATGTGTGCTTGTTGTTCTAGAGCCAAAGGCTTGACATCAGTTAAAGGGCAGCTATCATCATTAAACAAAATAAATGAATCCATTTCAGTGTGGATTGAGTAGATGGGGAAGTTTTGTGACTTATCCTCGTTGCTCACCATATTTTTCATGAGTGTTTCTCTATATAGTCTTTTTGGTTGCCCAAAGACTGATATAGTGGCGTAAGAGAGGTCTAATTGGAGGGATCCTTGGAGTTTTGCTCCCCAAGATCTTGATTGGAGCATGCCATACTTTGGTGGAATGTCATCAACCACCACATCCATGAGGATTGTCTTATTAGGATATTGGACTAAGGAGACACACAAGTCTTTGATTAGGCCTAAACACTTGACTTGACTTGAGTCAAAAGAGAATAAATCTTTGTATGGCCTGGTTATGTCAAGGTTTAGTCTTTCCATTACCGCTTTGGGCATAAGATTGTGTGATGCACCTGAGTCAAACATTGCATTATGTAAAATTTTATCATGGATATGCAAATTGATATAGAATGGAAAAACTGCTCCATTGACTATTTTTCCATTGACTTCTGGGCCAAAGAGCAGCTCGGGGGTATCATCTAAAATATTTACATCATCCTTAACCTCTGGCATTTGTAGCAATCTTTGTATTTGATGCCTATAAACATCATGCTTGGCAAGTTCTGAGAGGGGGATGGATATCTTAAATTTTCCAATATCTGCCTCTAAATTAAATGGCTTTCCAGTGGAGTTTTGGTGTTGATGATGGAAGATTTTTCTTTTTCATTTGAATTAAGAGTGGTTTTCTCTCGTTCGCCAGCGTTATGGAGAGTGATCACTTGCGTTTTTTCAGTTATGGGAAGGCTTTTTGGAATGCTGTGCACATTTTCCTTTGAGGAAAAAGGCATGACAGGCTGATTTTTAGAAGGCTGTTCGATAGTTATATCATCTATGGTTACGTACTCTGGGTTTGGAACAGATTGTTCAACGTGTTCTGTCATAACAGCCTTGCCTTTGATTTTATCGAGATATTGTTTTTCCTTTGGTTTGATGGGCTTGGGCACATCAATCATTCTGGTTCTTAGCTTATATTGCTTGTTTAGCTCATAAACGGTTGGGTCATAGGCTTGTTCAAAGTCGAAGGACTCTTGGGTTTGAAATTGATGCATATTATCGTTATTTTGGTCTTCTTTAGTTAAGAAGACATGTTGCTCGTTCTTCAAACCCATTAGGTTTATGTGAGTGTCTTCTATAGGTTCATTAGCTGTTGATGTCTTAGCATAATTTTCTTGGAAAGGAGGCCTTATTTCACGGTCTGGGCTCACTCTTGCAGCGTTTGGGTTTTGATTCCTTCTGAAGTTCGGGTTCCTAACAGCGTTGGTTTGCTGCCCGTCCCATGACGATTTTTTTTCAACGTTGTCCACTCTATCTACCAGCCTATGCATGCCACTGATAAGGGCATCCAGCTTTTGGTTTATGGCTGAGGGTTATTCCTTAAAGGTCATTCTCCTCTCTGTTCTGGCTCTGTTTCTTTTGGCGATTAAATTTTCCTCCACAGTGACAGCCACATTTTGCATTTCGGCAAGGCTATTAGGGGCTCTTTGTTTTAACTGGTAGGCCATATCTGGGTCGAAACCATCAGGGAATTTATACAAGGCAAGGTCAGGTGGAGGCCTTAAGTTCTGTGGTATTGCACTATAAACATTATTGAATCTTGCACAATAGTCCAAAACAGACCCTTGAGGGCCTCTTTTAATTGTATCGTATTCGGCTAGTATGTGCAAGGGGTATTTCTTTTTCTCCCATCTGTTGATAAATGACTGGTATAAGGCATCTGGGTCTGCTATGGAATTAGCTGGGAGTGCTCTAAACCAAGTCCTGACATCGCCTGTTAAACTTTGGACAAAAATCTTCATTCTCACCCCATCATCGTCAATCTCATAGCTTTCAAAGTAATCCTGCATTTTCTTTATATGTTGAAGGGCTGTGCAAGCACTTGTGCCATCAAAATAAGTTATTTTAGTATGGTAATCCTGAGGCATAGCCCTAAGGTTAGCAGGCAGCTGTAAGGGTGCATATCTATTAGCCATATTAACAGGTATAAGTGGAGCAACAGGGATAAACGGAACAGCTGGAACAACTGGGATAATAGGAGTAGTAGTGGTAGTATGCGCAGTGAACGAAGGTGTGGAAAAGGTGCTTGGAGAGGTGGATGAAGAACAAGGGGAACTAGGGGTTGAACGAAATAAAACTTTGACAGGGGTGGGAACACAGCTTGGCTGAACTATCTCAGGACTAGAATCAACAAAATCCTCTTTTCGCTCTAATTTCCTGAGGTTTCTTGGGATTAAATTCAGATTTTCAAAAACAACTGGTGGATTTGGGTCTAGGTTTGACCTGGTATTATGTGTTTTCTTCTTAGGAGCCAGCTTCTAACTTGTTTTTTGGAATTTTCTGAATAAGTCCCTAGCAGAGTCGCCATTTTCTCAATTTCTCAGAATTTAGAAATTTGACAGTCGATTTTGCACTATTCGATGCCACAAATATGATGGTGTGTTCAGATTTTTCATTTTCCCATTCTATTTTCAGCCACTTTTCTAAGTGGAGTGCAGGTTTCATCATTTAGGTGTGAACAACCATTTCCATGTGATTGATGCTGTGAGATCGATGACACAGATAGCTTCAGCAGTTTGACATCCACTTCTTCAGATGGCCCTTGGTTGTGAGGTATATGATGTGTTCATGTACTTCTTCTTTATGCATGTGCTGCACAGATCCTTGTTGATGCTTGATGTGGGATCTTGTTTATTACTTGTTTTCATGATTCCTGCTTGATGTGACGCGGAATCGTCTATGTGATGTACTTGTTGTCATGTTATGTTTTGAGTTCCCTTTGTTGTATGTTGATGGGATACTCAGGTTGTCTTCATGCATGTTTGCATTGAGATCCCTCTTATGCCATGTTGGTGAGGTGCTCATCATGCATGAGTTTGTGTCATACTGATAGGACTCTTTTGACTGAGAGTTCCTGTAGTGGAACATATCTTGGAGCCACTCCTACGTTAGGGAATTTTCCTTGTATGATAGCGACATCATCTACATGTACATCATCCCTATTGACAACACTTAATGCAACGACCTACACCATCTTGACACCAAGGCCCAGAGACGTAGTCACTCCTGGACGAACTCCGTTATCAACAGGTTATGTTTTCATGTGTTGATGATTGTCATGTTCCTCTTATTTACATCATGCAGATGTATTCATAATTTTTTTTTTTAAATTCAATTTAACACATCACGAAAGAAAAAGGTGTTGGAAGGGTCCTTTGTCACACCCGGACCCGAATCAAGTGGTATCACAACGGTTTTTACGTGGATGTGAATTGCAGCGTGTTTGATGGAACGTGTAGTGACAAAGGATTAAAAAGAAATGTAGAAGACCGTGCTCAACATTTCCAAAAGGGTAGAGATAATGTATGGAGCTCTACAGAAAGAGACAGAGGAAAATGAGCGATTGCAGCTTCAGTGGTGATCCATGGAAGAGGCCCTGGAAGAACTGAAGCATAACAAACATAATCTTCAAACAGAGAACACTGAATTGAATATGCGTCTACATGAAGAGAAAGAGGAAAAAAAAAGTTTGCTATGACAACTGCAAGTAAAGGATGAGGCCTTGGAAAAGCTGCAACGAGACCCATGTGAGGTAAAAACTAGTTTTCCATATTCATGTATGTTCCTTGATGATGATTTCGTTGTTTTTTAAAATCATACCACAGGAATTGGATCCAAACTATTGAAGGGAATGGGGTATGAAGGAAAAGGAATGGGCATTAATGGCTAAGGCATTTTCAACCTTATCAAAGTAGAGGAATTACCCCATCAGGTAGAACTTGGGTATGTCAGAAAGGAAGTTGGGGAATGCACCGAGACAACTAGCGAACCACCGATGATGAAAAGATGTTGATTTCCTTTTGGTTTCGTCTTCACATATTATGAGTTCTATTGGAGATTTGGACATCCCAATTATAGGGACAAACATGAGGCTCCTTACAAGGATGAGGCATGAGGAGGAAGAATAACTTGGTGTTAATAACCAAGGCATAACTCAACCTTTGGATGTTGTGCACGAACATCGATTTGTAGGCTCGAGATACACTAAAGGAGAGTGCTCCAAGGTGTCAGAGTCGTCCAAGACATTGTTGAAATTGTCGAGGAAAGAAAATGATGGGAACACATCCCCATCATCCCATGGCAGTTTCCATTGCAGGGAAAGAGCCGAGGCAAGCTCTCATCACCATACTTACACCAGAGATAGTAAGGGAAGGTATAACCACTTTCGATCTTCGAATGTTCATTTCGATTATGATCATGTTGATAATAATGAATGTGTAGAAATTTTGAATAATTTAACACATATTCAACAGAGATTATCCTGATCATACAATTTAAGCGGAACATGTATAATACATAATCTCCTCTACGTTGATCAAGAATATAGCAGCATCAATAACAATAAAACATCAAGAGCATTCACACATTAACACAGTATGTATCACGGGGAAAGCATCTTGCTAAAAACCCCACACTATCTGTATATTAATGATTGAGTCATGTAACATTACATAGCATAATACTTCTCACAAGTATCTCCACCTCTGTTACACACAATACAGCTCAGATCTGATCTCCAAATCTCTTCCACTGCTTGCCTGCCTCCACTGCTCAATACCTGCTCAAGAACTGATGAGAATAGCTTCCCAAACTCGATTTTCACCTGCAAAATAGTCACTCACTCTTTGTGGACGTGAGCAAAGGCTAAAATGCGGGCCAAATACGTGAGCAAACTCATTGGCATACTCAATCCTTTGATTGTGCAAGATCTGGTGCACAACTATAGTCACAACTGATAGCAATCTGATTCTCTACCAGCTGTCCCTGTTGAACTGAACATGCACTGACATGCAACTGAGTTAACTGATGTATTCTTTAGTTGTATTATGAGTTAATAATTAGTTTAACAACTCATCATTAGTCTATCTGCAGTTAGACTAACTACAACCAGTTTAACTAAGTTAAACTGAACACAACTCCATCAACTGTACCTCCAGTCCACTAAACTCAACTCACTTGAGTTCTAACTGAAGTCATGCATGCAACAACTCAACTGACTCATAAGAAAAACGAATTTCCTTCTGACAGCTGCATGTGCCACTTCCGTAGCTCAAACCGAAGTGCTCCAAGAGAATAAGATTAAGTTTATAGTCCAAATATTATTGTGAGATAATAATATTTGACTTTTCTATTTTTGACAGCCAGTCTAAAAATAGACTTGATCACTCACACTGTGATCACTCACACTTTCATCAAAAATAGAAGTCCATCTATTTTTCCCAACTTGATCAATCATCCATAAACATAGACATGATCCATATGTCTAAAAATAGACATAGTCTAAAAATAGACTTGCGCCAAAAATAGCCTGCGGGCCCACTTAGTGAAGGCGACTCTTTTCACTAAGCTCCATCATCTTGTTGCAATCTCAACACTCCCTCTCGACAAGATATGGATTATCAGCAACCCCTATCCTGCCTCGGTGGTACTCGAATTTGCTCCTGGTGAGAGCCTTCGTCAGAATATCAGCATCCTGATCCTCCGTTGGAATGTACGAAAGTAACATGATCCTCCGCTGCACACAATCTCTGATATGATGGTACCTGATGTGCTTGGACCCGAAAAACCCGACCAAGATCATCTTCATCCACACAGATCTCTGCTTCCTGCTGTACCAAGAAACTACTGTCGATCCGATACTGAAGACCCCTCCTGATGTGCTCTTTCTGTCCGTTGGGCTCCCTACCCAATCTGCATTCGTGAAGCCACATAGCTTCACCTCATCCTCCTGTCTGTACCAAGATCCATATCCTGATGTGCCTCTCAAGTGGCTCAATACATGCTTGCCCGCCTTCCAGAAGAGCTTGGTAGGCTTAACCATAGCTTGTGAAAGCTGGTTAACTGCATAGCATATATCAGGTCGTGTATTGACCAAATACATCAGCGACCCCACCAACTGTCGATAAACAGTGGCATCCACTTCTTCTCCCGAAGTGGCATCCTCCTTCCTCCAACCTCCAGGAAGAGGAGTATCAACAGGCTTGCAGCCATGCATGTTGAACTTCTCCAGTATCTCCCGAGCATACTTGCCCTGAGAAACAAACAGTCCACCACTGCGCTGCCATATTTCCAATCCTAGGAAATAGTGAAGGAGGCCCAAGTCCTTCATCTCAAACTCTGTAGCAAGATCCTTCTTGCATGACAGTATCAACAGCTCATCACCCGTTAGAATCAAATCATCAACATACAGTACAATGATAAGCAACTTACCCTCCACCACAATCTGGTATAGGTTCGGATCCGCCTCGCTCTTGGAGAATCCAAGTCCTGTGAAATAGCTGTCTATCCGTGTGTACCAAGCACGTGGTGCTTGCTTCAACCCATACAGCGCTCTCTTGAGCCTGCACACATGCGACTCGCTGCTGAAGACTTCAAAGCCTTCGGGTTGCTCAATGTACACCTCCTCCTCAATGACTCCGTTGAGGAACGCAGTCTTCACATCCATCTGATGAATGTGCCATCCCATCTGCGCTGAGAGAGCAAGAATCGTCCGTATGGAAGAATACCTTGCGACAGGTGCAAAGGTCTCCTCATAATCGATCCCCTCAATCTGTGAAAAGCCTCGGGCAACAAATCTTGCCTTGTACTTCTCCACACTCCCGTCAGCTTCCTGCTTAACTTTGTAGATCCATCTCGAACCCACCACTGATTTCCCTTCCGGTCTAGGAACAATCTCCCATGCACTGTTTCTGACAATAGAATCATACTCTTCCACCATGGCGTCTACCCATGCAGGATCCTCCACAGCTTCCTCGAAAGAGGATGGCTCAGTCACAACACACTTGCTCATAAGAGCCATGTATCCAGTGTACCGATCCGGTGACTGTCTCTGCCTGCGTTGCGCTGTAGGTGGTCCTACAACTTTCTCTGCATCTTGAGCCAGTCGCTCAGCTTCTGTCAAGCGCTTTCGCCCTCTGATGGTTGGCGCTGCATGAGTGGTCTCTTCCACTCCATGAACCTCGTCCTGTGGCTGACCACGTCCTGAAGCTCATCCTTAGGAACTAATAGCTCCTCATCTGCATGCAAGTGTAGCTCCCTCTCAAGCGAACACTTCATGGCTTTCTCCTCCTGAAATTTTATATCCCGTCGCACAACAGTTTTACCACTGTCTGGCAAATACACACGATAGTTGTGGGGCGTATCAATGTACCCCACAAATATCCCAACCTCTGCAGTCGGCTCCAACTTCTTTCTGGCATCCTTTGTCACATGCATGTAAACGTTAGCACCAAAAATCCTCAAATGAGAAAGATCAGGCTTCTTACCAGAATAAGCCTCCTCGGGTGTACTCATGCCAAGTATCCTATGAGGACAACGGTTCTGCACATAAACTGCTGTATTGCATGCTTCTGCCCACAAGTGAAGGGGTAGGCCCTGATCATGCAACATTGCCCGTGCAACACCCACAATCGTTCTGTTCTTCCGCTCAGCTACCCCGTTCTGCTGTGGGTTATGGGGAGCTATGAGCTCTCTACGAATCCCTTCTGCCTTGCAGAAATCCTTGAACTCGTCCGAGATGTATTCACCACCATTATCGCTCCTAAGAGCCTTCACCTTCTTCCCCGACTCCTTCTCGACCAGTGCTTTGAATTCACAGAACTTTGAATATGTCTCGTTCTTCTTCTGCATGAAGAAGATCCGGCACTTACGAGAGAAATCATCAACAAAAATCACATAATACCTGTGTTTTGCTGTCGAAGCAATTGAGAAAGGTCCACACACGTCTGTGTGAATTCTCTCAAGGATCGTCGTAGCGCGACTATCCTTCTCGTGAAAGGTGGCTTTCACAAACTTCCCCAAAGTACACCCCTTGCACTGATCTGACTGCGCAAGTGTGCCTTTAGGAAGCCCTGTAGTGATCTGTTGCAGTATCTTCAAGGCTCCATGGTGAAGGTGACCCAATCTCCTGTGCCACAACTCGCCATCATCCCGGCTCACCAATCCTTCTGCCTTGCCTGCCATTGCTGCGCATCCATCTACATGCAACTGATAAAGGTTCCTCACTCGAACCCCTATCTTCTGGGTCTCACCAGTTGTCTTGCTGCGCAGGAAGGCCTTTCCCTCGCTGAAAACAACATCATACCCCTTGTCTTCTAACATCGCCATTGAGATGAGATTCTTCTTCAATCCTGGAACATGCATGACTTCCTTCAATACAAAGGGTTTACCAGACTCCCTCTCAAAGGAAATGGTACCGATACCAGTCGCACTGTATCTACCATCATCGCCCATCTCGATGTGCACTCCAAGATCTTTGTCCTCCAGATCAGAGAACAAATCTCTATCTCCCGTCATGTGAAAAGACGCACCACTGTCCAGGAACCACACTGACCCCATCACACTTGAAACCAAGCATGCGATCAATGAAAAATCAAGCTCAAACTGAGAAGCTAAAGCCTCTCCCCCTGCAGATCCAGCAGCTTGCTTGTTCTTCTTCTTCTGCGGACAATTTGTGGCATAGTGTCCGTGCTGGTGACAGTGAAAACACTTCACTTTGGACATATCCTGCTTCTTGCCTTTCGCACCGGAATGAGAAGCTTTCTCGTTCTTCCCCTTCTTTGCTTTGGCAGCCAAAGCACAATTCTCTTCATCAGATACCTTTGATGAAGATCCATTCTCACCTTTATTGTTATTGAGTTTATCCTTGAGCGCCAAGTCGCTCTTGCTTTGGAATAACATTCGCAATCTGTTGAAAGACATTTCAACAACACTGTTGCAAATTCGAATTCCACCAGCAACCAACTCAACTGCTTCCGATCTAGAATTCGTGAGTAAACACTTCCTGAATAGTAGATCTGATGATCAACCCTCGCTTGATATCCTGTAAAAATCTCTTCTACAAATCAAGCTGCTCCGATACCATGTAGAAACTTTTTCTACAATTATCTAGCTCTGATACCATGTAGAAATTTTGAATAATTTAACACATATTCAACAGAGATTATCCTGATCATACAATTTAAGCGGAACATGTATAATACATAATCTCCTCTACGTTGATCAAGAATATAGCAGCATCAATAACAATAAAACATCAAGAGCATTCACACATTAACACAGTATGTATCACGGGGAAAGCATCTCGCTAAAAACCCCACACTATCTGTATATTAATGATTGAGTCATGTAACATTACATAGCATAATACTTCTCACAAGTATCTCCACCTCTGTTACACACAATACAGCTCAGATCTGATCTCCAAATCTCTTCCACTGCTTGCCTGCCTCCACTGCTCAATACCTGCTCAAGAACTGATGAGAATAGCTTCCCAAACTCGATTTTCACCTGCAAAATAGTCACTCTCTCTTTGTGGACGTGATAAAAGGCTAAAATGTGGGCCAAATACGTGAGCAAACTCATTGGCATACTCAATCCTTTGATTGTGCAAGATCTGGTGCACAACTATAGTCACAACTGATAGCAATCTGATTCTCTATCAACTGTCCCTGTTGAACTGAACATGCACTGACATGCAACTGAGTTAACTGATGTATTCTTTAGTTGTATTATGAGTTAATAATTAGTTTAACAACTCATCATTAGTCTATCTGCAGTTAGACTAACTACAACCAGTTTAACTAAGTTAAACTGAACACAACTCCATCAACTGTACCTCCAGTCCACTAAACTCAACTCACTTGAGTTCTAACTGAAGTCATGCATGCAAAAACTCAACTGACTCATAAGAAAAACGAATTTCCTTCTGACAGCTGCATGTGCCACTTCCGTAGCTCAAACTGAAGTGCTCCAAGAGAATAAGATTAAGTTTATAGTCCAAATATTATTGTGAGATAATAATATTTGACTTTTCTATTTTTGACAGCCAGTCTAAAAATAGACTTGATCACTCACACTGTGATCACTCACACTTTCATCAAAAATAGAAGTCCATCTATTTTTCCCAACTTGATCAATCATCCATAAACATAGACATGATCCATATGTCTAAAAATAGACTTGCGCCAAAAATAGCCTGCGGGCCCACTTAGTGAAGGCGACTCTTTTCACTAAGCTCCATCATCTTGTTGCAATCTCAACAGAATGTAAAACATGGCATCGAAAAAAATTTACCTTTTGTGGATTACATAACCATACATTTTCTAAGTGCTGGAAAAGAATGGCAGCACACAAAAGGGTGAAGCGTGAAAGACCCTCTCAACAACATGAAAAGAAACAAGTTAAGAAAATCTGGAAGAAGAAAACCTATTGCAGTCATTACGATATAAATGGCCATCAAAGAGACACTTGTTGGAGGCTCCATCTAGAGCAGCGCCTTAAAGACAAAGAGTTGGTGCATGAACCAGGTGAAGCAGTTGTTCAACAAGAAAAATCGCCGCAAGGAGGTGACCATTCACCATGATAAGTGAAAAATGGTTCTTAGACATGTTAGCGTTTCATGGTCATACTTTTGTAAATCATTTGTTGCGTTTTAAAATGTAAAAGTGATAATGTGTTTTCCATCACTTGTTCAGCAACATTGATGTCTTGTCTTATTTTGTGTCACATGTTGAACTGTGAAAGTGATGTCATGTTTCCATCACTTGTCAAAGAAAAACAATAATGTTTGGCCTTATTTTTGTAAATCATGTGTTGCAGTGATGATGTGTTTTTCATCACTTGTTGAAGCAACAATGATGTGTTGGCCTTGTTTTCGTAGCTGGGGTATTGCATCCATCTTGTTGTAAACTTGACCACTGAGTATGTGTTATAAACTAGCAGAAAGTGTGGGACATTTGGGTCATTAGTTGGTCGTGAAATTCAAGCATGTAATTTGAAAAACAATGTATACAGGTTGCAAAGGTAGCAAGTGTCGGCTCATCTCTTAAGGCTCTGAAGAACAAAGGTGAAGGAGATGGAAGCGAGACCTTTTCAAGACGCTTGTGATGCAGACAAGGTACAAAAAAGCTACAGATTTTTTTTCATGCTTTTGGAGGACCAAAAGCTCCTCAGTGGGGAGGATTGATCTAGGTGGCTCTAGAGATCCACACAGGACAAAGAGGACTGATGGAAGCTCAAAAATAAAAGTGCTCGGAAGTTTCTCGAACCAAGTTCAGGTTGTAGATCTCGTCATCCTGATCGCATTGATGTGAATGGTTCGTCAAGCTGAGTCCGTATGCGAAAGTTAGAAGCAATCACAGTTTGGTTGAATTTCGCTGACTGGCCAAGCTTAAGGAGGTTGCAATTTGGACAAAATCCGGCCACCGAATTCCGGGCAAATTTGTGGCCTGGTTAATTTTTCTCCTTCGGCCTAAAAATCCAAATATTTGAAAATGGCCCTGTATTGTTAAAAAAAAAAAAACATATAAAAAAATGTGTGGTGGCGGGCCACCACCCCTGCCACCCCAAAAACAATATAACACCAAAAAAAATGAAATTTAAGTTTGGCTCAGCGGCCATCATCCCGCTGAGCCCTCCAACCATCCCACTATACACATAACCATATAACATGGGGTGGGCATAGGTCACCTCAGCTGGACCCAGCCCACACCCCGAAACACCACATATACAAACAAAAGCCGAGGGTAGTGGGGCTCAAACCCGCCTCCCGGGCACCCTCATACCCAAGCAACCTTCCATGTAATACGACACCATTAATACAACGATCCAACAAACAAAACACATATGCTTTAAAAAGAAATGTGCTTTGTTATATATGGTGGGGGCAGGATTTGATCCCCCGACTTCCGTGCTCCAAATATATCTACCGACCATTGGGCCATGGGGTTCCCTTGGTAAACTCCACCCATATTTGTTTATATAAACCCTTAAATTTACTTTCCTGGGGGGAGAAAGGACTGAACAACGGATTTGACAACAAAGGTGTGGAATGGGAATGGAGCCATGTGATGCAGAGAAACATGGAGAAACCAAGAGCGGGCACGTAGATCGAGATATAATATTTTTTTAATGGTTTTGTAGGTGGAACCATGAGCCTGAGAAAAACACAAGCAAAACCATGATTGGGCAAAATTTCCAAGAGGGTGAAATTTTTGTAGTGTCCAAATTGGACAAATTTTATGTCGATCTTACACCTCTCAGTGACATGAACCTGATGGTGCAGTTAGTTTCTTGATCTGAGCAGCCGATTTGCAGAGGACCCAGAGGAGGGAACCTTTGAGGAATCTAGGGGGAATCTAAAAGATTCCTTGAGCCCCAGATTCTCAATTTCTCAGAATTCAGAAATTTGACAATTGATTTTGCACTATTCAACGCCATAAATATGATGGTGTGTTCAGATTTTTCATTTTCCCATTCTATTTTTCATCCACTTTTCTAAGTGGAGTGCAGGTGTCAGCATTTAGGTGCGAGCAGCCATTTCCATGCGATTGATGCCGTGAGATCGATGGCATAAAAAACTTCAACATTTTGACATCCAATTGTTCAGTTGGCCCTTGGTTGTGAGGTATATGCTGCGTTCATGTACTTCTTCTTTATGCATTGTGCTGCATAGATCCTTGTTGATGCTTGATGTGGGATCTTGTTTATTACTTGTTTTCATGATTCCTGCTTGATGTGACGCGGAATCGTCTATGTGATGTACTTGTTGTCATGTTATGTTTTGAGGTCCCTTTGTTGTATGATGATGGGATACTCAGGTTGTCGTCATGCATGTTTTCATTGAGATCCCTTTTATGCCATGTTGGCGGGATGCTCATCATGCATGAGTTTGTGTCATAATGATAGGAGTCTTTTGACTGAGAGTTCCTGTAGTGGATCATATCTTGGAGCCACTCCTGCGTGAGGGAATTTTCCTTGTATGATAGCGACATCATCTCTATGTACATCATCACTATTGACAACACTTAATGTAGCGACCTACACCATCTTGACACTGGGGCCCGAAGAAATAGTCCCTCTTGGACAAACTCCGTTATCAACAACTTATGTTTTAATGTGTTGATGATTGTCATGTTCCTCTTCTTTACAGCATGCAGATGTATTTATTTATGTTCTTTTAAAAATGCAATTTAACACATCACGAAAGAAAAAGGTCTTGGAAGGGTCCTTTGTCATACCCGGACCCGGATCATTCTAGGAGAGAAGACCACACGATTTGAAGGTTTCTTCATGTCGAGTTCACCTACAATGAAAAAAAATAACATGGCCCAAGTCATCCACATGTACATGCCATCATAAAAAACCTACTGATGAGGAAAAAATTTAAAATAACTATGACAACTTGACTTGCAATTGCTCAAAAAACATTCAAAACAATATTCAATGGACTCAATCTCTTTCTCGTTGGGATCTATAATAATTTTAAGTTCTTGCAGCCGACTTCAAACTCAAAAATGGATCCTAGTTAATATATCCCCTATGTAAATCATCTTGGGAATTCTCTAAGTGACAACACCCAAAAAAACTAAACAACATTTGGATGTCACACTCTCTGCAATAAATCCAACTAACTTAAATGTGCTAACCTCATTCGTTAGGAAATTCCCACTAAATGTAATTATGGTTAGTGATCTAATTGAAACATTTACCTATCATCCATGCCATGAATATTCAATCAAATTTCCAAAATAATAAAACGAACCAAACTTTAACACTAAGAACATTTAATCAAAACATTATGGTAATGAAATGGACCAAACTGAATATTTAAGTAAACTTCCACGGTGATGAAAACCATGGTCAACACATGAAGTGTGAAGGAATACTAATATCCCATTGAATTAAGAAAAATACATTGCCCATCGAGAATACTACTACACATATTTGCTATAGCACAACCATAAAACTTGGTTGAAGGTTCCACCGGGAAAAGGTTTCGAGTTATAAAAAACAATTGACATGGCATATGACCCCATCATGAGTTGTTATATTGTTTAATAATAATATATATCATGGTGTGTTGTAATAATCTCACACCATATGGATAATAAGAGGTGGATGATATTAACACAATAATATATATCGTGGTATGGTTTATGAGCTCAAAACATTACTTGGAAATTAATAAAATATTAGGGTGAAAAACCATAAAATATATCGTGCACATATAACAAATGTTCAATAAATTTACTTGACCTTGTCATCCACATATAGCAAATGTTTAAAGCAATGTTGTACCAAACAATATTAGAAAAAAAAGGTACCTTTGCAGTAACGCACAACTGGGAAATAATGCACTCGCAATAATGTATTTAATCTTGTGCAAATACATGTAGTGTTAATTGCTTCATGAGCCTATTTATTCTTACCAACTTGCTCCATATGGTCTAAGTAACATCTATGCCATCTCTCCGTGGTCTCTATTGTTTGAGAATCACTCAATCCTAGTCAATTTCCACTATTGTGTCCCTGTCACCTCTGTAATTCCTATAATCTCTATTATTTTCCATCCCTACCTCTCTGTTCTAGAATCATAACCATTTTTTGCATTAACTTCTTAATTGTTTAATGCATTCCTTTTGATAATTACAAATACATACTTTCCTACATTCATTAGTCACTTTGGGCTGTCATAATTTTGTTTCTCTCAATTGCTATAGTGTGTCCTCCTTTGTGATGATCTCATGTGTGAATCCTCCTTTTCAAATGAAATGCTACACAATTATGAGCTCCTTAAATTTAGTTTTCTGTGCTGACCATACTTATGTGTTGGGACGGGGTCCCCTAGGGTCAATTTTAGGGAAAAAGCCAAATTTTTGTTGTATAAAGATGTAAAGTCTCCGCAATTTGTGGTCACGGAGCACATAGATAATTGAAGAGTCATAAAGGGTTTTACCCTTCTTTTATGTAAGTTGAGTCGGCTTTTGAAGATCTACCCATGGTCCGAGAACCATGGGATTGTATAAATAGGTGTGTCTTAGGATGTCTAAGAAAGAAAATGAGGATGAAGATGAATGTAATGGGTCAATAGAAGGAAGATCGTAGAAGTATTAGAGTAGAAGAAAGGCTATGCAACTGTGTGTGCAGAGGCCTAGAGTAGAGTCTGCAGCTGAGTGCATAGGAAAGTCTTGAGTCCGTAAGAAGAATTGAGTATTAATAAAGAATATTGTTGCAGAAATACTTGTGTTTATCTCTTTACTTCTGTTTATATGAATAATATGTCTTATGTTATAATGGGTTTATGAAATAATGATGTATTGATGGGAGAATTTACATGAGTTATACTGTTATATGCACGCAATTATTGTTAATTGTTTATGAGATGATTATCTTGTTGTATGTTGAAGATATTTAACACTTAAGCTGATTTGAGTAATTACTGGGTTATAAGTAATCTTTGAGGCGAGTAAGTAGTGGATTCACCTATTTAGGGTCGTGTTGAAGCCCTAAAAATCAGGTCTACAACAAGGGGGATACCCACCTGGTCTGAACCTTGGTTAGCAACTCCTTTTCCGTTTGGTATAGTGGGTCCGACTGGGGATATGGGACCAATTTCCCAATTTATGTGTGTGTGTGTTGAGATTTGATATTTCCTTTCTAAAAGTTCCTAAGTGAAATGCTTTTATTTTAACTCTAATCTAATAACATGCAATTGTATTCTAATAAACAGAAATATCTAATTCTACACTAACCCGGGGTGTAATATTTCCATTATGCGATCTAAAATGATTTCAAATAACAATTGGTAATAAAGATCATTCAACTGTTATGAGAAAAGAATTCAATAGAGATAAACCACTTTGTATAAAAAGTTAGACAAAACAGTTGTGAAAAACATATCGCATAATGAGCTACGCATGCATTAAGCATAAATAAATAGCTATCACTGTACATAAGTGCCAAATGATAACTGAAGCATTCACGCATCAATATATAAACAACTGAACATAAATATCACTTTAACACAAAAGGCAGAAATAGTTAAGAGATAGAAGTACCATTTATAACTAGTTCTACCCATGAGCTTCAAGCAATAATGATTTATCTCTTCTTAATCCAACATCCACTAAGAGTACAAAAGTGCAACATCAGTAGTAGATATTAAATGCAGATATCAATAAATCTTGTTCCATTCATTCATCAAAACCTCCTCGGAGGGTGCAAAAGTGCATGTTCTGAGGACAAGTTTTTGACAAATTTCAGGGCCCTTCTCTACATGCATGAGAAGGGTTTAAATACTACTAACTAAATCTAAAAATAACTTATTACAAAAATGTAGGATACGGTTTAAATGACCGTCCTCATTTCAGGAAAAAATAAAGAAAATTAATATTAACATTGAATCTAAAATTAAAACTAACAACTAACTATTTCTGTATCTGTTCCTTGAAATCACAAGCATTCAACATTTGTTTGAGAAGAGTCGGCTCACCGACTTTCGACTTTAATTGTCTTGCGAAAACGACATCAGCAAGAGCTGGCGCCATCTTCTCGGCAGAATTGATGATACATTTAAGAGTCATGCACTGGCTGTGTGGTTTTACCAAATGTGCCCAGTAAGAATCCCAATTCAACTTAGTTAATCTTTTGATCGATTCTGCCTTTTCTTGAGCTTTCTATCTCCAGCCTGTCTGTAGTTGTTGAGCATATATACATACCATTTTGAAGATATTCCTGACAAATACTACTAGTTTTAGGACTCAAGTTTTACTTTTTTACCTCTAGCATTGCTTTCTTACAAATTTCTGGGCTTACATGTGACTGAGCAATTAGAGGCTTTCCCTTTCAAGAGGTTTTGCTCAGTGATGCGCGCCTTGGAAACTGCCTCCGTTTCTTGATCTGGGCTTCCCTGTTGTGATTTTTGCCTCTTGCGTGCTTTTTGTTACCGTATATAAAGATTAAATTTTGTGAAAATAACAATTCCGTAAGTTGCTGACACTGAGTCTTAAATTGTCTGTTTGTGATGTCAGCGCTGTCCAGTACCCATTTAACCATGTCTGTGTATGGAAGAATTTTGGGTCTCGCTGCTATTCGGTGTAAGAATGAGCAAGCTAGCTCTGTAATAGATGCCTAGACCCATGTGAGCCTGCAGTAGATGTAACCTCCATTATTTTGGGATTCTCTTCCTCAAGTAGACTATACATGCCTTCCCAAGTAGTAATACCAGCGTCTCTGTTATAGGTGGTGTCTGTATACAAGGGCATCATTTCTTGATCTTCAGAACTCAGAGCTTTGCCTTTCTTTCCCATAGTATCCTGAATATTGCTTTGTATAGTTCTCTGTTCTTTGTTCCTGCAGTTTACAAATGAGGTGAGATTCATGAAAAGAAAAAGGTGATGGGAAAGCTTTAAATGCCGAAGACATATAAAATATACCACCTTACGTGAAATGGCTCTCGATAAGCACAAAACCCTATTTCATTAATGATTGGCAACTAACTCATTAATTAGCATTAAAGCACATAACCAGGTCTCGATTTATGGAAAATACTTTTTCAAACAATGAGCCTGAAAGGTTTGCGATGAAGCAATTTTACGATTTGCTTCGCAATATTTCACATCGCAACATCGTAATATCGCTCTATCGCTTTATTGCTTTATCGCAATATCGCAACATCGTAATCTCACAACATCGCAATCTCGCAATATCGCTGGAGCGTAGCATATGACAATCATCTGTTAATGTGTTTTCTGTGAAATGCAATTTGCGATATGCGCCATCGCATATCGACAGTTTGAGATTTTTTAGCGTAAGTGATATTTGATGCATGCGATGCGATGAAGTTTCGCATCGCAATCTCGCAACCTTAGAATTGTGTTTGTAAGGAGGTATCCATTATCCTTTTTGCGATGCGATATTTCTTAAGGAGTGATTTTATCCTACCTTATCATAAAACTTAAGATTTTTTAGATTTTTCAAATGTATTCTCCTAAGTTTATGAAGGTAAGTTTTATTGAAAAAGGAAATTCAAGCACTAATTGATTTTTAAATTTTTTGACTAAGGGTCCCCACTTATTTAGTATTAGTAATAACACTAAATAAGAAGGGGGTTGTTGCTGGCCACAACAGGTCCACGAAAGACAGTTGTAAACGTTCATGGAGGTTTAGAAGCTGATTAAAGGGAGTTCTGTTAGGGTCCTATATTAATAGGATTCATAATTTTGAATTGACTGTCGTTGATCTTGTAATATTATACATACCTTTGATTTTTAGTGAATGTTTTCCATATGAAAACTAAAAAATGTAAAGAGGGTATGTCCTAAAAGAAATATCAAAGGACAAAAAGAATAAGAAAAGATCAAAAAAGTGAAAAAATATGAACCCCAAACAAAAACAGATCATGAAAGCGTGCAAGTCTAAGTGCCACTACTTTTTAATTTACTCTCCAAAATAATGGTTGTGTGTAGCTTGTCATAAATGCCACAACCCATGATAGTTAAACTGTTTAATCTTGACTACTTCATGCTTTGAATTTCATGTTTATAGATAGAGAATAAAGATCTAGCCAAACTGTTTAATCTTAGCAGATCAGTAGTTAGGTAGAGAAATAAAATGTGCTCATAAGCTTAATTTGAGCCATGGGAGGATATAACGTTAGAATTAGATAGTTTACTTTTCAAAAGAAAAAGGAAAGAAAGGGTCTGCTAGCTTAAATGCACCCACTAAAGTGAAGAAAAAGGGTAAGTAAAGGGTAAGTAGAAGAAAGGTTGCAGAAGTACAAAGTTGATTGAAGCAAAATCACATTTATTATGCTTAATCCTATGTTTCAGTGTGCAGGAGCAATTATGAAATTGAAAGGATGGTCACAAGTTTATTTGGCTAACTTCCCCTCATTTCATTTCACCCCCCATTACATACTTACTAATTTCCCCATTATCTCATCATTTTCTAAGAAAATACCCTTTTCCCTTCATTTTCACACTTGCCCCTTGGTTTCACACATTTCCCTAGAAATTTACCCTCCAAGCTCATTCCCCTATCCCAAAACCCCTTTTCCCTAGTGTGAAACCCATTCTCCTATGAAGAAACCACTTTCCCCTTATTAATTTCCCTATTTCACCTAAAAACCCACTAAAAACCGTTATCCTAAGTTTAAATCCCCCCCCCCCCCCCCCACATTACTTTATTAACTCCCCCATTCCTATATTTCCCAACATAATCCCTTTTACCCCATAAAACCCCTTTACTTTAAGTTTTCTATCCCTCCCGCTTTGTTTAAATTAAATGCGGAAATTCACTAATTCCTGATATGAAAACCTTTTAACCCACCCCCTTGGTGCGGTTAACAAAACCCTGCCGTAGTTAACCCCGGTTCCATTGTATTAACCTGTTCATTATATTTTAATCCACATTTATTCATTAAATAATTACAAATCAATTGTAATTAATCCCCTCGGGCCCCAAAAATCTTTGCACGAGTTCCCTTTGTGCATCTCCATCGCGCGACAACCGTCTGATCTACCACCCCTAGATCTAACGACGTGCATCCATATCGTGTTGATTCCATTGCCTAACATTACCCGCCCAATAGCACGTGAAATGGGTGGTTTTGCTCGGGCCCATTTTGGCTACGTGTCAGCTCCATGCTAATTCACGTGCTCTCGGGGAAATACCGCCTAATTTCCAAAAGCGGTGCGATGGCCCCTGAAACCACCTCCCCACCAAAAGTCGAAACCACCCACTGTTCATTATCAAATTCCGCGCCAAATTCTAACCATTGCTGGTTAAAAGGCCGAAGACGCTCATTTTCACCCTTTTCACTCATTCGCTCTGTGAAAGCTTCCTAAGCCTTCCTGCACCACCCTGAGCCTCTGCAGCCAAATTTGACTGCCAACTACCTCCTGAACACACTCCGGACGCCCAATTCAACCATCCAGTGCACAGTTGAAGCCAGAGTACCCTCTATAGCCACCATTGAAACTAGTTTCAGCCTATACCACCATTTCCAGGTATTTTGACAAGAAACCAGAATGACCATCTCAATTTGAAAGCGTACAGTGAATTCAAACGTTAAATTGATTGAATTTAATTAATTTTCCCTAAATTGAGAGTATTTCCCCCTTGAATACCCAAACCCCTCTTTTCTGACCTGCAAACTCCCCTTTCACTGTACCAGACCTATTCAACTTTCATTTCTATAGTCTGTGCAAGTCTAGTTCTCACATTTTATCCTAAATATGGCTGCCCAGACCTCACTGGATGTCAGACCTGTGTTAACCCCTCACCTAGGACATTGACCATTTGGCCCTAGTAGACAGGGATTTCCAAATAAAAGATATTGCAATTCTAGCCCACCTTCTTAAGCTCCACTGTTGGAGTAAGGACTGATTTTTGAACCATGCAGATGACATCAACCTTTGGGAATCCAATTTACCTAAATACACATTCCCAAAAGTTCACCCTTTCCTAGATATTGTAAATTATTTTCATGCCTGTTATGTCCCTAGCCAAAGGGCTATTGTTGCCCCAGATCAGTAGTTGTTATTCACTATTACACCTGAGTCAATCAAACAAATGCTACAAATCAAATCTAGCCCTAATCAGACTCCTCTATCCATTGGAAGCCTGATAGACTTATACATCACACTAGACCAGGTGAAAATGAAGAAAAGTTTCTAGAATTTTATCATTGAAGATCGCTATACTCCTATAGATACCCCACCCTATGCTGCCACCATTTTCTCAGAAACTGGCAGACACATAATCACCATGCTCTCATGCATCCTAGGATACACATCACATCAGCATGTGGATGAGGTCATCCTGGCCTTCTTGTCCATTTTCACTCCAGGAAAGCCTCCTACTATCATGTATTATTATGCTCAGTTTATTGTAGACAGAATGCATGAACAATTCACCAGAATGCCCACTGAAAGAGTTTTCAAATAATCTTCAGTGTTGTTTTACATGTTTTTATATTACCAAATAGATAAGTTCCTTATGATCATCCAGAAGTTGGACACCAGGGGAAAGGAGAGATCAGTGATCTACTGGACACCCTTGGTCTAGAAGTTTTCCACAACATTCACCTACAAAGAATTCATAGACTCCTTTGTGTACCCAGTCATGAAAATTCTGACTTCTGATACTCAGCTTAGAATAAGCCAAGACATCAAGAGAGTGTTGCAGTTGGCAAAGAACAACAAGGTGGGAGACTAGTACCTATACCAGAGCCACACTGAGATAAGAATTTATGGCTGCCAGTTAGCCCCTTATAAATTGCCAAAATACCTCCCTATGAGGATATTTTCTCTTGATTATTTCAGACAAATCATCAATTTTGATGAGGTCCACTTCTTATTTGCTAAGAAGAAAACCCAGTTCAAGATGAAAAAACAATTGGGCCCATTCATTTGCAACAATAGAGAGGCTGGACCAGAGGCTGATAGGTTACTACAATAGATGAAATTCAGAAACATCTTCAGATGGCATTATGACCCTCATGGGGTCATAAACAAGTTGAGACTTAAGGTAAAATTGGCACCTTACATCCACTACCCAAGACCAGACATTGAACAATTTTCCAACCAATCTGAGTGGGTGGAGAACACATTGATTGATATGGACAACACAGTTGTGGATGTGGAGAACACATTGATTGATTTAGAAAAGCAATTCGACGAGAGCTCTATCTTGCAGGTTCTTGAATTAGGAGAAACAATGAATGTTCATCCTGTGCTTCACAACCAAGCTAATGAAGAAAAGAATCCTAAGAGGAACAGGGAAGAGGCATCCAACTCTACCATGGAGGCTACTGATGAGCATTTTGAGCTAAGAAAGAAGGCCAAGTTGAATCCTATGTCTAAACAGGAGGAGAACATTGCCTCAGAGGAAATAAATGACACTGAGACAATGGGGCAGAGAAGTAAAGAAGCAGCTGCATCAGGTGAAACACAGCAGCCATCAACCTCCAACACAGATCATAGAGAGACAATAGAGTATGGAGGTTTCTTCCTTTGTCAGGCTAGCTGACAGGGAAAAGGATATCAAAGTCAGATTCAAAGAAATGAAGATGAGGAATGAAAAGTTGAAAGCAGAGACATATGCGAATACCTCAAGCTTACACCACCAAACCAGACCAGATTGATGTGAGCCTTTGACATCAAAGTAGGCAAGATGCAGGTGTCATTTTTGTAGCCTACTATACAACAACCAAAAACCTCTCCAGACTAGCGACCATACTGGGTTAGGTTCAGAATGGCAACCAGAAGAAAGGTTGCAGAAGTACAAATTTGATTGAAGAAAAATCACATTTATTATGCTTAATCCCATGTTTTAGTGTGCAGGAGCAATATGAAATTGAAAGGCTGGTTACAAGTTGATTTAGCTAACTTCCCCTCATTTCATTTCACCCCCCACTACATAATTTCACCATTATCCCATCATTTCCTAAGAAAATACCCTTTTCCTTTCATTTTCACCCTTGCCCCTTGGTTTCACACATTTCCCTGGCAATTTACCCTCCAAACTCATTCCCCTAGTGTGAAACCCATTCCCCTCTGAAGAAACCACTTTCCCCTTATTAATTTCCCTATTTCGCCTAAAAACCCACTAAAAACTCTTATCGTAAGTTTAAATCCCCCCTCTGCATTACTTTATTAACTCCCCCATTCCTATATTTCCCGACATAATCCCTTTTACCCCATAAAACCCTTTTACTCTAAGTTTTCTATCCCTCCTGCCTTGATTAAATTAAATGCAGAAATTCACTAATTCTTGATATGAAAACCTTTTAACTAAACCCCTTGGTGTGGTTAACAAAACCCCGCTGCAGTTAACCATGGTCCCACTATATTAACCCATTTATTATATTTTAATCCCCATTTTTTCATTAAATAATTACAAATCAATTGTAATTAATCCTCGAGCCCCGCAAATCTCCGCCCGAGTTCCCTTCGTGCATCTCCACCATGCGACAACCGTCCAATCTACCACCCCCAGATCTAATGGTGCACATCCATATCGCTTTGATTCCGTTGCCTACCTTTACCCACCCAATAGCACACGAAATGGGAGGTTTTTCTCGGCCCCTTTTGGCTACATGTCAGCTCCACGCTAATTCACGTGCTCTCGGGGAAATACTACCCAATTTCCAAAAGCAGTGCGATGGCCCCCGAAACCACCTCCCCACCAAAATCCAAAACCACCCACTATTCATTATCAAATTCCATTCCAAATTCTAACCATTGTCGGTTAAAACATCGAAGACGCTCATTTTCACCCTTTTCACTCATTCGCTCTGTGAAAGCTTCCTAAGCCTTCCTGCGCCACCCTAAGCCTCTACAACCAAATTTGACCGCTAGCTACCTCCCGAACATGCTCCGGACACCCAATTCAGCCATCCAGTGCACAACTAAAGCTAGAGTACCCTCTGCAGCCACCATTGAAACCATTTGCAGCCTATACCACCATTTCTAGGTATTTTGACAAGAAACCAGAACGACCATCTCAATTTGAAAGCGTACAGTGAATTCAAACGTTAAATTGATTGAATTTAATTAATTTTCCCTAAATTGAGAGTATTTCCCCTTGAATACCCAAACCCCTCTTTTCCGACCTGCATACTCCCCTTTCACTGTACGAGATCTATTCAAACTTCATTTCTACAGTTTGTGTAAGCCTAATTCTCACATTTTATCCTAAAGATGGATGCCCATACCTCTCTGGATGTCAGACATGTGTCAACCCCTCACCTGGACATTGACCATTTGGCCCTAGCAGACAGGGAATTCCAAATAAAAGATACTGCAACTCCAGCCCACCTTCTGAAGCTCCATTGTTGAAGGACATATTTTTGAACCATGCAGATGACATCAACCTTTGGGAATCCAATTTACCTAAATACACATTCCCAAAACTTCACCATTTCCCAGATATTGTACATTATTGTCATGCCTATTATGTCCCTATCCAAAGGGCTATTGTTTACCCAGATCAACAATTGTTATTCACTATTACACCTGAGTCAATCAACCAAATGCTGCAAATCCAATCTAGCCCTAATCAGACTCCTCTATCCATTGAAAACCTGTTAGACTTATACATCACCTTAGACCATGTGAAAATCAAGAAAATTTTCCAGAATTTTATCATTAAAGACCGCCATACTCCTACAGATACCCCACCCTATGCTGCCACCATTTTCTCAGAAACTGGCAGACACATAATCACCATGCTCTCATGCATCCTAGGATACACATCAGATGAGCATGTGGATGAGGTCATCTTGTCCTTTCTGTCCATTTTCACTCCAGGCAAGCCTCCTGCTATCATGTATGATTATGCTAAGTTCATTACAGACAGAATGCATGAACAATTCACCAGACTGCCCACTGAAAGAGTTTTCAAATACTCTTCAGTGTTGTTTTATATGTTTTGTATTACCAGATAGATAAGTTCCCTGTGAGCATCCATAAGTTGGACACCAGGGGAAAGGAGAGATAAGTGGTCTACTAGACACCCTTGGTCTAGAAATTTTCCATAGCATTCACCTACAAAGACATCACAGACTCCTTTGTGTACCTAGTCATGAAAATGTTGACTTTTGATGCTCAGCCTAGAATCAACCAAGACATCAAGAGAGTGTTGTTGTTGGCAAAGAGCAGTAAGGTGGGAGATTGGTACCTCTACCAGAACCACACTGAGATCATAATTTATGGCTGCCAGTTAGCCCCTTATAAATTGCCAAAATACCTCCCTATGAGGATATTTTCTCTTGAGTATTTTAGACAAATCGTCAATTTTGATGAGGTCCACTTCTTATCTGCTAAGAAGAAAAACCAGTTCAAGATGAAAAACCAATTGGGCCCATTCATTTGCAATAATAGAGATGCTATACCAGAGGTTGATAGGTTACTACAATAGATGAAATTCAGAAACAACTTCATATGGCATTATGACCCTCATGGGGTCATAAACAAGTTGAGACTTAAGGTCATATTGGCACCTTACATCCACCACCCAAGACCAGATATTGAACAGTTTGCCAACTAATATGAGTGGGTGAAAAACACATTGATTGATATGGACAACATAGTTGTGGATGTGGAGAACACACTGATTGATTTAGAAAATAAATTTGACCAGAGCTCTTTCTTGTAGGTTCCTGAATTAGGAGAAAGAATGAATTTTCATCCTGTGCTTCAGACCCCAACTAATGAAGAAAAGAATCCTAAGAGGAACATGGAAGAGGCATCCAGCTCTGCCATGGAGACTACTGATGAGCTTTTCGAGCTAAGAAAGAAGGCCAAGTTGAATCCTGTGTCTGAATAGGAGAAGAACATTGCCGCAGAGGAAATAAATGACACTGATACAATGGGGCAGAGAAGTAAAGAAGCATCTGCATTAGGTGAAACACAACAGCCATCAACCTCCAACACACAGATGATAGAGAGACAATAGAGTATGGAGGTTTCTTCCTTTGTCAGGCCAGCTGACAGGGAAAAGTATATCAAAGACAGATTCAAAGAAATGAATACGAGGAATAAAAAGTTGAAAGTAGAGACATATGCCCAATACCTCAAGCTTACACCACCAAACTAGACTAGATTTATGTCAACCTTTGACATCAAAGCAGGCAAGATGTAGGTGTCATTTTTGCAGCCCATTGTACAACAACCAAAAACCTTTGCAGACTACAAGAAGAATAATTTTGAGGTGTTGGCTAGGGATGTTCATCCTGTTGATCAGATAGAGTTCCACAAGTAGGATGGAGAAATGATTTACTCCACCCTCACAGAAAAGGCCATGGCTTCCAATAAGCTACAATATTCATTGGATAATGTAACAACCCAATACAAATTGGAGAATGCCTCCTCACAGGCCAAAGATAACAGGATATAATCATTGGAGG